>OY856409.1:964573355-965055855 GCA_963693085.1 Alisma plantago-aquatica | reverse complement strand
AGGGAAGATAGGTATTCTTGTCTCAGAAAAGGAAGGTCAATTGTATATCTTATAATTGAATATAAGTATACATAGGTTGCAAAATCCTATAGTTTGGAATGTCTAGGTTGTAGACTGACTCTCTCCTAGTTTGAATAGTGGAACCACTCTTAATAGCTTTCTTTAGTGCTTGTCTCAATCTCACTCATCCTTGCTATGTATGTTTCAATTACCATAAAATTCACTATTTGAAATTGTGCCTAGTTGAAGTAATTTGAAGGTCTAACAAGTTTTATGTGAGTGTTTTTAGCTCTATTCAACCCCCCCTCTAGAGCCCATTTGATCCAACACATATTATCTTAAGAGTAGAGACCATGAAACTTAGGAGTAGATCCTTGGATGAATATGTAGACTTATGTATGCAATCACAGAAGGAATTATATAGGACTATTAAGTCATGGTGTGTGGGTAACGAGACCCCATGCCCATGTAGAATTCAATCCTTCTATAATTTTTATTTCTAAAGGGGGCAAGTTCACCGGGCCCTGATTGAATAAGTAGAGAAGCATTGAGTTTTAACAATTAGGATGTGTACATAGGTGATGGAGGTGAAATCCAAATGTCCTACTATTCCTTAATCATTGTTATCAATCCCTATTTGAATCATTTTCTTACATTGCAATCTTTTAATTTAACCATTATATTATAATCACCTCAACAATAGTATTTTAAAATTGTTATGAATGATTGTTCATTGATAATTTCTTAAATATGTTGTCTCTTTGGTTCGATCATATGTGATGCTGCAATTGGTTCTTATGTGTGAGTTAGTTGTAATTGTGAAAAAGGTCTTATAACTAGGATGATATATCTTAGTAACTTTTTTGTAAAATAAAACTCTCATATCATACATATTGGGTTTCCATTACTGAAATTTTCTTTTTTCACAAATAAAATGTATTATATAAATTAGAAATATTATCACAAACCATTTCAATGCCAACAAGAAAATAGATGTTTTCTTAGTAATTGATGATAATGCACTTTCATTAAACCTGATAATGCACTTTCATTAAACCTGATAATGCTCTTGAGGTTTATCCTTTGCATGTGTCTTTGTCTATATTTATCAACTTATATAGATATTACATATTATAGGTTTGTAGCACAACTAAAAACACTAAGAAACTACTTTGTTATTATGGTATGTCAATATTGAAGCCCCCATAAGCCACAAGAACAGAATAACCACAATTCTACTAATGAGTTGAAATTCTGACATTTAAGTAACAAGGGTCATAATCAACTATCCCTTCCATTTAATTAGCATACATTCATATACAATTTAACCATATAAATCTACTTTTCTTGGAACACCTTTCACATGTTATATTTTTTAGAAAAATATGAGCATCACTAAAATAACTTGTTCCATTGATTCATTTTTTAGCATCATTACTTTTGTCTTCTTATTTATGCTCATTACTTTTGTTACATAAAGAGATGAATAACTATGAAAATTCATATACTCAAGACTTAGTGTGGAGTTTTTGTCACTCTTGACTTTTATTTAACTTGCAACTCTTATATTTTAAATTCATTCTTTGTTATCTTTATTAATCATACCCATAATGTTCACTTACATTTCTAAATTACATGTCTTTTACCTTAACTTACTTACTAATAGTGCACTCACTTTCCTTGTATTTATTTTCAAGTTTCCTCATATAAACTCATTGGCATATAAGCTCATGCCAATATTGACCTTTTTGGATTACCAACTCCCAAAACAAGCTTTGATGTATTCTTCATCTAAAACTCAATTTCTTTAGGTTGTTCTTCTCTTAAAATCCATCTGTATCTTATATTTCTCTTATTCGTGCATTTATCTTCATAGTGCAACACTTTCTAGTTGTTCTTTTAGATCATTAAATATGACTTACACTGTAAAGACTCTTAAACAATATATCTCATAATTTTTATTCTCTACAATAAAGATTTCTTTGTATTATGTTTCTAATAGAATTTTTCTTGTTGCAAAAATGTTTAGAGTTCCCCCATTTTTTTAAGAACCCAAAAAGAAGAATACATTTATATGAATAATACTACAAGCATCTCACAAAAATCTACATCAAAAAATGTCTTAGCAATTAATACTTTAGTGAATCTCAAATTCTAATCATTCTATTTTCTCCTCTTAGGTTATGCAGCCCAAGGATTTTGTAACTCATTTTATTACACCAGAGAGGGTACCATAAACAAGTATTAGTACATTTGTGTGTTTCAGCTCATATATTAATTTGATCTATTGTTATCCTTTTCCATCTTCAAATAAGTTTATTCAAAAAAACCTCATACTTGCACCTAGTTTCATTTCCAGTGGGTATCTCTTCTTTTTTTACTTCCACGTAAGAAGATATAGAAGCTAAGTTCATGTTTCTATAATGCCCCTAACTTGCTTAATACATAAATATAATTATTTATTTTATTAGGTGCTTAGTTTTGTAATAAAACATTTGAATATGATTTAATATTAATTGATAAATCTATGTCTAAAATATGGACCAAATCGTGTTTTTTTTTGCTCAAGTTATGAAATTTTATATATTTGAGGGTTTATATTTGATTACACTATTTAAGGGGTCTAACTGCAATTTTAACTCATGCGTAATTTGTCATATGGTGCTTCTAATAATAAAGTAAATTTTCAATATATTTGGATGCTTTTTAACCTTGTCTCATGGAGTACCATTCCCCTATAGTTATTAATTTAGTTGGTGATAATGCCATATGTTTTAATCATCTAATGGGCTTTGTTTCAATGATGATTAGTTCCTTGTTTGTCTTTTTTTTAGGAATCCATCACACAGGCTCTGAAAAAATCTTTTTCCTGATAAATTTTGCATATAGAACATGGCAAGTGTCCATTTTTGTTAGAAAGATGGAAGCATATGCCTTTTAATTGGCCATCAGACTCCTTGTCAAAGTAGTAGTAGCAAGGATAGCAATACGAATCAAGAAGGAATATGGGCAACAAGTTGCACCGCCACTCCTTTCTAAATAGCAAAACCAATCCTCTGAAAAACTATATCCATAGACTTGGGGTTTGTGACATTACTATGAATAATGTTTTGAACCCTCTTGAGAAGTTCCACATCCTATGGTGCTAAGAAACCAAAAGTGTCAAACCCAAAAGGTATAAAAACATGTTGATTATCAAGGCACACTTTCTCATGCTTGGCTACTTTGGCAGAGGCGGCCTTGAGAGAAGCTTGTCCAACACTAAATGTCCCACCATTAACGCCCACAAGAGGAGAAACCCATGTCAGATCCACACATGCATGCTTTCCTCCAACCCATCTGAAAATTATGATATCATCCAGTCTAAGTGTTGATCTCCCCTTTTGTAGATCAGTTAAAAAAATAATCGGTGACTCTTTCTTCGAATCATTTCCTACATGTTTGAGTATGTCATAGAGAGTATCCCAAACAAGATCATGTCTATACTTGAAGCCATGTATTTCTCTGCAACGAACTGCATGCTCTCAAAAAGTGTCCAAACATGCCTTATGACAAATTGGACAAATCTCATCAACAGGAAACAAAGGAATCATGACATGGTACCTGAGTATGGTACGATACTCCATTGGTGACATATGCAAGCCTAATCCATCAATAGGGATGGCAAGGAGAAAATCTTGAGCATGATCGTCTTGTAGAGACCCAAAAATTGATTTTTAGCTGATGGTCATCTCAAACTTAACTTCCATATCCTCTATAATTTTGCTGAAAAGGGCACTCGCCAAATAATTTTGAGCTTTATGGGAAATGGTGTCCTTGTTAGAGAAACTAAGGTCAAAAGTTGGAATACTGACACGAAGATAATCTAAAGCAATATCAAAATCAGAGTCCATACCGTAAATCACATTGTTTCACAAAATATGATCTTGAAGCACCTAAGATTGGATCTTAGAGGCCAGAAAGGTGTATGAGGAAGCTTCTTTCATTGAATAAATACTGAAACCTCCAAGATGAATGGGAAGGGAAGTAATCCACCATTGAAGGTATCCAAAAAAAAGACCCCCACAAACTACAATGACTTCTATAGACTAAACCTTTATCGAACAAAATTGTAGCATCCTCCACGTATACAGGTTGACATGTATGTAAGCCAAACACTAGATTTGCAATGCTCATATACAAATGGAGAAAAAGGATCTCACTCTATGGATCTCTCAATTATGGAAGAATATTCATCATCTCGACAACTTTTATAACGCTCCTCATAACTAATCCCTCAATGAAGCCTTTGTCCCTACTTATTGCTCCTCCAAGTAGCTCACTCCCAACAAAGGTCTTGTAATGTCAATGAGGAACAACCTCTTGTGAAGCTTCCTAAAATCACAAGTAGGCCAAAAAAATCAATTTTATGAATATTCAAGACAAGACCCAAACCTGGACCAGTCCGCTGGATGATAATAAGCACCTTGGCCACCACCTCTATGTCTCTAATAATAGTACCATCGTCAAGATAGCAAGCATGAAGGAGAAACTTACAGTTTTCTCTAATCTCATGAATAAGTGGATGTAAAACTAGGGTGAAAAGAAGAGTCCCTAGTGGGTCTCCATGTTGCACTCCAGTAGTTGACCAGATATGTCCATCCCAACTATACAACCTTGTTGCTTGACCATACAAAAATTCAACTCACAATGAAATAGATGGGCATCTTGCTCTCACCTCCTGAAGTAATGTTGACATATCCACACAATTAAAAGTATTCAAGAAATCAGCAGTAAACATAGAAAGAGTCTCGTCTTCATGTCTCTTGTTTAAGACCCTGTTAGCATTGTGTAAAATTGCTTCTACACTGCCAGATACGCCAAATCCAAACTAAAAATCATTAAGATATTTGGCCATATCTTTTCTCACTCCTATTATGGAACTTTGGATACCAGATGCCTCTAGATAGTGCCCACTACAATCAGATGTATCTCATTGTCAGGCTTTATCTATGGTGTAAGAGGTGTTGAAGTTGTTGTTGGTATGTATGCCCAGAGAGCCAACATGTGAGGATTGTAATGGCACAAATAGAAAATAATTTGACTATTTAAGGCAAGATTCTGATTTATTTTGTATATTCATTTATGAGATAATAATAACATAATAAATGTCTAGATAATAATATTACTTGATGATGTATGTCTTCAAGTACGTGACTTGGAAGAATGAGATCATACGAATGTTAAGAGTACATATACATACTATCATTATGTACCTGAATGGTTGTTATTGTGGAAGGTAGATAGAGAACAATATCACATAAGATCAAAGTGTGAGTTGGTTGATGATAGAGTCTCATTAGTAATGATAGGGAAATATCAAACCAAGTACATAGATACATGCTAGAGAACAGTGTATCAGATAGACCCACCATGAGACTGATACATGGAAGCCATCATCATGGAAGTCATAGTCAGCTCTCACATTGATGGTCGTGGTTGTGGTTCTTAGACCTAAAATCACTACACTCATCACATGTCGTTGGGTACACTTTGACATCATTAAACACAGTCCTGAAACATGGGTTGTTAAAAAGGTGATGATTGGATGAGTTTGGCACATGGGGACTGATTGTGAGTGATATAGATGGGATTTTTCCCTTCGACAGGAGTATGATATCCAATGCCTCTTGATTAGTGAGACTAAGAAAATTATGGCCATACGCATGTGAGTCAATATGTGATATTAAGCTTACATATCTCATGCAGTCTACTCTGGTTCAAGAAACAAGATTGAATAATAATGAGGATGATTGTTCCATGCCTCTAGTTCAATCTGGATATCAGTGACAAAGGAACTATACAAACATTGTAAAACCATACACAGATTGTAGGTTGAAGTTGTTATCCAACTTTCCATTTACTTGGGTAGCAATAATGTGTGACAAGGCACCGCTCATTGCTTGTAATGTCATAAGTTATTATGGACATTCACTGCTAACTAAATATGGGACTTATAGGGTCACACACATAGGAACTCATCTAGAAGAGAAGTTTGATCTTGAATTATGATTGAATTGATTACTAAAGTGTTTAGGTATTTCAATTTATGCAACGGATTAGCTGACTAGACTGCTAAACGATCGGTTCAAGTGTTGAGACAGTCATTTAGAAAGTCAGGTTGATTGTTTTGTACATTGGCTAGAATTCAACCTGACCCAACATGCGAGATGCCTGTCTCAAGACGTTCCTCTCCTTAGGTGCAAGATGCCAGTCTCACGTGCACTAACGGCCATTTTAGGAGTGCAATTCAATTGCATCAAGGATTGGTGCTGACATCATGACGTGTGCTAATTGGAATTGAATTGCTGACATATGTGCAAAATGGGGAAATGACAAAACAATCGTCTCTCAGTCTGAGATGACCGTCTCGTGTTCCAGACTACCGTATGGGTTTGCTAAATAGCCATTTCAGCGCACACATGTTACAAAACTTCCAGAATTGTTGTGGAAATTTGAGATCTTCCTGTCCATTCCACTCCCGCACAGACTGGGAACCCTGACCCTGGCCTCTACTATAAATAGAGGGGTACTAGGGGATTCCTAGAGCACAACACAGACAATTGAGAATTAGTTCTGATAATTTTTGTCCTCTCTGGTTTTGGTAACCATAAGAACCCAAGAAATTCCTACCCAACTAGAAAGGAGTAGCCAAGGGAGAGAGACAACTGAGGATCATTATTGTAGGAGAGCATTTTGATGACTAGTAAACCAACAGGAGGTACAACTCCTTCTTGTCCATTCTACCAGGATGACAAGAGTTCTAGTTGGTCAGTGTGGACTACTCTAGAGGAAGGAGTCCTTTGGCTGCTATTAGGAAAGCAACATCAACTCGCAGTCTATAGAGAGATCAGAGGAGTCGTTGCAGTAGTTGTCTGAGTTTGTTGTCCATGGAGGAGCAGTCAAATGAGTCCCTGTGCAACCAGGAGCTACACAGATGATGACAAAGATAGAGTGTGCATCCACATCGACAAGGATAGTCATTGAACTTGCTCCAGGACCAGATATATCTTTGTGAAACCATCCTTCCCATTGCATAATTATTGATGCGATCTTTTGGTTGATGGGAGATATGTCTACAAAAAAATTGTTTCTGCTTCCTATTTGATATCATATTTCCCAATAGTGGTATCAGAGCCATGTCAATTAATTATGTTATGAGATAATCGATATGATTGGATTTCGGTTTTACTGTGTTTATTTATTGCATGTGATGTGAATATTTAAACTGGTTGATGTGCACATCTGTCTAAATCACCACATAAGAACCCAAACCATTATATATATATATATATATATGCAATTTACACGCATCTCCATAAAATTAGTGGTGGATGTGAAGCATGGTCATGTACAAAACCTCAGATCTATGTGTACATAGTTTTGGTTATTTATTCCTATTGTTAATTGATATACACACCAACCCTCTCTCTCCTTTTCAAATGTAAATTAATGCTCTTCTTCCTATTTCCCCTCGAATGTAAGTTGAGGTTTTCCCCATATACATTGTAATAAGAACTAGGATAGTTTTAATTTATGTTTTGACGTGAGATGAGTGATTTGCACAAAGGCAAAATGAGAGGCTCATGAGATCATCTGATCGATTGGAGGACTGAGGAGGCCAAATGGTAGGAGGATGAACTGATTGATTGGTGGCCCAACCGATTAGCTGTATGTGTTCATATGATGTTTGGACCTAAGAACCAGAAAACCATTTTAGAAGAGCCCAACTGAGTGACCAGAAGATGAGCTGACCGGTTCAAGAGTTGAACCAATCAACCTGGATTGGTTCGAGCATATATGTTCACCAACAACATGTTGCATATGATGTGGATAATAGGTGGTCATAATTCCTTATGGATCCAAGAAATTACATCAGTATGGCCATTACCATCGCTTGTGTGTTATGTTCTCATTTGTGGTTATAACATGTATATGATACATACTATATATGTGGTGATTGGATAAAGTATATGTATTTATACATACAAACTCCCTCGATTAAAATATCAATATCTTAATGCCTTCTAAAAGCACACATGAAAAGCTAGATCGCCCAAGCGTAGTTTACGCCAAAGCGTGGTGCGCTGTCTATCTCGTGGAAGTGTGATGGTAGTAATGTAGTTTCCACCAAAGCAGGGAGCATTATTATCATGTCGGCTTTTGTGCCACGATTGAATAGTGATAACTTGGTGAGACCAGGTGCCAATGGAATGCAGATGATTATGGTAAAGATTTGTGCATATCATCTATCCAAGAGTTGCATTTAGATGTAATTGCCAAGTTGGCTTGCCTAAGTAATCAAGTTGTGGGTGATCAGCCAAAGCTGAGTCATGACATGATGAAATGTGGATCTTGGCCCACTAGAATATTGTAACTGCAATATTTTGAATTGATATTAAGAGCTATCATTTGAATAAAATAGTGGGAGTGATATTTAATTAAAGACCTAATTAATATCGTCAAATTTATCGAATCAAACCAAATAAAAATGTTTTGAAAAAGTTACAATATTTCTTTGTAGAATCAAATGTCCAACACAAAACACGTTCAAATTGCGATCAGTCCTTAAGAAGGACAAAATGGGATAAAGGTCCACAATTGGTTAAGGACTTTGAGAAATGTTCTCATCAATGAGCGAAAGCTCTATGTCCTTGATAGACCAATGCCAAATGAACTTGTTCAAAATGCGCCTCAAGCTAAATGAATGCTAATGATGCCATAGACATTTAAATACCTAATTCTCTATTGTATGAACTATGAGTTGCATGAACAACATGAAAAACATGGAAATTCTTGATATGGTAACACGTCTTAAGAATCATGTAAATCAAAGAAGTTGTGATGTCTCCAAAATGCTAATTGAGTGCAAACTAACAAAGGGAGGTCTCATAGAACCCCATGTGCTCAATGTGATCGGACATATGGAATGAATGAGATTTTTCTTAGATCAAGAGTTGACCATGAATATGATTATGCAAGCATTGCATGAATCATATAGTCAGTTTATAAAATGCTAGGCATGTTGATGCCAAAGCAAGGAAGAAGAAGGACAAATCTATGATGATGATCAGCAAAAGTGAGTCTTAAGGAAAAGGCAAGGCTAAGAAGTGTTTTGAGGCTAAGATGAGTCCAAGTCTTCTACACTCAAGTTATGGAGAAGGATAAGTGTAAAAGGAATATGTCATTTTTACTTAAAGGATAAAGAAAAGAAAGTGCATGTCATGCCCTGATTTTTGGTACCTATTAAATACCTAATTAAGTTATTGATGAGATAAATATAGGAGTTGTTTATGGTTACAATAAGGTCCCATCCAATTTTCACAATATTTGGATATAAGAGAGAAAACATGTAGAAAGGATCCCTTTATGCATGGTTGGGGATGAGATGCCCACAGGTACAGAACTTCAGGAGATAGTTATGACAAGATGTTGCAATGAAAATATTAGGAGGTTTGCTTGGTGGGGCGCCATCTGCACGATCCATATCTGAGATGAGTTTTGTATCAAGTAGTATCATGGTATCATGTTTCTTTTGTAAGTTTCTTTTGTAATAGAGTTCCTTTTATAAGAATTTATGAGAATACATTTTTACACTAGTCTGTATTGGTTCTTATCTATCATTCATGTAATGCATATCATGTTAGTAATACTCCCCAGTTTAAAAAAAAAAGATTATGCTCATGTTATATAAAAAAAACAAATCAAGGTGTTACAATATGGTATCGAAGCAATAATATAGATGGCCATCAGGAAAATTCTCATATTCTTAGACTAGGTTGTCCCATTAGAAGCCAATTGAGATTAGATAGATATAAAAAGATAGTTAGTAATCTTGGTTATCAAAGAAGTGATTGAAAGATAGTAGACTTTATATTAGAGATTTAGTCTGGCAATAGAGCTTGAGATATGTATTAGCATTAGTTTCTAGATGCTTTAGACTTTTGTGTTAACTTTAAATTTGTGCATATAATGCCCTCTCTTTTTCTCACATTCTTGTGATATGGGTCACAAGCTTATGGGATTTGTAGGGGGTGTTATATGTATAATTATATATAGTATGCTTGTCGCACCTTTCCAGTACACATTGTATGGGACATGTGTAGTGTTAGGTGAGATAAATATGATAAGACGTGGCACTTTCAGATGTATGATCGGTCGGCATGCATTGGGAGGTGATAAAGAATAGAGTTGACACAAAAGGTTTGAGGTAGGTGATCACCTAAAACTAATTGTATACCTATTCGAAACCTTGAATACAAACCAAAGGTAGATATTTTGAAGCAGATGAGTGAATCGGCTTTGACGATTAGTATTGGAGGGAGATGAGGTCTTTTTCCTTCTATACTTGATGAGAATTAGAGAACATTTGAGGTCCTTAGGAACTTCATTCCAAGGAGGAATTGTAGTCGCAAGTCAAATCATGATGGTTGTTAAGGAAAATGTTTGAGGATAGTAGAATTCATGCTATAAATTGAGATTAAGATTAAGGTATGGTGGTTGTTAGAGGTGACTAAAAGTCTTTAAGGTTATGCATGAGGATGATTTAAGGATTTGGTAATATAAGATATATGATAGTATGGATCAATAATCTAGGATCATTGTAACATTGGATTTTAATTTTTTTTCTCCACATGATATAGATCTTACAGAAGTTGCTTGACTAAGGTTTGATTCAATATTCCTGAGGATAAGAACAACTCCATGAGAGAGTTGTGAGACTACTAGTACCTTGGGTTTGCCTGACCTAGAGCACCATGATAAGATGAATGAATCCATTAGGGATACTATTAATATAAGACATGCACGTAATATTTTTGTTTTTTCATGGATATATCCTTACTCTGCCTAAGATCTCAACTAGAGACATGTCAAAAAAAATTCTAATATTGTAAGATCTAATAATTAAATACATGATAAGATTATAATATCTGAATGCATTGAGTCATAATTATGTTTCCAAGATAAATTATACATTAAGATTCAAGTTCATGATAAGATCATGATGTCAGAATGCAATAAGATTCATATATGATTAAATTGAATGTGATAAAATGAGATTATGGAGTATGACACGGGCCCTGGTGTAGGTCACCCCAAGGAAATGACACAAGCCCTTAGTGATGGTCATCAGGTCTAGGCCTTTAGTGCAGGATATTTTAGATACATAACTCAAGCACCTTAGTGCAGGGCATGAGACCCAAGTACCAGAGTACAAGTCTCCAGAGAAAGATATACAAAAAAAGGAAGAAAAATAATTAAGAACAAAGAAATGATTGTAGTTTATACTTAATATTTTCCTACATATTTCAATGTTTGTTGTACTTGATAGTTTGATAAGGTTGTTAGATATAGTTATTCACCCACAAGAAGGTTATATCATTAAGATTCCTATGAGATTTTATGACAATTGTCAAGAGTTAGTAAGGTATGTGGAATTCTATGGTGGTTAGCCTCCTATAGTTAGCTGAATTTTGAGGATGAAATTCCCAAAAAGGTGGGTAATATTGTCATGCCCTGATTTTTGGGACCTAGCAAATACCTGATTAAGTTATTGATGAGATCAATATAGGAGTTGTTTATGGTTACAATAAGGTCCCATCCAATTTTCACGATATTTGTATATAAGAGAGAAAGCATGTAGAAAGGATCCCTTTGTGCATGGTTGGGGATGAGATGTATGTAGGTACAGAACTTCAGGAGATAGTTATGACAAAATGTTGCAGCGACAATATTAGGAGGTTTGCTTGGTGGGGTGCCATCTGCATGATTCAGATTTGAGATGAGTTTTGTATCAAGTAGTATCATGGTATTAAGTTTCTTTTGTAGGTTTATTTTGTAATAGAGTTCCTTTTATAAGAATTTATGAGAATACATTTTTACACTAGTCTATATTGGTTCTTATCTGTCATTATTGTAAAGAATATCATGTTAGTAATACTCCCCAGTTTAAAAAATTTTAGTTTCTTGTAACATAATGAATCTTATATGTAATCTCCATGTAAAACTTTTTCCCAAGTTTCCCTCTCATTTCTATCCTTTATGTCATTTATGTTTAATTAGTGGAATTTATAGTGGTTTAGTGAACATTTATTCACTAATTGTACCAGTATAAGGGTTTATGCACAAATACCTCAGTGAAAGATGAATTACCATAATTAAGTGCTCTAAACCTTAATATAACTTTTTGATATGATTTGAAAACATAAAATGAGGCTAAGTTTCAAATTTGGTTCGATTTGGATGTTGTTTGTGTATGTTATGCAATTTTAGGTACATTCTGGATTTTTATGCAATTTACCCAATTGGGAGGTTTTCTTTGCAAATTATCAACTCAATTTTAATCCTTAGATATTCCCTTACCATAAACGAGATTTTAAACTATTGGAGAACTTAGTTTCACCTTGGTTTGATGGTATTTCTTTCCAAGGGCATTATAGGGATTACCCTCTTTATAAAGGTGCTTATCCTTAAAAGCTATCAACCAATGAGGTTATTTCTTTCTTGAAAAATGGTGGGGATGGCCTTGAAGGATCTGTGGGATCTTAGGACCGAATTTTGATATCCAAGAAGAGTCCATGATCTGTCCTCTTGCATGGCCATCAAGCCCTAGGCTAAAGACACATGGAAAGTCCCTTAAGACACCTCATGCTTCACCTCTTTTTATATATAGCCATGTATACCCCTTCCCAACTCACAATTCGAAAACTCTTGCTCTCCTTTTCTTTCCTCTAGCTTAGATAATAGTTCCTTCTGTATTTTTCCATGAAGTTGTTGTCCCAAGGTAATAGAGGGAGCCTACCTTGGTGAAGAAGGCTCTTAGGGCTTCCAAATTGCTCTATTAGGGTTTCTAAAGATCCTCCTTGGTAATTTCAACCAAAACTAGTAAGTTTCCTCCCTTCCTTCCCTATTTTCATACTTTTAGTCTTCCTTACACCTTCTTATAGGTCGGAACCATGACCATACATGGTAAAACTCCACCTAAAACCCTAAAACATCTCATCTCCATGCTCTTTTGCTAGGGTTTGCACCTCTAAAGTGGAGAAGGTGATCTTTGCTCAAGAAAGGAGCTTAGCTTGGAGAAACCATACCTTATAATCTTGGGATCATTTCTGTTTGGACCTTCTCACATTCCTAGAGGCAAGTTTTGTTAACCCCCTTCTCATATATTGCTTAGTACATACTTAAAACCCATGCTTTTATGTTGATAATCGATGATTTCCATCTCTTTTTACCATGTTCTTCTAAGGTTTTGGTTTCTTGCTATTTTATCTTCTCTAGAATCTCTAGTTTGGATATCTAAGAGACTTCAAACCTGATCTTGGGTCAAATGGTGTTTTCTCCCTCTCTCTTTAATTATCTCGATCGGTTTGATGATGTGGCAATTTCCTATTAGTCAGTATTGAAAAATTCATATCTTCTAAACCGCTTATCTAAATTTGACAAATAAATATGTTTTGGAATTAGAAAATTAATCTATATCTAATAAAAATATTTTCAATGTCTGATTTCATGGTTTTACGAAGGGTGGTTTTTGTAAAACGAATTTAATGCATAAAATCCATAAAAATTACATCTTAATCATCATAACTTCAAAATTAACATAAGAATATGTTTTCTTCATCAGGAGAACCTAATAAGTTCATTGATGATATTTTCAAAAGCTAAATCCGAATTTTTCTAAAAAGTTCTGAAATTAGGGTTTCTATATATTAATGTGCACTATGTACTCTAATACATGTTAACACGTTGAAAATAGACAAAGTGGAACTTAGACTCAATTAAAGTGGTGAAAGTTAGTAATTGATATCAGTAAGAAAGGTATGTGCATTCCTTACACCCTATGTTGGGATAATTGCAGCCAAACCCTATATTTCCCTAATGAGGCTTAAATGAACCCTAAATATTCTATTCTTGAATCCTAATGTTGTTCATGCCTCAAATTTGATTAATATTTTCTTCTTGTTTGGATTTTATAACCCACTGCCATGCTTATTGAATATTATGACTACTCTTGCCATGACTACTTTTCTAGCATGTGGATTTATGTTCTATTTAATTTAAAGTAGCAATACTTATGTACAACCACCCACAGAGGGCATGTAAATAATCGCCCTAGGGAATGTCTTATTCTCCCCATAATATTGTAGGTGAATGGGAATGTCTTATTCTCCCCTCACCTAAGGTTAGAGGACTGGTAGTGCCTCAACCCTACTTAGTTAGGTAGGCATAATTATCTTACATGCAAATCATTTTTGATATAATTGTTAATGGCAAGTTTCTTTTGAATATAGCCTCATACTCTTGTTATCTTCATCATATGATGAACCCTAGCCTATTTTTATTTGATGTACTTATCTTGATATCAAGGAGAAGGACAAGTTTGAAGGAATTCATCTCAGGAGTAGATCTGAAGCTATCTGAAAGGATGTGTAGGTGGCTATAGCTAGATCCTTTTCTCTTATCTTTTTCTTTTGAGAACAATCATGTAATGAACAATGAAAGTCATGTAATAGGCTTATTTCTTTTATTTCCACTGCTATTGACATTTTGTAATGTATCTGGTGCATGCTTATTTACTTGGAATATTATACATGCATCCCTCAATATCTTTTGTCTTTCGAAAAAGATGGATGTTTTGTACTTCTTTTAAATTTTAGTAAGGAGATGATCTCGCCTCTTTACACTTCTTCTCATGTTATATAAAAAAAACAAATCGGGGTGTTACAGTGCCACCATTGTCACATGTTTGGAATTTGGAAAGAACTATCCTCCTCATAGAGGATCTCAAGAATAAGATAGAGATAGAGATCTCTACTTCAGGGCCTGAGAAGTAGTAAGATAGAATTGTGGAGCCAGGGTTGCTGCTATATAGTTGGAGTTGTCATTCATGGGCACATAATAGAACTAGTGAATTTCTATTTTGTACATGCCATTGATGAAAAGCATCATATGTTTTATATGACAAGAATATTATGTTTCATTGTAAAAGATATGATCTTTTATAGCAATGCCCTATGTCTCACAAACTATACTTGATAGTTGTAAAGACAAATGTGTATGACACATTACTGAATGACTTGATAACTCAGACAAATTGAATACCTATAGCACTGTCATCTAGAGCGAATAAATGAAAAATGCATTTCTAGAATCCATATGATGGTTATCTTGACTTATTTGGTTATTGAACCAATAGAGGCATGCATGTCTTATTTGTTGTTCAATATGACAAAAGCATATTCACTAGATGTAGCAGGAGATCGACTATTTTATTAGGACTAGTACATATTGATGTACATAGACCTTTTAGAATGAATGCTAAAGGTAGTTACAAGTATTTTTATTGATGTAATCAGTAGATATTGAAATTTATATTTTAGTGAAATACAAGTTTGGATCTCTTGAAGTGTACAAGGAGATCATAAATGAAGTACATAACTAACTTTGTAAAAGTATTAAGATACCTCAATATGATCGATATTGAAATACATAAACCAAGAGTTTGAGGACCTTTTAGGAGATCATGATAGAGTATCAAGATGAACGCCACCTGAAATAAAATGATAATGTATCATTAGAGTGTATCAGAAAGAAGGAATCACACAGTGTTAATTCATGGTGTGATTATCAACATATCTAGCTAATCTTCCAATATTCATTTTGCCACATGTTTTACACTAAAACAATGTATCATCTAAAATGGTTCAAAAGACACCATATGAGATATGGCATGGGAGGAGTCCCGTTGTGTTTTTTATAGTGATTAGGATTGAAAGCTTGTATAAGAAAATAGTTTCTTAAAGGGCTTTATCCACAAATCACATGAATGTTATCTTGATGAATACTACTTATATTCCAACCTGACAGCAAAGTGTTTGTTGTTAGGATGGTTGAATTCCTAAATGGAAATCAGTTCCAAAGGAATCAATGGAAGTAAAAGTAGAACTCAAAATGTTCAAGACAAATAAGAAAACATAAAACCTAAAGAGGTATAGTAAGAACAAGGAGAATCACAAGTTGTTGTAGAATCTCAAGTTCCTTAAGTAAACACAGAACTCATAGTTCTAGTAAAACACACCTTGAATTTGAAAGATTATGATATCTTATAACTCAAAGGAAGTGAGTTGATCATAGATATGAGTCAACAACCTACCCAAAAGCTACTGAGGGACCATAATCTGAGACATGGTTTGAGGTCATTGGATCAAAGATGGACTCTGTATACACCAACAAGGTATGACCTTGCTGGATCCACCTGAAGGGGTAAAACCCATAGGGTGATTTTGGGTTTTTGCAAGAATACCAACAAGGAAAGGTAAATTGGTTGCAAAGAGTATCAAACTAGTTCAAAATGTTGAACATGATGAAGTTTTTCACTAGTTACCATGGTTCAATCCATCTGGATCATGCTTGTTGTTGCAGTTTAGCATGACTATAAGATTTGGCATATGTATGTTAAAACCACATTCCTTGATTGGAATAATTATGAAGATGTGTACATGACATGGCCTAATGGTTTTATAAATACATTAATACAAATAAAGTCTATAATCTACAAAGGTCAATCTTTGGATTGAAGCAAACATCTCAGAGTTGGAATCTTCTATTTGACAAAATAGTCAAAGGGTTTGACTTGAGTCAGAATGAAGATGGAATTTGTGATTACAAAAGATTTAGTAGGAGCATATCTATATTCCACATAATGATGCGGAATAACATCCTTATCCTACATATGTTAAAACCTAGCAAGGAAATTTCCTTCTATATGAAGGGTTGAAGAGAAGCATCCTATATGATAGGGATCGAGGTTTATAGATATAGATCTGGAAAGCTTCTTGACCTAAGAAAGAGCACATACATTGGTAAGATGTTGAAGGGTTCAGCATGCAAGACTCAATGAGAGAAAATGTGTCCATGTTCGATGGAGTTAGTCTCTCAGGAGCCCAGTGTCCTAATTATTAAGAAGAATAGGAACACATGGATAGATGGCATGTGCATTCATAATTGTATCCATCTTGAATACAATGTTATGTACTTATCCCATTATCTCATATGTATTGGACATGATGAAAAGATATCTAGTAATCTTGTATGTATTGGACATGACGAGAGGATATCCAGTCATCTCATATGTATTTGACATGATGAGAAGACATATATATACCTACCTAGCAATCTTATATGTATTGGACATGATAAGAGGGTATATGTCAGATACCAGTGAGAGTCAATGGACTACCATAAAGAATATCCTTAGGTGATTGAGAAGCACTTAAAGGATTGGTTCCTTGGTTTTTGTAATAAGGAAGAATTGGATGTAAAGAGTTACACCCATGAAAACTTCCAAAGTGACAAAATTATTGCAATCTAAATTCATGTTTGACACCAAATGAGAACTATAAGATAGAAAGGGTTTTGAGCTAATGACAGTTGTTTAAATCTACAAAAGAATTTGAGTATCTCTGAGTTATAAAAACAACAAAGGATACTATATGGATCAAGAAGTTCATATGGGTGAACTTGTGTGAGGTTCCAACCATTGATGACACAGTAGACATATTGATGACAATAATGGAGCAACTTGTTAGGATGGGAATCACGGATGGAATATTGTGGCACTTCCATCTCATATGAGTAGTCGTACAGTGAAGAGATGTGAAAGTTGCAAAATATTGATTTAAAGCAAATGTTGCTAAACCCGCTATACAAGAACTTTCACAACAGAAGCATGATGGTCATGTTAGGTCACTCAGAATGAGATTTGTGGGTGATTGGATCTAAGTGCAAGTGGGAGTCTTTTGGTATGTATGCCTATAGATCCAATAATGTGATGATTGTAATGGAATAAATAGAAAATGATCTGATTATCAAAGGCAAGCTTCCAATTTATTTTGTATATTCAATTATGATATAATGAATAACATAATAAATGTATAGAGAATAATATTACTCGATGATGTATGTCTTCAAGTATGTGACTTGGAATAATGAGATCATATGGATGCTAAGAGTACATATACATATTCTCATTATGTTCCTGATTGGTTGTTATTGTGGAAGGTAGATATACAAAAATAACACATAAGATCAGAGTGTAAGTTGGTTGATGATAGAGTCTCATTAGTCATGATATGGCAATATCAAACCAAGCACATAGATACATGTTAGAGAACAGTGTATTGGACAGACCCACCGTGAGACTGACACATGGAATCCATCATCATGGAAGTCATAGTCAACTCTCACAATGATGGTTATGGTTGTGGTTCTTAGACCTGAAATCACTACACTCATAACATGTCATTGGGTACACTTTAACATCATCAAATGTAATCCTGGAACATGGGTTGTTAATAAAGGTGATGATTGGGTGACTTTGACACATAAGGACTGACTATGAGTGATAGAGATGGAATTTGACCCTCTGACAGGAGTATGAAATCCAAGGCCTCTTGATTAGTAAGATTGAGAAAAGTATGGCCATACACATGTGAGTCAATATGTGTGATATTGAGCTTATATATATCTCATGCAGTCTGCTCAGGTTCAAGAAACAAGATTGAATAATAATGAGGATGACTACTCCATGCCTCTAGTTCAATTTGGATATTAGTGACAAAGGAACTATACAAACACTGAAACACCATACATAGATTGCAGGTTGATGTTGTTCTCCAACTTTCCATTTATTTGGGTAGCAATGATGTGTGACTAGGCACCGCTCATTTCTTGTGATTTCATAAGTTGTTATGGACATTCACTGCCAACGTAATATGGGTTCTATAGGGTCACACACATAGGAACTCATCTACAAGAGGAGTGTGATCTTGAATGATGATTGAATTGATTACTAAACTGTTTAGGTATTCCAATTAACACAGCAGATCTACTGACTAGACTGTCAATGATCGGTTCAAGTGTTGAGATAGCTGTTTGGAGTGTTAGGTTGATTGTTTTGTACATTGGCTAGAATTCAGCCAGACCCAGCCGCGAGACGCCCATCTTTCTTGTACGAGATGACCATCTCAGGTGGTGCGAGACACCTGTCTCACATGCCCCAAATGGCCATTTCAGGGGTGCAATTCAATTGCATCAAGGATTGGTGTTGCTGACATGGCGTGCAATAATTGGAATTGCATTGCCGACATATGTGCAAAATTGGGAAAGTGCAAAATGGCCATCTCGCAGTATGAGATAATCATCTCATGTGTCAGGTGACTATATGGGTTTGACAAATGACCATTTCAGCACACGTGAAACTTCCAAAATTATTGTGAAAATCCAAAATCTTCTGGTCCTTTCCATTCCCGCATAGACTGGTAACCCTAACCATGGCCTCTACTATAAATAGAGGGGTATTGGGGGATTTCTAGAGCACAACACAGACAATTGAGAATCAGTTGCTCTAAAAAATTTTGTCCTCTTTAGTTTTGGTAACCACGAGAGCCGAGGCAAGTCATTCCTGACTAGGGATGGATAGCCAACGGAGAGAAACAACTGAGGAACATTGTTGTAGGAGCCCATTTTAGTGACTAGTACAACAATGAGAGGGACAACTCTTTCCTATCCGTTCTAGCAGAAAGACATGAGTTCTAATTGGCCTATGTGGACTACTCTAGAGGCAGGAGTCCTTTAACTACTGCTAAGAGGGCAACATCAACTCGTAGTCTGTGGCAAGATCAGAGGAGCCACTATAGCAATTATCCAAGTTTGTTGTCCATGAAGGAGCAGTCAGACAAGTCACAGTGCATCCAGGAGTTGCACAGACACCATCTAAGATAGACTACGCATCTATATCGATGAGGATTGTTGTTTGACTTTCTCCGAGGCTAGGTATATTTTTGTGAAACCATCCTTCCTATTGCATAGTTATTGACGTGATCTGTTGGTTAATGGGAAATATGTTAGTAAAATTTTTGTTTACGATGCCTATCTGATGTTGTATTTTCCTACAACTACAAACTCTTCCAAACTCAAATGACACCTCTCCCTAGTCATTATTAAACCACCAGAGTAATGGCATGCAAAAGATATGTGGCCATAGAAGACCGCTCTCCACACATATCATAAAAAATATGTTGCGCCAGTAAACCATCTTTGCCACACAAAGTCCCTTTAGGAAAAGATTTGACACAATGGTGAATAGTGTCAACATATACTACAAATGAGGCTTTAGGAAACAACAAACTACGCATGGAAGGAGGTGAATTGTATGGGTGTCTAGCTTCTAAAGCCTTCACGGTATCAACATCGTATGTAGGCACTCTTATGAGCACAAGACTTTGATAGATGTTGTAAATGACCATCTACAACTTTACAAGACACTGCCTGATGTTAGGATTAGTCTTTTTATCATCCTCCTTAGAATTACTTTTGTCATGGCCCATACCATCTTGGGTAGAAGAATCCAACACATTGCATACTAACTTGGTAATACCATGTGTCTTTCCCCAAGTAGCGACTGAGCTCAGAATATGATGTTGTTGCAGCAATTTCCTGTTGCCAGACCTGCTATCACACATGGTCTTCCATCTAAAAATTTGTAATGTACAATGTGAAAGAAGCAACAATCTCACCCAAGAAGTTACTGACCCTGATTCACTAAGACTTTGTAAAGAGTTGTCTTCAACTTAAGAGAATGGAATACACCAACTATGTGGAATGTTCTTCATAGTGGTGATAGGTGTTTTGGAAACACGATTAAGAAGCTCAACATCTATGACCACATTTTTCCTTACATCAAGAATCTTATTAATGACTCAGATAAGACCATATGCATGATGACAAGCACAACTCACAGCTTGTATCTCCATACATCTACCCCATAGCCACTGATCAAAGGTATGTAAAGTCTCTTCCAAATAATTAAATAACTCATAGTCATGTTGAAGGGTTGCCCGCAATACATTGATTCATTCCTCACTGGAGACATGTGCCCTGTTCAGATGAGAGATCATTCACATGAAGCCTTTTCCTCCCACTCTATCGTCTGGACAATAATAAAAATAGTGGAAAGGATAATGCAGACCTCCTATCTTGGAGTATGGGCGGTCAACCATCAGCGTAAGATCTACATTCACATAACCACAGTGCGGCCATCGAGTCGTACGACCCATCAGATCCCTTATCTGTAGTTTCTGTGGTGTGTAACTCATAATCTCTTCTTCTTATAGATCATCCATGTCAGACTACCAATAATCCACTACTAGAGTTGCAAGTCCCCGATTAGGAATCTACTCGATGTAGTGAAGAAATCCTAGCACTACGTGAGGGATAACAGCATGGGCTTGGTATCCTCCTAGTCGTAGATGAGAATGCCAATCTTATCTGAAAGCATGCTTGCACTCTCTCTCCCTAATCCCCCTGATCATCCTTCCAAGTGGTGTGAAGGACCCAGCTGAGAGGGGGGCAGGGCGTGCAGGAGTCGTGCTCTAGTAAGTCTCCAACAGCTTGGATCCCTCCCTCAACGGGAAGGCACCGCTTAACGGGTAGATGGCTTAGCTAGTACGGACGGTCAAAAAGGCAGCCAATGATATGACACTAGTAAGCCTTCTGCAACCCTTAGTAGTTGACAAACGGAATGGTGTGAATACTTGTAGGCGATATAAGGTCTAGGTCGTCAGCTTCTTAGCTTTTAAGAGCCCATTGTAGGTTATTTATGAAGCTACTCTGATGCTCGACTTACATTGTGGAATGTAGTCGGGTCGATGACATACCATCGGATCAAAAGAGCATGTGTATAGGAATTCGATGAGAATATTAGAGTCGATGGGAATCCAAGGGTCATTTAGAACTTTGCCTTTCAAGATAGACAAGGCTACTGAATTGTAAGAACTGGCAAAACTATTGAATGACCTGGTCAACTAACAATACTTCGATGAATGACCCTCTCCTCTGACAAAAAATAGACCGATTGTGGCAACACATCCCATTATCACACAGATAACGAGGTGTTACGCGAAAACGTGCGGAAATCACCATATCCACATCTTATCAAAAACACGGGTTAATTAAAACCGATTGCGGAAAACTGATAAACTCAGAAACATATTACATTCCAGTCCATATCCTGCAACAAAACATATTATATACATATCCATACAAGCCTGGATATATGTCCATAGCTTAGAGCAACAGCTGTCCTGTCATAACAATGAGTTCACCACCTATTCATACATATAAAGGCCCACATCTGGCCATCAGCAGGATATACAAACGATCTCGGTCGTACATCGTAAAACATCGTCAAAACACCGCCAAGGACCTGAGAGTACAGGGATGACTCTAGACTCTACACCAAAACATCAAAACAGTAGCATCTCCAAAGCTTGCCTTCTACCGATCTTCTCGCTGCTCGGCCGCAACTCCGCGACCACCACCACGACAAGCTCGACCACCTAACAAGGGTACAAACCAGTGGAGTGAGACAATTGAACATTGTCCCAGCGGGAGGCATAACTCCGCGCCAAAACTACAAAACCTCAGATAAGCATTTATATGAGTAGATATATTGATAAAGAATATAACAGAAACAGTTTATGAAAATCAAGGCCATCTGTACCATACAATTTACCAGTTGTACCAAAAAGGTATATAACCTGCATACCTCTCAATGGGACATGATTGACGAGATGAAATATATATATAAAACTTACCCCATAGGAGTAATGCACAAGCAACTGCAAGATAATTAAAGTTAACTACACAAACAAGGCCTCAACCAATGTTTCGTGTTTGTCTTAAACAGTACATACTAAACGGCTGGATTACGTTTTATTATGCCCTGAGGAATTGAACCGTACCGTTCAATTCCAACCTTCGGCTGCGAAGCCCATAGCCGGTGCCATATAAGGTCAATGGAAGAGCCGGAATCCAAGACCTTCTCCGCCTCATGTCCGTACATAAGTATAACATAAGCAGGACCGCAGTCTCATGCTTGAAGTGGTCATAGCCACAGGGTTAGCTCTTCAGGCTACCCTCTGCCTAGCCCGCCTTGGTACAGGTCACGGCGCTAGTAAAACTGAGCCACGTGTCTAAACACCGTGCTCTGAGCCATGAACGCATTCATGCCCATTATATCGCATATCCTGAGTCATGGGCTATGTTCACCTCGCCCTTGAGTCTACAACCGCAGTTGCACTCTTACCTCCTCACTTTAGGCTAGGAGCAACCTCGCATATTCAACAATATGCGCTCCGGGTTAACCCGCAGGAGAACCCGTTTCATCATCACCCTATCCTGGATGGTGATGAATCTATGGCCAGGGCAAACTACATTATAGATTACACTGTGATTATTTAGTATCTTTTAGATGGATTGCAAGATTCAACCAAGTTGTATAACATGCAAGATATAACAGAAAGTAAACAACATAAACTCCACATTATGCATTTCTTACAATTCACATCACATTGATCCATCACAAGGATCTCACATCACATGTTATCACTTGGCCTCTTGCCAACCATCTAGATCCCTCTCAAGGATCATCACATATCATGGGATCTCAATCCCTCATCACATAGTGCCATTAGCCTCTTAAGGCTTTCATCATCATCATGGAACATCATTCATAATACACATGTCATCACAGTGTTCATTTACCCAATTCTCATAGCCTTTCATTGGGCTAAGCATTACCTGCATGGTTAGCATCATTCAATAACCAGATGAATAATCAAGAGACTACAACTACTACCATAGTGTGACAATTAGGGTTAAGTGCATTGTTAGCACAACATGACAACAATAATCATATCCATGCCTCATCTCAAGGTCACACGTGTAGGCACACTATCGAGCAACCCTAATGCATGCTCAAGATTCACATTGTCATTAAAGAGATAGAGTAGTTACATACATATGCATGTACTTTAGCCACAAGAACATAATTCTCGTTATCAAGCAAAGAATCGTCATAAGAGCATCATAACAGGCCGTGCCCTCACAAGAGACACCATGAACCCTCACTAAATCCATCTCGGGTAGAGCCCCTACTCATCTAATACTATCGGGCGTGCAGCCCTAGCCAGCGGGCAGAGCACAACCCTAAAAAGTGGGTAAGCGTGCAACCCTGTCGGGCGTGCAGCTCCAACATGCTCAAGGTTATCGGGCGTGCGAGCAGATCTCAGGTGTTAAGGCAGTGTGATGGGCGAAACGTGCAAGGCTCCTCTGTCGGGCGAGCCATTCATATGTCGAGTGAGAAACTCGTGTGTCGGGCAACACAAGCTAGGCCGGGCGAGTAGGGTAAAATCACGCGAGCAGGGCGTGTCAGGGGGAAACCGGGTGAGCAGCACACTGAGCTATCGGGCGAGCTAAGCTACTGGGTGAGCCAAAGGAGAATCCGCGTGAGCAAGGCCTGTCGGGCGAGCCAAAGAAGTATCGGGCGAGCAAAGCCAGGGTGTTGGGCAACACGCGTGCAGGTGAGCTAGGGAAAACCGAGCGAGCAACAAAGGCTAGACAAGCCAAGCTACTGGGCGAGCAGCCCTCCGGGCGAGCAGCCTGTCGGGCAGAGCTGGCTCAGGGCGAGCAGGATCAGGTTGCTCACCCGCCCAAGGTATAAAAAGAGAAACTTTGCTCACTCCAACCATGCAAGAGAGGACTAGGCCAAGGGCTGTCGGGAAACACCTCCCCACACATCTCGACCAAGGTTCAAGCCATCTAAATGATCTCACCATCTTGCCCAAGGTGAGAGGAGAGTCTTGCTCAAGCCACTAAGTCATGTGCTCACCTCAATCGGGTAGGAAAGAGGGGTGTTGCTCATGGCATTAGAGCTTAAGCTCACTCATCTAAACCAAGGGGAGAAAGGAGTGTTGCTCTCCTAAACCCTAACACACATGGATCGGCCAACATGCAAGCTAAACAAGAACCAACTACTAACATATAAAGGCAAGATTAAGACAACATATGAAAGAAGAGGATAGAGTAGTTAGGGTTAGAGTCATGCAACCCGCCTTAAGCTCCAAGGAAGAAGATGCACTTTGAGCTCCAAGGGTTGTCGGCCACCAAAGCTCCTCCAAGAGGGTGTGTATCAGCCACCACCTCCTTCTCCGAGGGTGTGTCGGCCTCCAAGCTGCTCACACAAGGGTGTGTCGGCCACCAAGCAAAGGAAAGGAAGAGTGTATCATGCACAAGGGGGAGAGGAACTAAAGGGACCTCAATCTAAGGAAGGGACCATCTATATAGATGAGAAAGGAGGAGAAACCAAGGTAAACACTTGCTATGTGTCAGCCACCCAAAGGACACTTGTCCACCAACTCAAGCCACCACTCTTGCAAGCCAAAAGACACTTGTCCAAGATGTGCACCATGTGTTCTCCAAACATGACCAAGGTTGGATCAAGCTTCATGGGCGACACACCAAGATGCCCTAGGCCGACACAAGCTCTACTTGGCCGACACAAGGCCCAAGCAAGCCCAAACAAGGAACTCCAAGGCCCAAACAAGCTCAACAAAGGTCCAAAAGGACTCAAACACAAGCCCAAGCCTTCCTCTCAACCCTAGAGGAAGCAAAGAGGGGAAAACATCTCATAAGATGGCAAACTTGCACACAAAACCCTAGACCTGGGTTATTTGCAAGTAGCACCTTCAACTCTCAACAAAGCACAACCAAACCCTAATCACCACTCAAAGGTGATTAGCAAGCACCAAACCATCAAGGTTAAGCAAAACAAACAGGGTAAGCCCTAAACGCAGGTCAGGGTCCTTACAATCTAACCCCCTTTAAGGGATTTTGTCCTCGAAATCCGAAGAGAAAAGCAAGGGATACTTCCTTCTCATCTCATCCTCAAGTTCCCACGTGGCTTCCTCGATGCCACGACGCTGCCAAAGAGCCTTCACAAGAACCAGGTCCTTCCTCTTCAGCTTCTTAACTCTTCTGTCAAGAATCGCCATAGGACCTTCCTCGTAGGTCACATCTGTATCAAGCTCAACCTCAACTGGCTGTATCACTGTACCTGAGTCTGGATGACTTTTCTTTAGCATACTGACATGGAAAACTGGATGCAACCTGTGCAACTCAGGAGGTAACTCTATCTCGTAAGCTACTTTGCCAACACGTGCTATGACTGGGTAAGGCCCCATATACCTGGGTGCCAACTTACCCTTCCGTCTGAACCTCAGCACACCCTTCCAAGGTGAGACCTTAAGATATACTCTATCTCCTACCTGGAACTCCAACGGTCGTCGGCGATTGTCTGCATAAGACTTCTGCCTGTCCTGTGCCATTTTCAACTGTTGCTGTATCACCTTGATCTTATCTGTCGTCTGCTGCACTAACTCAGGACCCAAAAGCTGATACTCACCGGACTCGTACCAACACAAAGGAGATCTGCACTTCCTTCCATACAGAGCTTCATAAGGAGCCATGTCGATGCTTCGCTGATAGCTGTTGTTATAAGCAAACTCTATCAAACTCAGGTGAACATCCCAGCTGCCTAGGAACTGCAAAACACAAGCTCGAAGGAGATCCTCCACAATCTGAATAGTCCTTTCAGACTGTCCATCTATCTGTGGATGAAAGGTTGTACTGAACCTCAACTGTGTTCCCAACGCTCTGTGCAACTGTTCCTAAAAACGACTGGTAAACTGAGGACCTCTGTCAGAAACTATTGTCGCTGGCACACCATGCAAACGAACTATCTCATCCACATATACTCGAGCAAGCTTCTTCGTTGTGTATGTCGTCTTTACAGGCAGAAAATGGGCAGACTTCGTCAATCTGTCCACTATCACCCAAATGGAATCATGATTCCTAGTTGTCTTGGGCAGACCAACTACAAAATCCATGGTTATGTGATCCCATTTCCACTGCGGTATCGGAAAAGGTTATAACGTACCTGCTGGCTTCTGATGTTCAGCCTTCACTTGCTGACATACCACACATCTTGCCACGAACTCAGCCACATCTCTCTTCAAACCGGGCCACCAATACAAGTCCTTCATACTATGATACATCTTGGTGACACCTGGATGCATCGCATACATCAACGTATGGGCTTCCTCAAGCACCAACTTCCTCAGATCATCAGCATCTGGAACCACCATCCTATCACGATAGCAAACTAGTCCATCCTCGGACTCACGGAACCCATCACGCTTGTCACTGCCAAACTCTGATCTGATCAACTGTACCACCTCATCTGTCTGCTGTGCATCCTTGATCTGTTGCCTCAACATAGGCTTGACTTGCATCTGAGCGAAAAGACCAGATAACAAAGAAACTTCCATCTACACATTCATCTGCCGCAGAGAAACAAACATATCTCGCCTATGGCAAACCACGGAACTCAACTGTGCCTTCTTTGAAGAAAGAGAAGACTTCCTGTTAAGCGCATCTGCTACCACATTCGCCTTACCAGGATGATACTCGATAGTGCAGTCTTAGTCGTTGATCAACTCCATCCATCGCCGCTGTCGCATATTCAACTCATGTTGTGTGAAGATATACTTCAGATTCTTATGATCCGTAAAGATCTGACACACTTCCCCATATAGATAGTGTCTCCAAATCATTAACGCATGAATCACCGCCGCCAACTCCAAATCATGAGTCGGGTAGTTCTCCCCATGCTTCTTGAGTTGTTGCAAGGCAAAGGAAACCACATGATCTTCCTGCATCAACACGCAACCTAAACCTTTCTTGGAAGCATCACAGAAAACAACATAGCCTTTCCCAGGCTCTGGCAAGATCAACACTGGAGCACTAGTCAGCTTCTCCATCAGACTATGGAAAGCTTGCTGACATCGATCATCCCAACCAAAAGGTACATCCTTCCTGGTCAACTTCATCATCAGCAAAGCTATCGAACTGAAGTCCTTGATGAACCTCCGGTAGTATCCTACTAGACCAAGGAAACTACGAACTTCTGTCACCGTCTTTGGTTGTTCCCAATCTGCAACATATTCCACCTTCTTTGGATCTACCTTGACTCCTTCAGCGGATATCACATGGCCCAAGAAGGTCACTTCATCCAGCCAGAACTCACACTTACTGAACTTGGCATACAACTGATGCTGGCAAAGAAGAGTCAACGCTCGACGAAGATGTTGCTCGTGCTCTAGCCTATCCCGACTATAGATCAAGATGTCATCTATAAAGACTACAACAAACTGATCTAAGAATGGACGGAACACTTTGTTCATCAGATCCATGAAAGTTGCAGGTGCATTGGTTAACCCAAACGGCATAACCACAAACTCATAATGACCATACCTTGTCCTGAAGGCTGACTTTGGTATGTCATCCGCCTTTATCCTCAACTGATGATATCTGGACCGTAGATCGATCTTTGAAAACACTATAGCACCACGCAACTGATCGAACAGATCATCTATCCTCGGCAACGGGTACTTGTTCTTGATCGTGACCTTGTTTAACTGCCGGTAGTCTATACACAACCGCATCGAACCATCCTTCTTCTTGACAAACAGCACTGGAGCACCCCAAGGCGACGTACTCGGTCGGATAAAACCTTTATCCAGCAACTCTTGTAACTGTTTCTTCAACTCTGCCATCTCTGCTGGTGCCATTCTGTACGGTGTCTGTGCAACTGGCTGCGTTCCTGGAACCAGATTAATCTCGAAATCAATCTCTCGGGGTGGGGGAACACCAGGAAACTCCTCAGGAAACACGTCTGCAAACTCACGAACAACTGACACCTCCTCAAGGCTAGGACCTTTTGCCTTGGCATCCACTACGGTATCTACCACGTGAGCTAAGAACGCCTCACATCCCTGTCGTAACAACTTATCCGCCATCATAGCTGATACTACACATGTCGGAAGAATCTTCCTATCTCCCTGGAAGATCCACTTCTCTCCAGCAACATCAAACACTGCCTGCTTGGAACCATAGTCCAAGACAACCTTATACCTCTCTAAGGTGTCCATCCCAAGGATGACATCGAAACCATGCATATCAAGTGGTATGAGGTCCACTTGAATGCGATGTCCCGAGAAAGACAAGACACAAGATGGACACTCTTCTCAAAGCAAAGAGGAACCATCAAGAGGGGTTTCTAACAACAAACTATCCTTCTTACAACTAACAGGTAAACGACAGTTCTCAAGCATATTATAGGCGATAAAAGAGTGCATAGCACCCGGGTCAACCAGAATAGATATAAGGCAAGAAGAAGACATATCAGAATGAAATAACTCCATCTGACCTGTCACTACTCGCGGGTTGACTACCGCCTCCGACTGATTCATAGCATAGAATCGAGTCGTTGCTTGCTGTCCACGACCTCTGCTTCCCTGAGAAGACGATCCAGCCTGAGACGCTTGACTGTGTCCTCGTCCTCTGCTACCACTGGGATGTGGTCTCTTAAACCCCTGAAGGTTCTGTCTCGGCTGCTATGTCACTTCAACATCGTTGTAGGGACAACTTGACCTGATATGCCCTATTTGACCACAGGCATAGCATGTCCTAACATCATCTCGAGGCCTAGACGGTCCAGTTACTGCCACGGAAGCCGGACTCTGTGCCTTAGATGGTGAAGAAACATAGCCTCTTCCTCTACTCATAGGCCACTGAGACGGCCTACCATAACCTCTCATCGTTGCCGGTGATGAAAACCTGGGCTTCTTGAAGCCACCAAACCTCTGACCTTGGAACTGAGCAGGTCTCTTCTTAGCCATAGACTCTCTCTTTTCTCTTACAGAACGTTCGATGCTCTGAACAGATTCCACAAACGTCGCAAACCGTTCTCGGTTTTCTAACGCAGAAACTGGTGTCGTCAGCTCAGCACCCAGACCCTTCTCGAAACGTCTGATCCGTTCCTTGTCTTTCGTCGCCATGTGAGGACAAAACCTCAACAGATCCATAAACTTGGCTTCTTACTCGGTGATGTTCATCGTTCCTTGTCGCAAACTCTTGAACTGACGGATCTTCTCATCTAGATACGTCTTGGGAAAGTATCTGGTGACGAACTTGCATCAAAACACTTCCCAACAGATCACCTCACCAGGCCGCTTCTCTTCCTCGATGGTCCACCAGTGACCAGCGCTACCTTTCAGAAGGTAGACAACATGCTTTACTTTGTCTGCTTCGGGGATGTCGAGGATCCGGAAAGCCTTCTCAAGACTTGTCAGCCACAGATCTGCATCCGCTGGATCAGCCATTCCAGCATATTCCGAAGCTCCGACTCGGCGAAGCTGCTCGAAGGTCTTCCCAATACCTGATGCTTCTCCATGGGGAACCTGTCCTCGCAGAGGAGGCACTGGTAATCGCTCAACCATGAGATTCATCGTAGCCATCATTTGCCCCATAAGCTGTTGGTAGGCAGGATGTTCAAGTATGGATGGGTCAGGTTGGGGGACCTCAGGCACCCGATCTTCATGTGCCTGACCTACTGCTCCATCAACGGATGCAGCATCGCTGTGCTCAGCAGCGAGTTCTTCATGGTTTCCAGACATCTTGGCTTTTCTTCCGCTGAGGGTAGAAGATTTCTATGAGAAAATCTGGAAAACACATAAGAACGAACACAACCTAGTCCTAGATCCCTGTAGACTCAGCGAACCTAAAGCTCTGATACCAAACTTGTGGCAACACATCCCATTATCACACAGATAACGAGGTGTTACGCGAAACCGTGCAGAAATCACCATATCCACAGCTTATCAAAAACACGGGTTAATTAAAACCGATTGCGGAAAACTGATAAACTGGGAAACATATTACATTCCAGTCCATATCCTGCAAGAAAACATATTATATACATATCCATACAAGCCTGGATATATGTCCACAACTTAGAGCAACAGCTGTCCTGTCATAACAATGAGTTCACCACCTGTTCATACATATAAAGGCCCACATCTGGCCATCAGCAGGATATACAAACGATCTCAGTCGTACATCATAAAACATCATCAAAACACCGCCAAGGACCTGAGAGTACAGGGATGACTCTAGACTCTACACCAAAACATCAAAACAGCAGCATCTCCAAAGCTTGCCTTCTACCGATCTTCTCGATGCTCGGCCGCAACTCCGCGACCACCACCATGACAAGCTTGACCACCTAACAAGGGTACAAACCAGTGGAGTGAGACAATTGAACATTGTCCCAGCGGGAGGCATAACTCCGCGCCAAAACTACAAAACCTCAGATAAGCATTTATATGAGAAGATATATTGATAAGGAATATAAAAAAATAGTTTATGAAAAGCAAGGCCATCTGTACCATACAATTTACCAGCTGTACCAAAAAGGTATATAACCTACATACCTCTCAATGGGACATGATTGACGAGATGAAATATATATATAAAACTTACCACATAGGAGTAATGCACAAGCAACTGCAAGATAATTAAAGTTAACTACACAAACAAGGCCTCAACCAATGTTTTGTGTTTGTCTTAAATAGTACATACTAAATAGCTGGATTACGTTTTATTATGCCCTGAGGAATTGAACCGTACCGTTCAATTCCAACCTTCGGCTGCGAAGCCCATAGCCGGTTCCATATAAGGTCAATGGAAGAGCCAGAATCCAAGACCTTCTCCGCCTCATGTCCGTACATAAGTATAACATAACCAGGACCACAGTCTCATGCTTGAAGTGGTCATAGCCACAGGGTTAGCTCTTCAGGCTACCCTCTGCCTAGCCCGCCTTGGTACAGGTCACGGCACTAGTAAAACTGAGCCACATGTCTAAACACCGTGCTCTGAGCCATGAACGCATTCATGCCCATTATGTTGCATATCCTGAGTCATGGGCTATGTTCACCTCGCCCTTGAGTCTACAACCACAGTTGCACTCTTACCTCCTCACTTTAGGCTAGGAGCAACCTCGCATATTCAACAATATGCGCTCCGGGTTAACCCGCAGGAGAACCCGTTTCATCGTCACCCTATCCTGGCTGGTGATGAATCTATGGCTAGGGCAAACTACATTATAGATTACACTGTGATTATTTAGTATCTTTTAGATGGATTGCAAGATTCAACCAAGTTGTATAACATGCAAGATATAACAGAAAGTAAACAACATAAACTCCACATTATGCATTTCTTACAATTTACATCACACTAATCCATCACAAGGATCTCACATCACATGTTATCACTTGGCCTCTTGCCAACCATCTAGATCCCTCTCAAGGATCATCACATATCATGGGATCTCAATCCCTCATCACATAGTGCCATTAGCCTCTTAAGGCTTTCATCATCATCATGGAACATCATTCAAAATACAACTGTCATCACAGTGTTCATTTACCCAATTCTCATAGCCTTTCATTGGGCTAAGCATTACCTGCATGGCAAGCATCATTCAATAACCAGATGAATAATCAAGAGACTACAACTACTACCATAGTGTGACAATTAGGGTTAAGTGCATTGTTAGCACAACATGACAACAATAATCATATCCATGCCTCATCTCAAGGTCACACGTGTAGGCACACTATCGAGCAACCCTAATGCATGCTCAAGGTTCACATTGTCATTAAAGAGATAGAGTAGTTACATACATACGCATGTACTTTAGACACAAGAACATAATTCTCATTATCAAGCAAAGAATCATCATAAGAGCATCATAACAGGTCGTGCCCTCACAAGAGACACCATGAACCCTCACTAAAGCCATCTCGGGTAGAGCCCCTACTCATCTAATACTATCGGGTGTGCAGCCCTAGCAAGCGGGCAGAGCACAACCCTAAAAAGCAGGTAAGTGTGCAGCCCTATCGGGCGTGCAGCTCCAACATGCTCAAGGTTATCGGGCGTGCGAGCAGATCTCAGGTGTTAAGGCAGTGTGCCGGGCGAACCGTGCAAGGCTCCTCTGTCGGGCGAGCCATTCATATGTCAGGTGAGAAACTCATGTGTCGGGCGACACAAGCTAGGCCGGGCGAGTAGGGTAAAATCACGCGAGCAGGGCGTGTCAGGGGGAAACCGGCTGAGCAGCACACTGAGCTATCGGGCAAGCTAAGCTACTGGGCGAGCCAAAGGAAAAGCCGCGTGAGCAAGGCCTGTCGGGCGAGCCAAAGAAGTATCGGGCAAGCAAAGCCAGGGTGTTGGGCGACACGCGTGCAGGTGAGCAAGGGAAAACCGAGCGAGCAACAAAGGCTAGACGAGCCAAGCTATTGGGTGAGCAGCCCTCCGGGCGAGCAGCCTGTCGGGCAGAGCTGGCTTAGGGCGAGCAGGATCAGGTTGCTCACCCGCCCAAGGTATAAAAAGAGAAACTTTTCTCACTCCAACCGTGCAAGAGAGAACTAGGGCAAGGGTTGTCGGGCAGCACCTCCCCACACATCTCAACCAAGGTTCAAGCCATCTAAATGAGCTCACCATCTTGCCCAAGGTGAGAGGAGAGTCTTGCTCAAGCCACTAAGTCATGTGCTCACCTCAATCGGGTAGGAAAGAGGGGTGTTGCTCATGGCATTAGAGCTTAAGCTCACTCATCTAGACCAAGGGGAGAAAGGAGTGTTGCTCTCCTAAACCCTAACACACATGGATCGGCCAACATGCAAGCTAAACAAGAACCAACTACTAACATATAAAGGCAAGATTAAGACAACATATGAAAGAAGAGGATAGAGTAGTTAGGGTTAGAGTCATGCAACCCGCCTTAAGCTCCAAGGAAGAAGATGCACTTTGACCTCCAAGGGTTGTCGGGCACCAAAGCTCCTCCAAGAGGGTGTGTATCGGCCACCACCTCCTTCTCCAAGGGTGTGTCGGCCTCCAAGCTGCTCACACAAGGGTGTGTCGGCCACCAAGCAAAGGAAAGGAAGAGTGTGTCGTGCACAAGGGGGAGAGGAACTAAAGGGACCTCAAGCTAAGGAAGGGACCACCTATATAGATGAGAAAGGAGGAGAAACCAAGGTAAACACTTGCTATGTGTCAGCCACCCAAAGGACACTTGTCCACCAACTCAAGCCACCACTCTTTCAAGCCAAAAGACACTTGTCCAAGATGTGCACCATGTGTTCTCCAAACATGACCAAGGTTGGATCAAGCTTCATGGGCGACACACCAAGCTGCCCTAGGCCGACACAAGCTCTACTTGGCTGACACAAGGCCCAAGCAAGCCCAAACAAGGAACTCCAAGGCCCAAACAAGCTCAACAAAGGTCCAAAAGGACTCAAACACAAGCCCAAGCCTTCCTCTCAACCCTATAGGAAGCAAAGAGGGGAAAACATCTCATAAGATGGCAAACTTGCACACAAAACCCTAGACCTAGGTTATTTGCAAGTAGCACCTTCAACTCTCAACAAAGCACAACCAAACCCTAATCACCACTCAAAGGTGATTAGCAAGCACCAAACCATCAAGGTTAAGCAAAACAAACAGGGTAAGCCCTAAATGTAGGTCAGGGTCCTTACACCGATGAGAGGGCAACTTTCACTCCTCCGGTGGAGTTTCTAGACTTCTAGCCCAACATGTTTTCTGCCCCTTTAACCAACACAAACATGGCCATAGACCCTTCCACTACCACCCCACCTATAAATACCCCTCCTCTTTTCCCCTGACTATCTTTTGATGATTTTTCCTACTGCATTTGGAGAACGACAAAGAGCCATCTGAGTCTGATGAAAAGTGGAAAACCATGGATCCATGCTTTGAATGAAGCTTCCCTGGTACTAATATAATAAGATCTCGTCCTTATATCTTTTTTATAATGTTTCTTCCTCCACTATACTAGCATGGCCAAATCCACGATGCTATAAGTTGAAAACATATGCATATGGCTAAGGAAGCCTCTTTTCTTTCCTCTTTGCTCTAGATTCACCCATATCTTGGAAAGTAGGAGTTTTTTTTTGGAGTTTTCATAAGGCAAAGATTGGATCTTGGGAGGTCTTTTTCGTGGTTTTTTTGGTGGAACTAGATTTTATTCACCCCAAAGGCGAGTGATATAACTTATTAATGTATTTCTTGCCTACTTCATATATGCACAACCTTAATCTTGTTTTAGAAAATTTGTAATATGCCAAAAGATAGTCTTTTATGCATTGTTTTGCATGAATATGATAATAGTACGAATCTTCAAGTCTCTACTATTATCTTCTAACATTTTTGTTATTCAATGAATTTTACCTTGAACAGGCAAAAACTAAAATTCAAAATACAAGTCTAATGACCCCTTATAATGTTATTATTATGGTATTTTAGTACCCAATAAAAAGGAAATCCGACCCATATATTAGTCCTTGATGATGATGGTCATCCTATGCAAATTTTAAGGTTTTTCATTACTTTTATGGTGTTGTATTGATAGATGGACAAGGTTATATTTATCAAGGTTGCTCATACATGATGGGTGTTGAGTATATAATTGTCTAACTCTTAGAAATGTCACAACTTTACAACCTTTGGGGGTTTTAGCTAAAATTTTGGGTGTAACCTTATTTATGATTGATGAATGCATAATTCATCGTAGTTCAATCGCCTCGTTTGGCCAAATTTTGGTTGCATTCGTGCATGTATTGGCTTTATCTTCTAATATGTGCTTTGCCTTGGCTTAAATGCTTCATTGAGCTTTTGTTTGGCCTAACCTTTTCATATGCAACTTATATTGGCTTAATTGGTTTTTCTTCTATTTTTATTGAATTTTTACACCCTTGTGCAGGTCGTTTTGAGCTTTGGGCCTCATTTCCTAGGCCCACATCCATTTCTAACCTTAGGTTGGGCCTGGTCAAAGCAGCAGTCGCCCGTGACCTCTCCAAGTCTGCGACCTCTCCAAGCCCCACGATCTCCACATGCCCGCGGCCAGGCAAACTCCCCAACGCCGCGACCGCGGCTTCTTCCCTTCCCAGTCGCCCGCGGCGCTTTCCTTCACATCGCGACCTGCTAAATGTCGCGGTCGTCCCTTCCTCTTCAACCACCAACCTGCTCCCGCGACCGCAAGCAGAAGCCACGACCTGGCTCACCCGCGGCCCTTCTCCCAGAGGCTGCATCGACTGCGGTTCCTCCTGAAACCGCGGTAGAGTGAAGCCCGTGGTCTATCCTATCCATGCCGTAATCTGCCGCTAACCGACCCCTTCGCCATTCGCGATCAGCGTCCACCCATCGAGCAGCGACGCCTCTGCCATCATCTGCAACCCAACCTGCGCCCGCTGGGCCCACCTCCCTGCCGCGACCTGCAAGGAAAAATAAAGAAAGCCGTGACCTATTAACAACCAAACACCGCGACCGCGACATCTACAAAATAGCTGCGACCGTGGCTTTAAGTCGGTGCATCCCTGCCTATAAATAGAAGGCAACCCCAACCGTTCAATGATGATCGGATCCAGACAGCGTTAGGCTGCAGGACTGACCTGGGCCTAGGGAGACGATCTCCATAGCCAAGAACCTACCCCCGTGGTGGTTTCGAAGCCTGTTCACCCAGATCTAGAGTGAAGACTCAGATCTGCAAGTCACCTCGTTCAGATCTAGATCTAGATCTGGATCTAGATCTACTGCGTCTACACCGACTCTACACTGACATCTCATCCACGAGCTGCTTCTCTTGCTGTGAGTAAGGAGACCGAGGAAGGGGAGAAGGCGGAGAGAGAAGATCTGCCCTGTTTGTCGTGGTGTTCTTCCTTCTTCGTCTAGATCTGCCCTGACGTCTTGTAGAAGACTGTTTCTCCACCGAGCTGTGATCATCTTCTTCACCATGCTCATGGCGGAAATCTCTCTCTCTCTTGTTATTCTTGTTTCTCTCACCATGAGAGAGTAGTTTACTTCTACTGGGGTGCGGGGACTAGCCCCGCTTCCCATGCTTTCATATATTTTTGTTAAACATTCCATGGCATGTATATAATCTTTCATTTTGTTGTTAATCGTCGATGTGTGCTTGTGGACTGATCACCTGCTTGCATTTATCTTGTTCGTTTCCTTTGTTGCGAGAACTTCAATGCGTAGGTTTTGAATGTCGATTAACGCGGTTGACTCCCACACTAGAAATAGAATGGGATTCCTTGAGGTCGTAAGTGTATGATCCGTGTGGTGACGAGCCATCTAGCCCACGGTGATGCTTCTGTGTGCCTGACGCCTGTATAGGGGGCCCACAACTTCATTTGGATTTCTGTATCTTCGGAGCCGTAAGTATATGATCTGGATGGCGACGAGACATCTGATACCTAAGGTGAAGCTCACGCGGACCTGACGCCCATACGGGGGGTTCTGCAGCAGCTCTATTTGAATGGTTATATCTTGCCTGGATGTTTGATGTTTGGATGTGATTGCATGAGTAGTGGTGGTGAAACCCGGGACCATCCCAGCGATTTCCATCACTAATCTTTAATCAACCTTTAATCCTACTCTTTTACTTTTCTTGCATTTAGTTTATAATTAAACTCAAATCAACCAACCTTGTTCTAAATATTAGTCTTGAATCGACTAGAAAGAAGATTCTTAAAAACGTTGTCCCTTGGGATTCGATCCTCAACTATACTGTGATAAGACCCGTCCGCTTGCGGGTGGTATTATTGCACGTTGTTTTGGTTAAAAACTTAGGGATTTCAACCCTAAGTGAGTTTATTAGTGTGATAAGCCACGTCAAATTCTGGCGCCGTTGCCGGGGACAACGAAATCATCTAGTTAAATCTAGTTATTTTGAGACTAATTTAGGTTTTTCTTTTACTTTTGATACTATTGATCATATACACTTGAATTTGGTTCTACTCCGTCCGTCTTACCAGCAAAAGATCTTTCAATTCCAGGTACCCACAAAGTCTAGTGTATGCGCCGCTCGGACAGTCCCGGACTCGCTGCTAGCTTTGACCCTGAGATAGACAGAACCTTTCGCCGTCAGTACAGAGAGAACCAGGCAAGAATGGCTCAAGAGGAGGAAATTGCTTGAAGGGTAGCTCAAGCCCTTAATACACAAAGAGATAGGCTTATGCAAGAAGCCCGAGCTGCAGTTAAAGAAGAAATTCAAGCGGCTCAAGCAGCAGCTCAACAAGCTGAGCTACAAAAAGACCTTAGGGAGTTCTCAATCCCTAAAGCTACTGACGTTCATCACCCAGTGCAACCTCCTCCCATCAACGCTCCAAATTTTGAGATAAGAGCACATTGGGTCACTTTGCTTCAAAACAGTCCCTTCTATGGTAAGAAGGGAGAAGATAGTCAAGAACATCTTCTGAGGTTTATAGATCTATGTGCCATGACTAAGCAAAATGGAGTCACAGATGATGCCATCAGACTTCGTCTCTTCAAATACTCTCTCACCGATAGAGCCATGAGTTGGTATAACTCTTTGCAATGCGAACCCATCACCACTTGGGAACAACTTCAAAATGTTTTTCTGGAAAAGTTGTATCCACCTTCTCTCACATATGAAATCAGGGGCCGAATAACGCAATTCACCCAGGTCCCTGGAGAATCCCTAGCTGAAGCATGGGAAAGATACAAAGAGCTTCTATGCAAGTGTCCGCATCATGGCATTCCAAAGAATCAACTCATTGAAATCTTTTATAGAGGTGTGGACGATGATATCAAAAGGTTTTTGGATTCCTCGTCTGGAGGAAACTTCATGCGTCAGAGTTATGATAGAGCATGGAAGGTTGTCACCCTTGGAGTTGAAAACCAAGCCAACTAGGGTAGACCTGTTGGCAAAGGAGTGTTGAAGGTAGCTATGGCCGAAGCAACACCCGAGTACAAGTCTATTGCTGAATCTCTCAAACTCCTTGTTGCAAAGCAAGACCATCTAGAGTCATCTCTCGCAGCTTATGAAAAAATGCATTCACCCCCTCGACAACAAGAGCAAGTTAAGTCAGCCTCACTCTTCTGTGAAGCATGCAAAGGAACTGATCATTCTACTCTAGCCTGTAACGTTCTCTATGATGTTGTTTTGAGCAATACATGTGCCCAAGGAGATAATGGTCAAATGGAAAATCTGAATGCTGTCAACACCATCCCTGGTCAAGGGTACTATAATCCGAATCAGAATAGGAACCATCTAGGTTTTCAATATGGAAATCCTTCTGGAGCAGAGAACTCGCGACAACTTGGTTCAAATACTCAACAACGAGGCCCGCCAAGATTCCAGTATAACCAACAACAGAATTTTGGGAATCAAGGGAACTTCAGAGGTAACTTCCAGAATAGAAATTACAACAACTATCAGAACAATTCTCAGTTTCAAAACCCCAACCAAGTCCCCTATCCACAGCAACAACAAGGGCAACAAGCCGGTCCCATCTCTCCCGATGACAAATTGTCAGCTATTGAGAAGATGTTGCAGTCGCAGTAGACTATGATAGCTAACCAGCAAGCCCATCAGAAGGCTATTGAATCTCAACTAGCTCGACTTGCGGCTAGCATGAAGCCACCTGCTGGAACCTTTGCTGGGCAACCCGAAAACAATCCTAAACATCCGGAGCAACTAAAGGCTGTCACCACCCAAGTCTGGGAAAAACTATTCTGACTCCCCTGCTAAGATACCAATAGTGGCAACAAACAATGATGACCTTACAAATGACCAAGACTCTGCAACACCTGAGTCCCAACTGAAGGAACAACCAACCGCTGAAGAGACAGACAAAGAAAGATTAGAGGAACCATTGACTGCGGAGGCAGAAGACACACCTGAGCCAGATGTGCCAGTATACAAGCCCCGTCCTCCATTCCCATCTCGTTTGAAGCAGACAAAGCTCGATACTCGTTTCAACAAGTTTAAAGAAGCTATGAAGAAGCTTCATGTAGATATACCCTTTCTAGATGCGTTGGCCGAGATACCAGCCTGGACTAAGTATTTAAAGTATCTCCTCACAAGGAAGTACATAACTAAAGAATATGAGACTGTTAAGCTAGCAACAACCACTTCCGATATCATCCAGAGCAAGATGCCCAAGAAGCAGAAAGACCCAGGATCCTTTGGGATTTCATGCCATATCGGTGACTCTTCATGTAAGAAGGGATTAGCCGATCTCGGTGCTAGCATTTCTATCATGCCACTTAGCCTTTGCAAGAGGCTAGGGTTTGCAGAATTGCTCCCAACTGGAATGACCATTCAACTTGCAGATAACTCTATGACTCTTCCTTTGGGAATCATTGAAGATGTCCCTGTCAAGGTTGGAAAAGACTCTTATGTCCCTTGTGAATTTGTCATCATGGACATAAAAGAAGACGCCAGATGCCCTCTTATCTTTGGCCGTCCGTTCCTCGCCACTACAAGAGCTTTGATTGACGTTGAAGCAGGGACCTTGTTGCTCAGACTAGGGAAAGAAACCCTCGAGTTTAAAGTTTTTGAAAGCATGCGAAGACCAAGCATGCAGGAAGAAGTCTATTTGATTGATTGCATCGAGCAAATGTCACTCCTCACACAAGAGGAATATGAACAAGACGATCCTTTAGAAGTAGCTCTAACAAACCCATCTGTTGATAATTCCATCAACAAACAAGTCAAGGATTGTATCCTTCACCTTGACTCTGTAGAAGAAGATCCTGAAGCCAAGTTCGAGGAACTCAAAGCTATGAATGTATCTGAAGAGCCATGTGAGAAGCCAGAAGCCCCAGAAATGAAGCCCCTACCCGAGGAACTTAAATATGTGTTTTTGGATGATCTCAAGGTTTGTCCAGTCATTATAAACTCTGATCTAATGACCGAACAAGAAGACAAACTCCTGAAAGAATTAAGGGAAAGGAAGAAAGCTATCGGCTACAAGATGAGCGATCTCACCGGGGTTAGTCAAGCACTTTGTATGCACAAAATCCCTATGGTGGAAGACCACAAGACGACTGTTGAGCATCAATGGAAGTTGAATCCTAATATGAAGGAAGTAGTCCGCCGCGAAGTTATCAAGTTGCTCACTACCGAAATCATCTATCTGATATCTGACTCACCGTGGGTGAGTCCTGTGCATGTCGTTCCAAAGAAAGGTGGCACTACTGTTATACGGAATGAAAATAACGAACTCATCCCCACTCAAACAGTCACCGGGTGGAGGATGTGCATCGACTATAGGAAGTTAAACAAGGCCACACGTAAGGACCATTTCCCGATGCCTTTCCTAGATCAAGTCTTAGAGAGATTAGCTCACCAAGAATACTTTTGCTATCTCGATGGTTACTCTGGATTCTATCAAATTCCTATACATCCAGATGACCAAGAGAAAACTACGTTCACCTACCCCTTTGGAACATACGCCTTTAGAAGGATGCCATTCGGGCTCTGTAATGCGCCTGCAACATTCCAACGCTGCATGGCAGCCATATTTGCTGGTTTAACCGAAACTATCATGGAAGTTTTTATGGACGATTTCTCCGTATATGGAGATTCATATGATTCATGCCTAAGGCACCTCTCCCTTGTCCTCAAACGATGCGAAGAAACACATCTGGTGCTTAATTGGGAGAAATGTCACTTTATGGTAAAAGAAGGTATTGTCCTCGGCCATAGGGTCAGTAATCGAGGAATCGAAGTTGACAAAGCAAAGATCGAAGTGATTTCTAAACTCACTATCCCAACCAATGTAAGAGAAGTCTGTGCATTCCTTGGTCATGCGGGTTTCTACAGAAGGTTTATCAAGGATTTATCCAAGATAACCAAGCCCATGACAAACTTGTTGCTGAAGGATGCTGATTTCCATTTTGATGAAGAGTGTATCAAGAGTTTCAACAACCTAAAGCAGGCCCTTACAACAACACCCATCATTCGAGCCCCGGATTGGGATCACCCATTCGAAATTATGTGTGATTCCAGTGATTACGCTGTGGGCGCCATTTTGGGCCAATGTATAGAGAAGAAACATCATGTCATCTATTATGCATCAAAGACCCTTGACGAAGCTCAAAGAAACTATGCAACTACTGAGAAGGAACTCCTAGCAGTCGTTTATGCCTTTGATAAGTTTAGATCCTACCTTATTGGTTCAAAGGTGATTGTCTACACCGATCACGCTGCTATTCGTTATCTTCTAAAAAAGAAAGACGCGAAACCAAGGCTAATAAGATGGATTCTCCTATTGCAAGAATTTGATCTTGAGATTAGAGATAAAAGAGGCACAGAAAATGTTGTAGCAGACCACTTAAGTCGTATCCACACTCTGGAAACTGAGAAGATCCCAATTAACGACTCTCTTCCAGATGACCAGCTTATGAAAATCTCAGAAGCTACTCCGTGGTACTCGGACTATGTGAACTACCTTGCCGCCGGTGTCATTCACCCTGAGTGTACTGGAAGTTCTCTAAAGAAATTCATGCATGATGTGAGGAAATATCACTGGGACGAACTGTACCTCTTCAAGCTCTGTGCTGATGGTCTCTATAGACGTTGTATCACTGAGGAAGAAGCCCAACTTATTTTAGAGCAATGCCACGCAGGCCCATTCGGAGGCCATATGAGTTCAAAGAAAACCTCTTTGAAGGTTCTGCAATGTGGGTTCTTTTGGCCAACCATATCCAGAGATGCTTACAATTTTGTTCTATCATGTGACAAGTGTCAGAGAATGGGAAACATTACAAAACGAGATGAGATGCCACTTAAGCTATGGCAAGAAGTTGAGATATTTGATGTTTGGGGAGTGGACTACATGGGGCCATTCCCATCCTCACATGGATTTTCCTACATCCTAGTTGTAGTTGATTATGTCTCTAAATGGGTAGAGGCTATACCAACAGTCACTAGCGATTCAAAACCCGTCATTAAAATATTCAAAGATATCATTTTTCCCCGTTTTGGAGTTCCACGCACTGTGATCTCTGATGGAGGTTCTCATTTTCTGGAAAGAAGCTTTGAAGCGTTGTTGAGAAGATATGGTGTAACACACAAAGTAGCTTCCCCCTACCACCCACAAACAAGTGGGTAGGTAGAGGTTTCGAACCGTCAACACAAATCTATCTTGGAAAAGACAGTAGGACGTAACCGGAAGGATTGGTTAGTAAAAATCAATGACGCTTTATGGGCCTACCGAACTGCGTTCAAAACTCCTCTTGGAACAACACCTTTCAGACTCATTTATGGAAAATCATGTCACCTGTCCGTGGAACTAGAACATAAAGCTTGGTGGGCAATCAAACAGCTGAATTTCGACATGAAGAAAGCTGGCGAAGCCAGAACTCTACAACTTCAAGAGTTGGATGAACTCCGAATGATAGCTTATGAAAATGCACGAATCTACAAGGAACGCACGAAACTTTGGCATGATGGTCATCTGAAGAGGAAGGACATTCAAGTGGGAGACCAAGTTCTACTGTTCAACTCAAGACTGAGGTTATTCCCAGGGAAACTCCGCTCTCGATGGTCTGGACCATACATTGTCAAGAGCATCTCCACATGGTGCATTTACCTTGTGGAGTGAGAAGCCAAGTGATTTTGTGGCAAATGGCCAACGCTTGAAGAGATATTTCACCACAGCTGATACTAGCACTGAAGAATTGATCAATCTGTCCAAACCAACATACCCACCAGAAAGCTAAAGAAATCACGTCGAGCCATCGACGTAAAACAAAGGTGCTTGTCGGGAGGCAACCCGATCTTTAACTTAGCTTTTACTTTTAGTTTTGTTTTTAGAAAATTTTGCACCTGGTAGACAATGCATCGCAAGATGCCGTCTTAAGTTCTGATTAGATTCCATTTTTGAGATTTCAGATGGAGGACACGTCACCGAAAGGAATGCAACCACATCTGGTGGACCAACCGGCACAAGTTTTCCCCTCCATCTCGGACTTAGAGTTTTCTCGGGACGAGCAAAATTCTAAGTTCGGGGTGGAGGGTGGGTGTATGTACTTTACTTTCCACCCTCTCCTGTCTATTTCAGACTTAAGATCTCATCGTTGCAATTTTTGAGCATTTTTTTTTCAAAAAATTTTCAAATATTTCCAAAAGTTTTCATAGTTGTTTATATAGAAACTTGATGAAGTTTTGACGCTTTCGTTTCAATCAAAGCCTTTACCTAGCCGGCTATCCTATTTTCCCATGCAGTTTTGAATCATTATACCCTCCTTATTCGAAGCAAAGCCTCAAGGAGAACAATTTCTGAAACTAGCCAATGATTAGAAATCACCATGTGAAGCTTATGAATCCTAACATCATGATCAATAGATATGACGAGTATCTGTTGAACTGAGAGGGATCAAACACGTTGTGCTTCCTATCTGACTAGTGGAACAATAGCATGGAATCTCCACCGGATCCTCATCAAGTCATTATTTGAGCACAGTATGATAAGGAGTACAACCCGATGTACTGAATTGTAAATCAAGTTGCACTCTGATCTGAACTCTTTTCTACACTTCTTCCATCATCTTCTTACCCCTCCGTTCATCAAAAACAAACAAAAATAGCCAATATAGTGCCAAACCCTAAGTTCGGGGTGGCACACTCTCTCTCTTTACGCTTCTTCCATACCCCTCACTACGAAATAGGGGCGTATCACCAAGAAAAGATGCCTGAGCGCACACAAAAAGAAATGCAATCTCGAGTCGAATAGAGGAGAGATTCGCACAAAAAAATGCAATCAATGAAATTGCAAATCATATAATAAAAATCTCGAGTCGAATAGAGTAGAGATTTATTTCTTCCTTCCATACCACCCTTCACTCCCTTTTCCACCTACCGGCACAATGAATGCCCCCCCTCATCCTAAAAACACCAGTGTCAGATCAGGTGCACACTTGTTGTTCTGCGGGTATCTCTGGACTCTTACGAAACTCTCTGACATGCTTGATTTTGGAAAAAGTAGAGAGGAAGTGATATTGGGAAGCGAACTCAGGTACAAAGACATGGAAAGATGTGTTCTGTGATCTCAGGATGTTGAGACACCTAGTCATACCGAGCAGAAAAGAAACAATTGTGATGTGAAGATGAGGCAATCATGTGAGTTGAAAGTATTCATTAGGCGACCGTTTTAGATTTTGTGTTACTCGAGGACGAGCAACGGTTAAGTTCGGGGTACTTTGATATATGCATAATTCATCGTAGTTCAATCGCCTCGTTTGGCCAAATTTTGGTTGCATTCGTGCATGTATTGGCTTTATCTTCTAATATGTGCTTTGCCTTGGCTTAAATGCTTCATTGAGCTTTTGTTTGGCCTAACCTTTTCATATGCAACTTATATTGGCTTAATTGGTTTTTCTTCTATTTTTATTGAATTTTTACACCCTTGTGCAGGTCGTTTTGAGCTTTGGGCCTCATTTCCTAGGCCCACATCCATTTCTAACCTTGGGTTGGGCCTGGTCAAAGCAGCAGTCACCCGCAACCTCTCCAAGCTCCGTGATCTCCACATGCCCGTGGCCAGGAAAACTCCCCAACGCCGCGATCGCGGCTTCTTTCCTTCCCAGTCGTCCGCGGCGTTTCCCTTCACATCGCGACCTGCTAAACGCCGCGGTCGTCCCTTCCTCTTCAACCACCAACCTGCTCCCGCGACCGCAAGCAGAAACCACGACCTGGCTCACCCGCGGCCCTTCTCCTGGAGGCTGCATCGACTGCGGTTCCTCCTGAAACCACGGTAGAGTGAAGCCTGCGGTCTGTCCTATCCATGCCACGATCTGCCGCTAACCGACCCCTTCACCATTCACGATCAGCGTCCACCCATCAAGCAGCGACGCCTCCGCCATCATCTGCAACCCAACCTGCACCCACTGGGCCCACCTCCCTGCCGCGACCTGCAAGGCAAAATAAAGAAAGCCGCGACCTTTTAACAACCAAACACTGCGACCGCGGCATCTACAAAATAGCCGCGACCGTGGCTTTAATTCGGTGCATCCATGCCTATAAATAGAAGGCAACCCCAGCCATATAAGGATGATTGGATCCAGACGCCATTAGGGTGCAGGACTGACCTGGGCCTAGGGAGACGATCTCCATAGCCAAGAACCTGCCCCCGTGGTGGTTTCGAAGCATGTTCACCCAGATCTAGAGTGAAGACTCAGATCTGCAAGTCACCTCTTTCAGATCTAGATCTAGATCCGGATCTAGATCTGCTGCATCTACATCGACTCTACACCGCCATCTCATCCATGAGCTTCTTCTCTTGCTGCGAGTAAGGAGACCGAGGAAGAGGAGAAGGCGGAGAGAGAAGATCTACCCCGTTCGTCGTGGTGTTCTTCCTTCTTCGTCTAGATCTGCCCCGACGTCGTGTAGAAGATTGTTTCTCCACCGAGCTGTGATCATCTTCTTCACCATGTTCATGGCATAAATCTCTCTCTCTCTCTCTTGTTATTCTTGTTTCTCTCACCATGAGCGAGTAGTTTACTTCCACTGGGGTGCGGGGACTAGCCCCGCTGCCCATGCTTTCATATCTTTTTGTTAAACATTCCATGGCATGTATATAATCTTTCATTTCATTGTTAATTGTCGATGTGTGCTTGTGGACTGATTACCTGCTTGCATTTATCTTGTTCGTTTCCTTTGTTGTGAGAACTTCAATGTGTAGGTTTTGAATGTCGAATAACGCGGTTGACTCCCAAACTAGAAATAGAATGGGATTCCTTGAGGTCGTAAGTGTATGATCCGTGTGGTGACGAGCCATCTAGCCCACGGTGACGCTTCTGTGTGCCTGACGCCTGTATAGGGGGCCCACAACTTCATTTGGATTTCTGTATCTTCGGAGCCGTAAGTATGTGATCTGGATGGCGACGAGACATCTGATACCTAAGGTGATGCTCACGCGGACCTGACGCCCGTACGGGGGGTTCTACAGTAGCTCTATTTGAATGGTTATATCTTGCCTGGATGTTTGATGTTTGGATGTGATTTCATGAGTAGTGGTGGTGAAACCCGGGACCATCCCAGCGATTTCCATCACTAATCTTTAATCAACCTTTAATCCTGCTCTTTTACTTTTCTTGCATTTAGTTTATAATTAAACTCAAATCAACCAACCTTGTTCTAAATATTAGTCTTGAATTGACTAGATTCGACTAGAAAGAAGATTCTTAAAAACATTGTCCATTGGGATTCGAACCTCAACTATACTGCGATAAGACCCGTCCGCTTGTGGGTGGTATTATTGCACGTTGTTTTGGTTAAAAACTTAGGGATTTCAACCCTAAGAGAGTTTGTTAGTGTTATAAGGCACGTCAATGATTCATTAACCTCTCTGGAAAATTATGTATGCTAATGAGATTCCTACTACTAGTTATTGTCCTTTTGGTCTAAAGGATAATTTGGGCATTTCGGTGCCCTAGCTTGAGGTCCTCTTTATGGACACAGATGGATGAATATACCATGAGTGAGTAATCTAGAATTGTTTATACATTTTCTATCTTTTGATGTTGCAACTCATGATTTTTTAATAAGAATAATTTAGGAGATCAATTGGTGTAGTCAAAAATACTTAATTGACTTAATTAATCAAGTTTAAACATAATCATGTAAGTCCATGTGATCATACAATTATCTCAGTTTCAAAACTTGATGGACAATTAAATGAGTAATTTGAAAGGAATTTGGAGTCATTTATTATTGAGTATATGTGAGTGTAGGGAGGGTATATGTAACATCCCAAATTGTAAATAAAATAAGTTTAGTGTCTTTAGTGCAATTTTTCAACTTTTATTTTAAAACTTAAACATCTATGCAAGTTACCAAATATTGGATACATTATTTGAAATAGGAAACAAAGAGACAAAAAACAAATTATGTACCCTACTTTTTTTCTTTATGATGAAATGAATTCAATAAAGGATAAATAATGTATATTCTCTCAACCTCAAATTCTGGCTCAAATGATTAACTAAGGATAGGATAATTCATCTTATTTCTAATATTAATACATATATCTTAAGATAATGACATATATGAAAGTGTGAAATTTTTTTATAAAAACCTAGATCTAACAGGATAGGAAGATTCTAGACTTCTCGTTTGACCTATGGTCCAACTTTGAATTTGATAGGACTTCATATGACCCTCGAAACCTACTAGTAGAGTTAGTATATAGTTCTGCTTGTAATTAATCAAATATCATCAAATCATTTCAATCTAACCTATAGTTCATGTTTTCCTCTTGTCACGCGGACATTCCCCTACATGAGACTCATTCCAGGTCAAACTCCTGGGTCTGTGGGTAGAGTAAGTTGTCCTCCCTACCCAAAATGCCAAGTCAACCAGGACTCTAACTATGCAAAATTTCGTCCACCCCAATCTCTTTCATCACGGAATCCCGATCAAAATAGAACTTGGTTTTACAATTATGGTGGATTTCAGTAACTATCGACCCTGAGTTTCATAGGACTTCATGCCCTAGATGTCCCTGACCTAGAGGGACTTTTCCCCTCCCCTATTTTCATCATTGTAAGGGATCTAAACTCCTCTAGACTACTATCTATATAAGAAAAACCTTGAAATTTTCCCCCAAACACCAGAAAATTGAAACTCGATACCAATTTGCCTTTGAGTTCTCTCGCCCTAGTCTCCCCTTCTCCACCCACCGGTTTCTTCAATTGTGTGTTCTCCCTAAAGGTCTGGCGATCTCCACGGCCTTCAGATCTTTGGGAAACTTTCATTGGGGCATCACAAATTTTATTTAGCTTACTTTTCTACCTAATACTACAGGTAATTTTGTTTCCCCTTTCATCATCCTTTTTACAAGTTTTGGGTCCTGCTCAGTGGTTCACCTCCCTAGACTTGTGTTGACTTCATTTTCTTGTGTTTTGCCTTTGGTTGAATGTTTCAAAATTGCTTGAATCCTTGGCTTTCTTCGTATTTGCTTCCTCCATGCTCTAGACCTCCCTTCCTCTGGATGTTCTTCTGGGATTCCATGGTGGAATACCCATTTTGGTGTTCAGGTCACCAACCGGCATGTTCCTTGGCTTGGCATGACCAGAAGAAGGTCAGGAAGGCGTCAATACTCTTCTCTTCCTCAATTTTGTTTGTGTGTGAGAACTGCTTATTATTGATTGAAGTACAGTGCAGCTGAAGATGATAAACATGTGTGTGTCAAGGAACGAGAATCCAGGGAGCAGTTTGATAATGTTTCCCCTACTGTGATAATCGGTCCATTGATATGACAAGAGAATTTTGGGAATTTTGATGCTTTTCTTAGGGTTCAATTGTGTGTCTTGTAGGGAAAGCCTGGTTTGAGTAGTCGGCTTGGATTGGGCCACCTCATCCTGGGACTAAGCGAGATACTAGATAATGTTTTTGTATGTGGATTTCCTTAGATTTTGATTGGTGCATTTTCACAAATTCAAAGTAAATCAAGGGCTCATCGGAAAAATATGAGAAAATATGTTTTAGAAAGGATTTTCAACGAAGTATACAATTTTTAGGTTTTCATAGTCTAATTTAATAAAGATAGACCATGTTTTCCTAATGACCTAAGATTAGGGTTTTAGTTGTTAATTAAGGTGGCGATTAATATAAAATTATGTATTTTCAAGACATTAAGGGTTGAATCAAGGCTAGGGAGACTAAACTAGGATTTTCCTTACTTCGGGTAAGCAGGTCATGCCCCTATGCATCTGTGATTTGGATGAATTGTATGTTATGTATGATTTAGGATTATGCTTTAAATTTCAATGAAGGTAACGATGATGCCTTTAGTTATATTATTTCATGTTGTTTGATACATTCATAAAGTTCTATGGTTATCATTGATGCTCATTAGTTTAATGATATGATCATGTAATGATTAAGACATTGAAGAAATATTCATACAGATCATGTAACTGTTAGTTTCAAGATTAAGAGGGAGAAATTTTGTGATGATTGAGATAATGCACTTAAGTAGTGAATCGTTCCTCCTGATGTTATTTTGTCTTTATGGTATTCATGAGTACTTTGGTACAACTAAGATGAGACTTAATTAGCTAGATGAGCACTTTGGTGAAATTATTGGATGAGGACAATTTACATTGATGGAAAGATAAGAATAATGACGTTAATGATTAAGATAAGAGAATTAAGTAACTTATTATATGATTCTCGTAATGATGGAACTTTATGGTCGATATGGGCTTCCTAACAATGATGTTTCCAAGCATGATGTGCCCCATCTGGGCAATTATAGAGAGAATGCATATAATAAAATTTCTTAATTCATTGATGTAATGAAAGATAAAGTGTAACGATAATTCTTAATGTTAAGTCATATCAAGTTTATTGAAGTTCAAGTATATGCTTATTTTTCAATTCTTATAACATGTATTGTGTCGCTTACTTATGTTTTTGCTTTATTTCGCATGGTCATGGGACGAATGTCCTTAGATCAAGAAGGAAGAGAGAGTTGAAGTGATCCCTTCAATGTAGCTTACATCAAGGAGACTTTAGCTTGGTGGGGTTCCATCTACCACTCAATATATTATCTAGTCTAGTTGTTATTTCATGCTTTAGGTTTTCTTATCCTACATGTATTAGGTTTGAGGTCAAGATGAGAAAAATTATGTTTTCCCTTTCAAGAACAATGTATGAATCTATATTTCAAATTAATGCATGGTGTTTCATTTATCTTGATTCTACGTATATCATGCTTTGTTATGTTCCTACAAGATGAGCGACCTTTGTTATAGTCAACATGGGGTTTGCTTATGTGGGTATATATGTACTTAAAGGGGTGTTACATTATGTCTTTGTCGTCTAGATTCTAAGATTTTAGAGAGCGGTTGAGGTTGTGTCTTGAATTTGATGTGATAGAGAATGGATGTGGATGTAACTTAGATTTGAGAGTTTATACCATAATTTTGGTGTTGTATCATGTGTACCCATGACAAACTAAGTTTATTTTTAGTAGTCTGAGCCGATAAGCCACTACAGTTAGTCACTTGTGTTGATAGAGAGGAAGAGATCTTTAGGATTCTAGTCATCCTATATCTTATATGGGTCTGATTGCGACTTTGTATTGATCATCTATTAGATTTAGTGGTTTGCCTCAAACTCCCCAGGGCTTAATAAAAAATATGTAAACCAACTATTTATTATACATGCTAGGGTTATTTGGTGAATCACATTTGATGTATACTATTTCTTTACTTTTCTTGCTAGCATTATATGTGATTCATATCTCTTCATGTGTAGTTATCTATACATGTAACTTTAACTATGCTTGATTATTGTATATACACTTCTCAATTTTCTTAATCTATTAAACTATCTTCCTTAACTAGTTTAATTACATAACTGTTTGTAAGCAATATATGTTATTGGAGGTTAAATCATATCACTGGGACTTAGGATCTCACGTGGTGGATTTCCACACTTTTTCAAGTTATCGGTAGTGTTGTCACAAGGAGTCTCAATTTGGAGATCATTGAAGCTAAGAGTTGTGATTTGAATAAAGTCCTAGAGTCGATCATGTACTCTCAAGTTGTAATGACCCCACCTCCCGGTAACCCCCAATTAAGGGAGACCAAGAGGTCAGAGTCGTTATCCCAATTTCTTTGATCATATGTTCGACAAATAATCAGTAATAATTATTAAATTCTACCATGACTATACTGAAAGTTGGAATAAAATAAAACTTTGCATACCTTCTTCAAAAACTTGGATATCTAACTTCTATCCACATATAGACTCTATTCTAACTAATCCTCCTTGCACTTTATTTCTTAATTTCACAATATGCCACTTTACTGTTTGTCCTTTTCAATTTGTACCTAAAACACTGACAAACAAAATGTTGGTCAGCATAAATGAATATGTCAGTATGTGGGGGAAACAATAATTGTGCAATTAACTGTAACAACATATTGCAACCAATTAGGATTTAACAAACAACTTTATGTTTTAAGTATAACTTCTTAATCCATACATACTATAGCCTCTGCGCTATCCCTGCAGTGGACCTGGATGCTACCTTCCTTATAGTAGATCCCCATTAAACCCCTCATGATCCTACCTAACAGGTGAATCAATTTCTAGGGTTCAGTCACATGGAACTACTCATAGGTAGCCCACTCCTTAACTCATGGTGTGCTAAAGAGTCGCATGGCACTACACATGGGTAGCCCAATTCCTAACTCATGATAACCTGGTATCCTACTTAAAAAGTAGGCCCTGTACTAGGTTACCCTTTTCATCATTAGAAAAGCCACAGAGGAGGACCAGGATCTGAGCCAGTCATGTATATATATTTTTGGTGATAATCCTAGTCACTTTATAGTTGCATGAAATAAAAGTCATCCAAGCAGTTATTTTTAGGCAACTGATAAAACATCCGGGAATCACCTTGAAACCAAAGTGATTAACCATAAGCGTAACCACATACTTGATCCATAGTAACTTGATGTCCAGGCAAGAATATTCAAGAACAATCAATGAAGCAATCAACAATATCCTAAAATTAATGCATAACATCCAAGTGGCATTGTTTTATTCAATTCATCCTCAAGATTGACTTGGATTCCACCTTAGGATTTCTAGGCCAACTTTAGGGTTTTATTAGGGTTTTAGCCTCCATAGAATTTATTACTTTTAATGCCTTTTTAGTTCACAAACCCTAATTTCAACATCATAGGCACAATTATCATCTTTGTTTTTCAAATTGACAACTCATATTTATAGTTCAATTCATAAAGGAACTCTATTTATCCCTAATTCCACATTTATCCATTAGAAAACCCTCATTACCATATTAAGGGTATTTATTATACTCAAAATAGCTTAGAACCATCATATCTCAGCTTTATACATGAATTTTATCAATTAAATCCATTAAGAATCTTAATTACTAACATTAGGGTTTCAAGGCCCATCAAAGCTTTTTTATGCACCTAGAACCCTAAAATAATCCAATTATGTGTAAAGTTCATCCTTTTAGATCTTAATGTGTCTTTTTATAATCAACAAGTTAATATCAACTTTAATCATCCATATAACCCTTCTCAATACATTAATCATCTTAAATTAGGGTTTCTTAATCATTAATGCACTAAAGTTGATAACTTCCACTACTTTTCGAACTAGAATCAAAATTAGTCTATACTAGTATTTTTATTGGATTCCTTATATTTTTATGAGTAAGATTCATATATAACATGTCTGATTCCGAGTTACTGATCATTAGATATGAATTTCCTAAAATAATTACCTTCAGACGAATCACAGAGTGCCACGTCATTCTTTGCTCTCGTATTTTTTTTCCAGCGATTGGCGAGCGGATCCTCCTTCAGATCTGCCTAACCCGAGACCTGGGTCTAGCTCCACTATCTTCTTCCTTTGTTTGTCATTCAATTTGCAAACTAGGCACCCTCTTGATCAACTGGCGGGTTGACCTCGCGTTTGGGGGTGCCGGAGGAGCAGGCAAAGATGCGCCTGCCTTCGTCTGGCCATTCAAGCCAATTCCGGTTTCAATTTGGTCCTAGCAGGTACGAACAAAGCAGAACACCAGCTTTTTTGGCCGGCAGCGTACAGGAGCAAGAGAGTGGAGAAGAGCAAGATCTCTAGGAAATTAGAGGTCGATAAAGCATGGGTTAGACTCCAAGGAGTCTTGCAAACGTGGTGGTATCATTTCCTTGGTCTCGTTTGCCCTTATATAGAGTATGGGTATAGGGGTTTCTACCTGGGAGCCTGTAGACTAGGCATATCCGCTACACGTTTTCAAACTGGGTAAGATCTAGGATATCTGGGTGCGGATTTTGCTCCCGAACTCATTGGGATGCTTTCCCAACTCTCTCGCACACTAGGCTGTAAGGAAATCGCCTTCAAAATTCCCATGCACTGCTGCCTAGTTTCCTATCTTGGCGCAAGGTGGGTGATGATGTAGATGTCGTTGGGTTTAAGATCAATGACTGTTGTGCCACACGCATTAGCAAATAAAATCCCAGTAGAAAACAAAATTGTGACATTTAACACTTCCTTTTATAATGCCCACACGTTAGGGATTTTTGTAAAATCAATATCTCTCAAACGTTGTACCCTTTTAACCCCAAATTTTAAGGTAAAGTCTATAAAGACTTAATCTACCATTTTTGTAAAATCAATATCTCTCAAACTGTGTACCCTTTTAACCCCAAATTTTAAGGTAAAGTCTATAAATACTTTATCCAAAAAGATAAAGGAAAACCCATTTTCTTCATATGCAAGTCAAAGACTTATAAAGCATATTTTATGCATTAAAACATATATTTTCTCTTTCCTCTTTTCCTATTTTCTTTGTTTTTACTACCCTTTCCATTAGTAATCATTTTTAAACGAAATCTAATCAATTGTGGCCATCAATGCCACTTTCTAGAGATTTCTATACATTTCTCATAAATGCATTACTCAAAAATCCATTATCTTTTATCTTTCTCTATTATTTGAACTTTTCTTCTCTTTCTTTTCTTTTATATCCATTATTGGATTAATAATACAGTAGAAATCACGAAATTCCTATCAAAAGGGAGATTTGCAAAGAAATCCATCCTTTGAATCAAAACATATAACCTTCTCAATTCAAGTCCATATTCATAAAATTATTACATTTCAATTATGAAAACACATGTAAAATTGAGGTTGTAACATCCTTCCCCTCTTATAGGAATTTTGCCCTCAAAATTCCATCAAACATACAAACAAGCAGGATAAGACTTCCTCATGTCCATCATGGCCCCTATGTGGCTTTACCCTATCCATGGCGCTTCTAAAGAACCTTTATCATCACATATTCTTTTCTCTGAGTTCTTTCACCTTGGCATCTATAATCCTCATAGGTGACTCAGGACATTTCAGCCTCCCTTGGGGCTCCCTAGGTTCATTGCTCAGTACATGGCTCAGGTACCTCACATAGTGCTCTAAATTGGACACATGGAACTCATCACACATCACATTATCCTGAGGGATAAGGCTACACATAACCATCTTCATCAATTCATCCCATATGGACTCATGTATCGGGGATTCATCTATCTCATCTATAGCTCAGAGGGGTTAGATTTTCATATCACATATTCTCCCATAGTGAACTGTATGTCAGTCTGCTTTGCATCAGCTCACGATTTATGTCATCCCTAGCTCTCTTTCAGCCATTGCACGATCAAAGTGACTTCATCTGCACACATTGTGGTCTTTTTCTAACCTTCGTGAGATCCCTTCACCAACATCATCCTAATGAAGTGGTGACCGACACAACCTCCCTTACAGAGATTCTTTACATCGTGATACTGGCTATGGTGACTAACATCACAACTCTCATAGGACAAGAACTGTCCCCACATATCACCCTGATCATGCACACATGCCCTCATCAGACCCACTAGTCTGGATCATCAGTTAGGGGTGATAAGCTATACTAGCATTAAGTTCTTCATGTATCTACTTCATCCTCATGGAAGTGAATCTTTAGGTCATACTCAAGAACTTTTGAACTCGCATCATTGTGTAGTTGAACCATCTCACTTACATGTGGTTCAACCGAATCTGTCTCCCGATAGTATTCTCTCTTTCTCTTAGATCATGTCATCTAGGTAAGGTGATCTATCATAACCCATATTGCATCTTGACCTTCCTTGGTCCATGGGAGACTTACTACAACATCCATAGTGATGGAATCCCATTCCCGCTCAGGGACTCTTTATCCTCTATATCAACTCACTGGGTTACTGGAGTTCATCCTTCACCTCCTGGCATGCATGGTGACTAGACACATGCAACTTCATCTTAGGTATCCAAAGTACTATTGCCACTTACTATCTTAGTAGTACCGAAGTGGATGGTGAACTTAAAATCATGATCTCCTATATGTCATGATTCCTTAAGGTTGATTCCTCAGAAACCCTAAAACACTCTAGTCAGGGTTTCATCATCTTCTTTCCCATATTAGTGCATCTGAGGTTCTACAACCATCCTTTCATCATGACAAGCCCTAGGCTAGATAACTAAGCAACCACTAACTCGATCAACGGATCTCGTTACATTTGAGTGTTAACCAAACATATCTCACAAACTTAGGGTTCACTTAACCCCCTTTTCCAGCCTATCCACTAGCTAAACTAGATAGATGCCTCTCAACAAGAGCATCCATTACCACTTCACATCCTTATGTGTTAGGTAATGTTGGAGACATACACCTCCCTATATTCCACTTACTATCTCATCTCAAACTCTAAGTCTATATTCATCAAGAAAACTTTGATCTCATCCTCTTGGTTATCGAACTCAACCTCATATATTCCACATGGCTCATGATAAAAACATCCTCATAAGATGACTACCTTAGTTCTCTTGATGTTTGTAAACCATCCACATATCGTACACTCCACAAGGGTACGTTATTACCTCTATCCTCATATATCATAGTAACGTTTCAACTCACATCATCTTTATCCTTAGTGTATGACATGCGTACTGCCCTATCTCTCACCCCTATAATGAGAGGAAATAAGCATTTGGCGGCCGTCCAAACACAGAGTTCTTCCCATTCCAAGAGTAGAGATGGTGCATCCCACATTGTCAGTACACCTTCAAATCTAGATTGAAACGTGCATCCCATGTTCCTACATCATGAACATCTCGATATCAAGGTTACTTCCATGCAAAACTGGTCTCGAATACACTTGGGTCATCACACCATCCTTGGTCATCTCCTCTAGGTTTGTAGGGTGCCATCACTTTTGGGTTTATCCCTCTTCCCTTATGCATCCACAGAGTGCCCTCCTCACCTACCTTTTGGGTACCATAATTTCATGAAGGTGATCAATCTCCTAACCCATGGCCCTCAGGCAATGATAGTTGTTACCTCCCAACCCTATGGTTATGTGCAACTAGGGAATTAGGCAACTCCTACTCCCATCGGTCTTATCCCTACCTGATCCTAGGATAGACTTAGGATTCAAACATAGCACATATCCAACTTGAAACCTCACCCAAGTCTCCATCATCTCTCTCAACATTCGTGGTTTGACTTACATCCTTTTGGAGGGATCATGGCGACCTACCTGCCTCGGTCAGGTCCCATCCCCATGCACTCAGAGATGATTAACTATCGGTTTGTAGGTTCATTCTCATACTTTGTACTCTCCACTTAGCTTCTCAAGATCCTATGAGTCCTCTTTAGGTGACCTCACCCAACACAAGCTAGTATATACCCTACAGAAGGGTCCCTCTCCCAGGATGGGAGAAACTATCTCTTAATAGCAACAAAGGTCACAAACATCCTTATGTCCAGGTTTTACATCCACATGATCATGTTTACCCCAAACAAGCTACTAAGGCACATAGCTACACAATAGACCACTTACTAAACCATGCTAGGTCTCCATGATAATTCTTTCTTGTTTCTATTCCTTTATATAGGACCATCATATGCCACCAACCTATATGTGAGAGGTTCATCAAACATACACCTTAATCTAAGGGGTTTCCCATTCCTCCAATCATGAGGAGTGCCATGCTCAAATCTATGGAAACTCAATTCTCATCATGAGCATCAGGTGCATCAGGCACTACTACTTCCCCTCTTAGGTCTAGGTTCACCTTTCTGATGTCCCACTACATACTCAACCTTTTAACCCTGATCCGAGCATGTACAAGGTATGGCATGCGCTTCCTATTATCATTCCACTTGAACAACACCTCAGAGTGGAGTCCTTCTCAAGGACAACCAACTAGGTATAAGGCCTCACAACTTGTTACCAAGCCTCCTCAGGGTCTAAGGAACTCTTCTTCCTAACCCTAGAAGGTAAACACCTATACCATAGGCACTTTGGTACCAGTAGCCTCATCCTCTCTATAGGGTTTGGTTCCTCTAATGGCAACCAAGATACCATCAGCCTCCAAGGATCATGCGTGAGGCAACCGCAACCATCCACTTAGGTCGCATCATCCTCAACTTCTCAAGGTTCCTCCTAACCCAGAGTCTAAACTTCCAACCTTCTAGCTCGGGTCCCGCTCTCTCTCTCTAGAGCTTAACCCTACAACAACCTTACTACTAGAGGTCCTCTCTCTAAGGTGGATCAAGCTCACAAGCATACACCTACATGAGTGTAGCATGATCGAACCTATGTTTGCTCAAGATTATCCATAGCTTTTTATGCTTATCTCATAAGCTATCCATCATGCCATTATGGCCTCAGTTTTAACCTACTGCCAGCACTACTGACATACCCTGGGTGCATGTTATGCCATACTCATATAAGCGCATAGGGTTTTTGTAGGTTCTTCTCTAAGCTTATCAATGAAGGAGTTATCCTTCATCCTAACGTGCACGACCCTTCACAGGGTTGGATCGCCAAGGTACTAGGTCATCCAACCTCACATGACTCATATCGTCATGGGTATCTAACTGAAATCATGTCCACTCACACACATGAACTACCATGACATCTAACTCATCGTGTCATCTCTCTCTATAACCTTCACTTTGGGTTAACATCATCCTCAGAGGATGTGCCAGGTCTCTACTTATAATGAAGGTCTCTACCTCCAAGACTAACTCTCTCTCTACTCATCCTCCTGATAAGAAGGTCTAGCCTCAGGTTTCTCCTGAGGGCATGACAACATATGTCATACGACCTAAGCATGCAACTAATCTTTATTTTACGCTTAAACTATTAAGCTTATGTCCATGACATCTTATTTACATGATTTTAATTTATTCGGTGGAGGATTCCTTAACCTTATCATACATACCCTAACCTCAAGAGAGTGAGGAAGAGACACAAAACCCCTAAACCTTAGAATCTTGATAGAATTAGGGTTGAGAAGGGACGAAAATAGATGAGAGAGTCCTAAAGGTATCTTATTTTGAGTCAGATACTAAGACATTGGCCAGGCAGTCACACAGATCTGGGAGTCCTCATATTCTGACTAGCGGTGCACAGGAAAATATTGCCAGCCCCCGGACATGATCCTTTTCTAGACACCTCTGTCTTTTGGAAAATACTCTAATAACTCCCTCAGTTCTATGGAATTTGTAAAATTTAATAATTACTAAAAATTAAATGAGGAACCAATGCTCTGATACCAAATGTAATGACCCCACCTCCCAGTAACCCCCAATTAAGAGAGACCAAGAGGTCAGAGCCGTTATCCCAATTTCTCAGATCATAGGTTCGAAAAATAATCAGTAATAATTATTAAATTCTACCATGACTATACTGAAAGCTAGAATAAAATAAAACTTTGCATACCTTTTTCAAAAACTTGGATATCTAACTTCTATCCACATTTGGACTCTATTCTAACTAATCCTCCTTGCACTTTATTTCTTAATTTCACAATATGCCACTTTACTATTTATCCTTTTCAATTTGTACCTAAAATGCCGACAAACAAAACGTCGGTCAGCATAAATGAATATGTCGGTATGTAGGGGAAACAATAATCGTGCAATTAACTGTAACAACATATTGCAACTAGTTAGGATTTAACAAACAACTTTACGTTTCAAGCATAACTGCTCAATCCATACATACCCTAGCCTCTGTGTTGTCCCTGTAATGGACCTGGATGCTACCTTCCTTATGGTAGATCCCCATTAAACCCCTCATGATCCTACCTAACACATGAATCAATTTCTAGGGTTGAGACGCATGGCACTACCCATAGGTAGCCCACTCCTTAACTCATGGTGTGCTAAAGAGTCGCATGGCACTACACGTGGGTAGCCCAATTCCTAACTCATGATAACCTGATGTCCTACTTAACAAGTAGGCCCTATAATAGGTTACCCTTTTCATCGTTAGAAAATCCACAGAGGAGGACCAGGATCTGAGCCAGTCATGTATATATATATTTGGTGATAATCCTAGTCACTTTATAGTTGCATGAAATAAAAGTCATCCAAGTAGTTATTTTCAGGCAACTGATAAAACATCTGAGAATCGCCGTGAAACCAAAGTGATTAACCATAAGCGTAACCACATACCTGATCCAGAGTAACTTGATGTCCAAGCAAGAATATTCAAGAACAATCAATCAAGCAATCAACAATATCCTGAAATTAATGCATAACATCCAAGTGTCATTGTTTTATTCAAAACATCCTCAAGTTTGACTTGGATTCCACCTTAGGATTTCTAGGCCAAATTTAGGGTTTTAGCCTCCATAGCATTTATTACTTTTAATTCCTTTTTAGTTCACAAACCCAAATTTCAACATCATAGGCACAATTATCATATTTGTTTTTTAAATTGACAACTCATATTTATAGTTCAATTCATAAAGTAACTCTATTTATCCCTAATTCCACATTTATCCATTAGAAAACCCTAATTACCATATTAAGGGTATTTATCCATAATTAGAAACTTTTATACTCAAAATAGCTTAGAACCATCATATCTCAGCTTTATACATGAATTTGATCACTTAAAGCCATTAAGAATCTTAATTACTAACATTAGGGTTTCAAGGCCCATCAAAGCTTATTTATGCACCTGGAACCCTAAATTAATCCAATTTCATGTAAAGTTCATCCTTTTAGATCTTAATGTGTCTTTTTATAATCAACATGTTAATATCAACTTTAATCAACCATATAACCCTTCTCAATACATTAATCATCTTAAATTAGGGTTTCTTAATCATTAATGCACTAAAGTTGATAACTTCCACTACTTTTTGAACTAGAATCAAAACTAGTCTATACTAGTATTTTTATTGGATTCCTTGTATTTTTATGAGTAAGATTCATATATAACATGTCTGATTTCATGTTACCGATCATTAGATATGAATTTCCTAAAATAATTACCTTCAGACGAATCACAGAGCGCCACATCATTCTTTGCTCTCTTATTCTATTTTCCCGTGATTGGTGAGCAGATCCTCCTTTAGATCTACCTAGCTCGAGACCTGGGTCTGGCTCCACCGTCTTCTTGCTTTGTTTGTCATTCAATTCACAAACCAGACACCCGTTTGGTCAACTGGCGGGTTGACCTCGCATTTGGGGGCGTCGAAGGAGCAGGCAAAGACGCGCCCGCCTTCACCTTGCCCTTCTGAAGTCAATTCCAGTTTTGATTTGGTCCGAGTAGGTATGAACAGAGAAGAACACTAGCTTCATTGGCCTGGAGCGTATAGGAACAAGAGAGCGGAGAAGAGTAAGATCTCTGGGAAATTAGAGGTCGGTAAAGCATGGCTTAGACTCCAAGGAGTCTTGCGAAAGTGATGGTATCCTTTCATTGGTCTCGTTTGCCCTTATATAGAGTATGTGTATAGGGGCAGCCACCTGGGAGCCTGCAGACTGGGCATATCCACTACACGTTTCCAAACTGGGTAAGATCTAGGATGTCTGGGTGTAGATTTTGCTCCCGAACTCGTTGGGATGCTTTCCCAACTCTCTCGCGCACTAGGTTGGAAGGAAATCACCTTCAAAATTCCCCTACAGTGCTACCTAGTTTCCTATCTTGGTGCAAGGTGGGTGATGATGCAAATGTCGTTGGGTTTAAGATCAATGGTTGTTGTTCCACACGCATTAGCAAATAAAATCCCAGTAGAAAACAAAATTGTGACATTTAACACTTTCCTTTTATAATGCCCACACTTTAGGGATTTTTGTAAAATCAATATCTCTCAAACTGTGTACCCTTTTAACCCCAAATTTTAAGGTAAAGTATATAAAGACTTAATCTACCATTGTACGAAGTTTGAGTTCAAAAAGATAAAGGAAAGCCCCTTTTTCTTCATATGCAAGTCAAAGACTTATAAGGCATATTTTATGCATTAAAACATATATTTTCTCTTTCCTCTTTTCTTATTTTATTTATTTTGACTACCCTTTCAATTAGTAATCATTTGTAAACCAAATCTAATCAATTGTGGCCATCAATGCCACTTTCTACAGAATTCTATACATTTCTCATAAATGCATTACTCAAAAATCCATTATCTTTTATCTTTCTCTATTATATGAACTAATTTTCTTTTCTTTTCTTTTATATCCATTATTGGATTAATAATACAGTAGAAATCATGAAATTCCTATCAAAAGGGATATTTGCAAAGAAATACATCCTTTGAAGCAAAACATACAACCTTCTCAATTCAAGTCCATACTCATAAAATTATTACATTTCAATTATGAAAACACATGTAAAATTGATGTTGTAACACAAGTCCATCTGAGGGGATTTTCATGCGATGTATATTGAATCTTATTTTTGCTTGTATGTTGTGATCAATTTAAATGTTGTAATTAGCTACAAAACACCTTTTGTATATAGGTTATGGTTGAGGCAACTAATCTCATGTAAAGATACCTTGTATCAGTATATGTGAAGTTGGACCTTTGCGTAAATGTTTCCTTAAATGCCTAGAATTTTTATATGGCTTTGATTATGTGCCCTTTTGATAATATGGCTAATCAGTGTTTAATCAACATTTTAGATTAGAGTAACCTCATTTTATGTAGCAGGTTGTCACATTTGGCGGTGTCAAAGCCTTAGCTTCGCTGAGTTTTTAGGGACATAGGACATATGTTGTTGTGTTTGTTCTTAGATATCCAACATATCTAACCATATTTTATGGTTATGTGTATATGTTGGGAGAACGTGAAGAACATGTTGAGATTAGTTATGTGGTACCTAGAGGTGGTGATAGGAGACATGTACCGGAGGATAGGAGTACCTGAGACAGGGCTAGAATAGCCCATCCCTCCTTCTTTGGACCTACAACCATAGCTCATCTAGCCTTCCAATTAGCTTTTGAATAACTAATGGTGATGATCAAAAATTTGGATGATAGGGAACCTATACCTCAACTTGGGGTACCTATCCCGTATGTGGAGTCATATGATCGAGGGAAGATGTTTGATAGGTTGAAGCGTGTTGGTGGCATGGAGTATGTGGGCGCAGTGGACCCAGCTGATGCAGATATGTGGTTGATGGAGCTTGAGAAGGCATTTTAGATCTTGAACCATCACTAATGTCGACAAGGCTAAGCATGTGATCTACCTTCTAAAGGGTAGTGTTGACCACTAGTGGGTCATTAAGGAGGAGAGTTCAGGTGAAGTGATTGATTGGGAAGATTTTTAGTGGAAGTATGTCAGTCATTACTTTTGTAAGACATATCTAGAGGGGAAGATGGCTTGATTTGAGCAGTTGCGACAAGGATCATGGTCTATGAAGGACTACAAAGAAAATTTTATGGAGTTGTTGAGGTTTTGTCCTCAGATGACATTGATAGAGAATGAGAGGATTAGAAGGTTTGAGAAGAGCCTGAACACTGACTTGGCATGGACAATGTCATCTATGGAGTCACATGAGAAGTTTTCCACCTCTGTGGAGTCTGTTAGGATAGAGAGGACAATTGTGCACTAGTGAGAGGCTAGTGCAAGAAAGAGAGCAGTCTAGTTTCTAGGACAGTCATCAAGCAATTTCAAGAAACAAAGTTCTACACCCCAGTACTTGTAGTCACATTAGAGGTTTGTAGTTTCTGAGTCGAGAATATATGTACAATTGTAATTGTGTCCTAGCCACAAGGGGAGAGGTTGTAGCTCCTCTTTAGTGATTATTGAGTGTGCCACACTAAGGTCAACCAAAATAGATACATAGGTGGATGTAGATAAGTCAAAATGAAGAAGATCCATATGACATATTATGACTTCTGAGTTGACCACTCCTTCCGTCTAACTCATGCATAGAATCTAGTTGTTTCCTATTATCATCCTCGACCTCTATTTTTTTGGTTCTAAAGACCCTTTAGAGAATGTATGGCCACGTCCTTTACTGGCACCAATATTGTACTATTGTTGCGGTGAGCCATGCTGCCTCTGCCTTGGTTGTTGCATAACCTCCTAGTTCTTCATACGAAAAGACCATTTCACATGCCTAATCTAGACACACTTCAAATAGGTCCTCATATACAACTATATCCTAGAAGACCTCTACTTGATGGTCCTCATATAGTAATATGGCCACATCATCATAGCCATTGACCCAAAATTATTCACCCAAAAATCAATATAGGTCAACGCCAAGTAGTCAGGGACACATGCCCTGACCAAATTTGATTATATGCCCAAGACTTATCCCTGACTACAAAAGTCACAATCCTTGATGAACTATTTCCCTCCTTTCTTTATTGTCTTTGTACCCTAGTTGCTTCGTATTACCATCGTGAAAAAATGCTTCCCCTCCCAACCCACAAAATCTCATCTATAGATACACGTTGCACTTAGCACTGCTGCTTCCTTCCCCGCTCCCATTATTCCTTCTATGCCTCCTCATTACCCATGCTTCACCTACTCTCTATACAACATACCCCTACGTTCTTCCTCCTCCACAACCTCCTCACCCCTCCATCTCATCTCCTCTCTCCCTTCTCATACAATGTTTGCATCAAATCTCTTACTTTTCATTTATGACTTCACCTGAGTAATCAACAAGTTGCCTTGCTTCTTCATATGGCGTCCCCCCCCCAAATGACTCAATTATCTTGGACCTTGCATTACCAATGCACAATGGTTAATGTTTCCTTGTAATATATTGTTCATTTCCACTATGTATAATTATTCTCTCAGGATAAAAGCTATCTGGCCAGTTTGTTGTAACCGACATAAGAAGCAATTGCACAGTTGCATGATTCTGATCTCCAATTTTTTATTGTAGTTTTTGTCTTCATGTTGCATGCAACACCGTTGCAGTAGTTGGTGCGAAACTTTTTTAATGGGTTGTAACTAGATCTAATTTGTTCTTATGTACTATAGGGGTAATGATTAGTCAAGAATGACAAGAAATTTGTTCCTTTTTCATTTAATACGATGGTGTAAGTCATCTATAAGAACTCCATTAAGAATCTTGAGGAAGACATGCAGAAAATTTCCAAAGTCCTAATGCCACTTAAGACTCTCTCATCCATATTGATATGACACATTCCTTTTTACTTTGCATCATAAGTGTGTTTCTCTATTGATTTCTTCCATATGTATAACTCATAGAAATATCTAAGCGTGACATTTTATTGTGTTTATTACATCCTTTTGTATTATTGATTGTTTTAAATTAAGTTGTCTTGTTTTGACTTAAGTGCATACCTAAATGGTTGATAGAGAGTTTTAGACCCATATTAATTTGTCCTAATTGATTGTAAGGAACATGTAAAACTTACAAATTTGTTAAGTACCAAGATGACATGGAAGTAACCATAAAGGAAATTTAGTGGATTGTTGAAACGATCTTATCAACTTTGGGATTTCTTTGAGAAATGGATAAAAAACTCAAATAATAGGTAACATAAATGTTATTATGCATAGATGTTCAAGGTGAATTACATGGATACCATTTATATGATCTGACACAAAAACACATGATTAGGAATTGTATTTATCATTTATGTTATACATATATATCCCTATATATGGTGTTCATAACAATTTAATGAAATTTCAAAACAAAATTTGTAATTCTTATTACTATTTCATAATGTAGGATGTTAAAATTACTCCACAATATAGAAAGACTAACAACTGACAAGATCAAAAAACAACTATGACTTCAGCAATATTAGAGAAAAGCCCCCACATTTGATGTAATAGAAGTAACTTTAGTGAAAATACATGAATTATCCTGGTTTAAAAGGACATTCAAATTTATTTGTTATTTGAACACCATATGTGAAACAAGACAACATATATTATTTTGTATATGATCTCTAAGTCACAATGATTTATAGAGGACATGACTTATCTTTTTGGGAGAATTGCACCAATCATGCATTCTTAATGTAAACAATATAGTTGAAAACTCAATGAAATGGTCTTACGTGTTGAAATCTATTTGTTGTTGTTTGATGGATAATGAATAATTTCTCATGTGAAATATAGTGAATGGCATATATTGCAATATTCATGTATAATAATTGCATGTATTGCAATATTTATGTACACGAATTTCAATACTATACATTGGTATTGATTGTTGATGTCCTATGGATATAAGGAGAGGACTAGGAATATCAATTCTTATTTTTTATGGATGGTCAAGGCTTCTTCCCCTACTGGTTAGGGATGCGACCTAACTAGAAAGTATCGGTCACCAAGCTTTTACTGAGGGTACGTTGGTCAGGGGTTGGCCCTAACCACCACTTATTGGTCAGGGATTCACATGTATAGGTTAGGGATTTGTCCTTCAATTTTAACACTTTCTATAGTAGTGGGTGATAAGTAGTTGTAATTTTCTCATCTATAGTAGAATCGATAACCTCTTGCTTGAAACCCCCTTAGTTGGTTCCACGGTGTTAAAGTGTGTCCATCTTGGGTTCTTTCTTTCTCAAGATACAACATTCGGGTACAACTTATGCCACTCGACATGTATGGATTCAATGAAATCTAAGAGATGGATAACTTGGATAAGTAGAGGTTTGTTTTGGACTGTAGTTCCAAAGTTGAAAAGTTTTGTGATGGTGATGTCTCATAGACTTTCCAAGGAGATAGGAAAATTCTTCCACGAAGTTGATGAGACAAGGATGTGACACTTTCTTAGCACATGTGGTGAAGACCAAGGTAAGGAGTCCTATTATCCAATATGTACATCTGGTGCGTGAGTTTGAGGATGTTTTTTATGAATTTCTAGTTATTCCACCCCTTAGAGAGATTGATTTTGTGAGACCTGTTACACTAAATGAGATTACTCAAAACATAAAACACAATCGATCACTAATTATTCACATACCCATAAATATGGGTAAACTAAAACCAATTTCAACATCATCAATATGTTCTGAAACATTACATAAAAGCCCAACATCTTGCTTGTATTCAAACTATATCAGGAATCTTTTACAATTTGTTCCATGACCTCAGTCATAACACATGTCCATGCACACAAGAAACAATATCCATATATGCCACATAAACAAGCATGAACATGCTAACAAAAGCATGATTCGATTGAAATATCGTATACAAACTTTCCCACCCAGATTTGAGAGTACAGGGTCAACTTTTAGGACACACTAGACATCTAACAACTTTCTTAAAGGTTTATCATTGTAGCTCCTCCTTGCTTCCACATGCCTACTGTCACTGCTGCCAATTACCTAAAAAGATGTGGCAAACCACAAGGGTGAGACCATGTCCCCGCAAGAGATATAACCTCCAACAATGCTTATTGATTACAACAGTTTAAGTAATTAAAGAGTTCACTACTACATAAATGACATATCACGCCACATTTTATGGCGTAAGTTGTAGTCTAACAATCGACACCAATTTACTACGATGCCGGCTAAGAAGGACAACTGTCACCTATATGTGAAAGTTGGTCGATTTACAAAAGATATGGGTATCACTTTTTCTTTTATGTCAGTTTTTTAAACCACAACCGACGTCAAAAATATCCAGTGAAATACAATTTTCCAGGGGGAAAATTTGCCTCTAAAATTTTCAATTCGATGTCGGTGGTAAAAGAACTGACGACATATGTTTCGCGCCAAGCCCTCGTGAAATTTTTATCTTTGTGTAGTCGTTGGATTTTGACAAGGAACTGATAAATGTATATGTATCCCTTTTATTTATATATTTTTGATATATGTTTAGGATTATTTTTTTATTTATTCTCTTAGTTTCATAATTAATTGTGTTATTTTAGATTTTTCTCTTTAATTGGAGTTTTAATTCTATTTTCTTGGGTTTTTTAGGAAAATTACACAATTTGCAACAATCCTGAAATTCATTTATACCCTCCACCAAAAGTGACATAACTCTTGCATTCGAACTCCAAATTGAGTGTACAAGTATTCATTGGAAAGGGAATTTAATTTCCTAAAATAAAATCCTATTATTTGGACTGCTTTTATGCTTTTAACAGGAGATAAATATGTTCGAAATCTCTACTGCGAGAATCTGCATTAAAGGGAGTTACATGGTCAAGATAATTAAAGAGAACCAACTTTCGATTTGACCAAATCCAGAAAATTCAAAAATTAGTCTCCCTCTGTTTTTCCCCCTCTTTTGAGGGCAGCCTACCCCCTCCACATCCTATAAAAGGAGGGACTCTTCACTTGTAAAAGCATTCCATTCTTCATTCCATTTCATCTAATTTTTAGTTGTAGACCATATCTTGTATAATGTTGGATCTCATTTTAGTTTGCATTTCTTATGGTCTTGTTATGTCTGAGTAAATCTTTTTGGGGCATGGGAGTAGCCCCTTAGCCCTGTTCTATTCAATATAATCAATTATATTCCTCCATCGAACAAATGTCTTCTCTCTCTGTTTATGGGTGGTTATTTGGATGATCTGATATATTCTTATGGAGTGATATGACCGTGGATCTCTGTAAAAACGAAACAATAGTCTCTTAATTGTGATTATCATCTTTTTGTCTATTTAATCTTATTCTTATTATAATCCTTGGTGACGTGACCACCAAAGCCTTGGGTTTGAACGCCAGTCTGAATTCACATGTTTTTTTATACGACCGTGGATAATGGCATGTTGGACGGTTGGGCAATGATCCGTGAACGTCGGGACCAACGGGTTCACGGGAAGTCTGACCCTTGTGAGTTTGTCCATAAGGACATGTAACCACAAGGTCCTGATTTGATCCTTAGAGTTTAGAATTTGATTAGTTGAATAGGAACGTGGTTTTGGTGGTGATCTTCCGGACCCTAGATCTTTATTTCTTGATTAGTTAAACTTTATTTCAGCACTTTTATTTTTTGTTCTTAGTTTTTAACAACTCTCTCAAATCAGGATGGAATTATTGTACTTGCAATCGGATTTGGATTTCGACTTTTCTTTTTCGCCGTTCCTTAGATCGATACATATCTATACTAAGTTGACTTTTTGTTCACAACAAGTTGACAACTGGATTAGAAGGTTAAACTCTAGGACTTTTCCTAGTGATTGTTGTGTGTACAACGACACACATCAATTTGGCACCGTTGCCTGGGACGGTAAAGTTGTTTTTCAGATCTGGTTACTTGTATATCTTGTATAATCCTTGTTCATATTCTCTAACTTTCATAACTTTAGTCTTTTTTATAATTTCTTTTAGATTTTTGTAATTTTTTTTTGCCTTCCGAGTACAATTCTTGAAGTGTATCTCCTCTTTCTGATGAGTTTCCATTCCAACAATATTGCTTTCTAGTTATTTTTTTTGTAATTTTAGTTATTTCATAATTTCTTAGGTTTATAATTTTTAGTTCTCTTTGTAATTTTGACTAACCTTGTATCTCATAATCTTTCTTCTCTCGTTCGTTGATTGACATATCTTTCAGGAACTTTTCTTTCCAAATGGAGTGGGCATCCCAATATCCCCCACAATATTATTATTGTGGTTTTTACCACCATCCATCTCTTGTCTGCCTGACTCTACCTCATGCTTATAATAACACTCCTTTTAATTACGAGCCCTTTCATCCTGGTGGGTATAATGTGAATCCACATTTTTTTAAGAACCATTATGGGGAACCTTGCTATCCATATTCTAATGGGGGATATGATCAACAAAATTTTGTGGGGTGTAACCAACAAAACCTTGGGGGTTATGAGCATGCTTATGAAATCCAATGTAATCTTCAACAAGAAGAGAGACTTAGGGCCCTAGAGAAGATAGCAATAGATGGAGAAAAAAAACTAAAATCCAGCCAAGCCTTCTTAACCGCCCTGCTAGAAGCCCAAACCCAAAATATAGATTGTTCAAATATGTTTCCTCATGATTTGGTGACACCTTATAATATTGAATCTTCCTACCAAGATGGACACAATGGAAATTACAATCCACCATCTTCTGGAGATTATTATGAGGAGCAATGCCACCCAAAACAATATGAGGAGTACTGTGGCCAAGGACACTATGGGGAGTGTGGTGAGGATGACCAAAATTTTGGGGTGTATAAATCCTATGGTGAAATGCAAATTAATCTTGAACTGGAAGAGAGACTTAAGGCCCTAGAAAAGATGGTAGTAGAAGGACAAGCAAAACTTGAATCCAGTCAAGCCATGTTAGCCACCTTACTAGATGATCAATCACAAACTCCCCCTATAGAGCTTGAGCAATCCAAGATGGTTCTTCCTGATGATGACGATGACGATGATCCTTATTTTGTATCATATATGTCGGATCCTGAAGAAATAGCACAAACCATGGAGCCATATTTTATGTGTGATGATGATGTTGGTATCCCTATCTTTCCTTTAGAGACTCTTTTACTTGAATATTAAATGTCAAAGCAGGAGAGTCATTATGAAGATCCAACAACTCCTCCCATCCTCAACATAAATCTGAATGATACCATAGACCAATACCCTTCTTTTGAGTCTATTTTGGATAATGAGAATCTAACCCCCTTTATGATTCTTCCCAAGCCGTCACAGCCAATTTCCATCCCACACATGGCTGATCTAGAAGGGGAGATACCACCATTGGAAGAAGATCGCACACCCCCTTCTGTTGTTTGTAAGGAAGACATCATCATCCCTCCTAAATACTTGGGGAACCCTTGTACAAAAGCATTAGAGACATATGTTATATCAACAATGAAACTTACCAAACCCAATGTTGATGGCATTAATTTTAAGGAGAAACAAAACACTTTTGTAAATGATTTTAAATCTTTTGTATTAGCATCAAATATCCCATATGCAGGTCATCATGATGGTGGAAAACCTAAACCAGATCCTCCACCCGACTCAGTTCATCATGCTCGATTGGCATTACTAGTCGGGTACCCGCCAACCTCCCCCAATCCACATCCGTCTTCAACACTTCCGTTGATATCGAAGGAAGATATATGGATATTATTGGAGGGAATGTGAGGTGAAAGAAAATATGAACACCCCACTGATCTTCCACGATTGAACTATCATCGGGTACACTATGAAGCTCCACAGATAAAGGTCCCAGCCCTCATACACATCCCCTTCAGTTGGACATTTTTTGAGCTACCTGGGCCACCTAGAAATCCTTGCTCTTCTCTTCCCTCCATCTCGGGTTTTAATTTTTCTTGGGACGAGCAAAAATCTAAGTCTGGGGAGGAGGTGGGTAGTATATTTCAATTCCACCCCCTTATCTTTTTTATTCTTGCATTATTTCTACCTTATTCTGTTTTGCATATAGTTACTTTGTTCATGGACATTATCTAGTCGGCCATGTTTTTATTTCTTTTGTTGCAAAATGGCCTTTATCTAGTCAGCCAATATGAATAGATGTTTATCATTGTACCCCTTTGAATTTAGTAAATCTTTTGCAAAAATTGTTATAAATTGCCATGTCTGAAACCACCATGTCACCTAGGATCCCAAAATAGCATCACTCCTTGGAAAAGTTGGCAAGCCGTATGGAATCAATCAAAACCAAACACAAATTTTCTCTATTTTTAAACTGTTGATTAACTTGATATAAATCTTGTATAATTTGATTGACATGAATGTTCTTTCTGATGTAATGACACTTTCAAAAAAAAGGAGAAAATAAACATGTGAAGTTATAAGCACAAGGACACCTTTTGTTTCCCCCTTATTTTCGTTCTAAAAAAAGAGAAGCAAAGAATCACCACCAGACAAAAATCAAGTCCAGAATGGCATGCTTCCCATATAAAAAATTTCATACCCCACAAAGGGGAGTACCATCAAAAGATGTCAAAAGTGCACATGAAAAAAATTGTGACCAATGAGCCACAACTCCACAAATTTAAATCCCAAGTCGAATAGAGGAGGGATAAAAAAAATTCATCACTTCCTTCTTTGTTTTCACACCCCCTAATTTCATCTTGTTCTTGTGCAACAACTTTCATAAAAAAATACAATAATAAAAATGAGAGTGTCAAAGCAAAAGTAAGACGAAGCATGTTTTTCGACAAAATCTTGATTTAGAAACAAGATATGATATTTGTTTTTAATAGGGAATATAGAATTTTGTGTTTTGTGGTTTTAGGAGATTGGGTTGCTTGGACATATTTGGAGGTAAGGAATAAAGTGATGTTACAAGGGTGAGGATAGACATGTTGTTAGTATAAATTGGAATAATTTGTGATTTTATTTGTTTGAGGACAAACAAAGATTCATGTCCGGGGTATTTTGATAAATATATATTTATCCATTTTATTTATATATTTTTTATATTTGTTTAGGATTCTTTTTTATTTATTCTCTTAGTTTCATAATTAATTGTGTTATTTTAGATTTTTCTCTTTAATTGGAGTTTTAATTCTATTTTCTTGGGTTTTGTACGAAAATTACAAAATTTGCAGCAGTCCTAAAATTCATTTATACCCTTCACCAAAAGTGACATAGCTCTTGCATTTGAACTCCAAATTGAGTGTACAATTATTCATTGGAAAGGGAATTTAATTTCCTAAAATAAAATCCTATTTTTTGGACCTATTTTTTGCTTTTGATAGGAGATAAATATGTTCGAAATCACTGCTGTGAGAATCTGCATTAAAGGGAGTTACATGGTCAAGATAATTAAAGAGAACCAACTTTCGATTTGACCAGATCCATAAAATTCAAAAATTGGTCTCCCTCTCTTTTTCCCTCTCTTTTTAGGGAGGCCTACCCCCTCCCCCTCCTATAAAAGGAGGGACTCTTCACTTGTGAAAGCATTTCATTCTTCATTCCATTTCATCTAATTTTTAGTTGTAGACCACATCTTGTATAATGTTGGATCTCATTTTAGTTTGCATTTCTTATGGTCTTGTTATGTCTGAGTAAATCTCTTTGGGGCATGGGAGTAGCCCCTTAGCCTGGTTCTATTCAATATAATCAATTATATTCCTCCATCGAACAAATGTCTTCTCTCTGTTTATGCGTGGTTATTTGGATGATCAGATATATTCTTATGGAGTGATATGATCGTGGATCTCTGTAAGAATGAAACAATAGTCCCTTAATTGTGATTATCATCTTTTTGTCTATTTCATCTTCTTCTTGTTATAATCTTTGGTGATGTGACCACCTAAGCCTTGGGTTTGAACGCCAGTCTGAATTCACATGCTTTTTATACGACCGTGGATAATGGCATGTTGGACGGTTGGGCAATGATCTGTGAACGCCGGGACCAACGGGTTCACAGGAAGTCCGACCCTTGTGAGTTTGTCCATAAGGACATGTAACCACAAGGTCCTGATTTGATCCTTGGAGTTTAGAATTTGATTAGTTGAATAAGAACGTGGTTTTGGTGGTGATCTTCCGGACCTCGGATCTTTATTTCTTAATAAGTTAAAGTTTATTTCAGCACTTTTATTTTTTATTCTTAGTTTTTAACAACCCTCTCAAATCAGGATTTAATTCTTATACTTGCAATCGGATTTGGATTTCAACTTTTCTTTTCCACCGTCCCTTGGATCAATACCTATCTATACTAAGTTGACTTGTTGTTCACAACAAGTTGACAATCGAGTTAGAAGGTTAAACTCTAGGACTTTTCCTAGTGATTGTTGTGTGTACAACGACGCACATCAGGAACCAACGAATAAACATCCTTCGTGAGTCAAAATTCATCCCCTCATGTGACGTCAGTTTTCTTTAAAGAACCAACGAGGATGTGTCTTCGTGCATTATCCCTGCGAAAATATTTTCCCCCCAATTTTCCTATTCGGCATTTGTTTTTGTTTGGCATCCGACAATTATGATCTTAACTGATGAACAATTTTTTTGTCATGTTATGTGTATAGACGTTGGTTTTTGTGTATAGGAACTGACGACTAACACCTTGACCGGGTGTAAATTTGTTTGATTAAAGTTGGTGATAGTTGTTGGTTTTTAATTACCACCGACATTTGTTGATTTAAAGTGTCAGAATTTTGTTTTGACCGACGCTGATAGTTAACTCAATAGCACCTGTGCAAGTAGACTCTTCCCCTTCTCTATTTCATTCCTGATTCTTCAAGCTCCCAGTCTGATGACTTCTTCCTCTGCCTCCATGCGCCGCCTCTGCTCACCGCCTACAGCCACAAGGAGCTTGAAGCTACTCACTGCCTCCATGTGATGCCAATCACCACCATGAGGAGCTTGAAGCTGCTCATTCCAGAGCTGTTGTTGTTGTCCAGTTGTCGCTAGTCGCCGCCACCACCTGCTCCTGTTTTCGCCACCACCTACTCCAGGCAGAGCGAGAAGTCTTCCTCTAGCCACCTTCAGCTGCTCCAGTCGCCGCCACCAGCCACCTTTACCTCAAGCCTAGAAACCTCCACCTCCAGCCACCGCCACCACAGCCTGCTCGATCCACCAGTGCGGTGAGTGACCACAAAATGGAAGAATATTTGACTAATATTGATTAATATTGATTAATTAGGGTTAATGATGCCATTACTATTGATTAATTAGGGTTAATGAAGCATTAATGAACTTAATTAGATTTGCACTTAGTTTCTCTAAGATTGTGTAGTTGATTAATATTGATTAATTAGGGTTAATGATGCATGAATGAATTTGATTAATTGATATTACTTTCTTTCTCTCTTGTTAGTGATTGATTTAACTTAGTTCAATAATTGGTCTTCAAACTTGTGTAGTTGATTAATAATGATTAATTAGGGTTAATGATGAATGAATGAACACAAAATGGAAGAATGAATTGAATTAATGATGTTACACAAAACCTAGGATATGAACGATGAAACTAGGATTATAGGTACATGAATGATGATGATGATGATGATGATGATGATGATGATGATGATGATGATGATGATGATGATGATGATGATGATGATGATGATGATGATGATGATGATGATGATGATGATGATGATGATGATGATGATGATGATGATGATGACATACATGTATTTTGTTGGCCTAGAAACCCATCTGAGATTTACTCATTAGGAGTAAAACTTGGATAGTCCCTGGTTTGGGACTGTTCTTGAACACTTAATATCACATAGGATGTAAGTGTATAATGTATATTCAGTTTTCATGATGTTTTATTAGCACTTCCCCATTTGTTCTCTAAGTACATATGTCAGTGGGCATTTGCCCATGTACATCGGTGTACTTGGAGAACTGTGGGGAAATGTTGTTGAAATTTCTTAAAAATCAAATACACATCATACACTTACTAGTGAGATTAGGTAATCAAGAATGGGATAGGTGGTACACATTTATTTTATATAAAACCCTAAACCCTAATCTTTTAACCCTAAACCAAATCTCTTAACCCTAAACCCTAATCTTTTAACCTTAAACCTTAATATATAATTATTTTCTCTTTGATCATAGGATGGATAGATCATGGATGTGCATTCAAAATTGCTACACCCCAGAGTTTATTTCTGGTCTTGATCAGTTTATTAGATTTGCGGAGGAACATAGGAAACAACCTGGAGATAGGTTCTACTGTCCATGTAGGCATCGCGGTAACAACTTGAAAGTCAGCACTGGTGACGAAATCAAAAGTCATGTCATGTGAAACAGGATTGTACAAGGATATACAGAATGGTACTGGCATGGAGAGATTTCAAACCTAAAATCAGTAGATGTTGATCGCAGTGCTTGTGTGGAAGAAGGAATTGCCTCCGATGATGTAGATGTGAATGAACCAGTTCCAGTAGACATCGTTGATGGGATGTTGGATAGTTGTAGGGTAGAGCACACCGATCCACCTCCCATGTTTAGGAACATTGTGCATGATGTTGAGAGACCTATTATACACACGTTGTACTAAGTTTACAAGACTTAGCACTGTGTTGATATTGTATAAGCTGAAGTCTAACAACAGATGGAGTGACAAAAGCTTCACGTCATTGTTGTCTTTGTTGAAAGAAATTCTTCCTGAAGGAAACCAGTTGCCAATCTCAACATACGAGTTAAAGAAATTGTTGTGCCCAATGGGAATGGAGGCCAAGAAGATACACGCATGCCCAAATGATTGTGTATTATTTCAAAAGGACTATGTGGATTTGAAAGATTGTCCAAAATGTGATGCGCCAAGGTATAAAATGACGACTTTGGTGAAGTCCAAAACTGGTTCTCCTGTCAAGGTGGTGTGATATCTACCTATAATACCACAGTTTCAATGCTTGTTTACCAATCCGATAGATGTGAAGAATTTGAGGTGGCATGCAGAGGTTAAGAAAAATAATGATGAGATCTTACAACACATGTCTCATTCCCCACAATGGAAGAAGATTGATTTATTGTACTCTAAATTTGGTGAAGAAGTCAGGAATCTAAGGCTTGGGCTTTGTACCGATGGGATGAATCCATACGGGACATTGAGCAGCCAGCATAGCACTTGGCCTGTTATGCTTGTTATATACAATCTTCCTCCCTAGTTGTATATGAAAAATAAGTATGTTATGTTGTCGTTGTTGATATCGGGCCCTAAACAACCTGGAAATGATATCGACATTTATCTTGAACATCTGATTGATGACTTAAAGAAAGTTTGGGGTGAAGGTGTGATGACCTATGATACTTCACATAGAGAGACATTTTATTTGCACACTATGTTGTTTTGCACTATTAATGACTTTCCAGCATATGGGAATTTATCTGGATACAGTGACAAAGGATCTAAAGTGTGTCCTATATGTGAAGAGAACATTGATTCAATATGACTAAAACATGGCAGCAAGACTATGTATCTTGGTCATCTAAAGTTTCTTCCAAAATTCCATTTGTACTAAAGGTTGTATAAAGCATTCAATGGATGGAATGAGGAATGGAGTGCACCTAAACCTATACCAAGGGAGGTTGTTTATGAAAGAGTAAAAGACTTTGTCAATGAATTTGGTAAGAGATCACAATGTTCCATGGCCACAAAGAGTCACAAATCTTTATTCAAGAAGAAGTCAATATTTTGGGATCTTCTTTATTGGAGTTATTTGGTAGTCAGGCATTGTATCGATGTCATGCATGTTGAGAAAAATGTCTGTGATAGTGTCATTGGTACTCTATTGAATATACCAGGTAAGACTAAAGATGGGATCAAATCTAGAATGGACCTATGTGAAATGGGAATAAGGACAAAATTAACAAAAGTAGTTAGTAGTGATCGGAGAACATATTTACCTCCTATTTGTTACACGTTATCTGGAAAGGAGAAGAAAGCTTTTTGCAAGTGCTTGGTTAATGTTAAGGTGCCACAGGGTTACTCATCCAACATCCATAGATTGGTATCAATGAAAGATATGAAGCTGATAGGTCTTAAATCTCATGATTGTCACACTCTAATACAACAAATATTGCATGTGGCAATTCGATCTATACTGCCGAAGCATGTAAGGTTTGTAATAACCAGACTTCGTTTCTTCTTCAACAGTATGTGCAGTAAAGTTATTGATCCTAAGACTCTCTATAAGTTGCAAAGAGAAGTGGTTATTACCCTATGTCAGCTTGAGATGTATTTTCCTTCTTCGTTCTTTGATATCATGATTCATCTTGTCGTCCACTTGACTAGGAAAGTGAAAATATTAGAACCAATTTTCTTGCATTGGATGTATCCTTTTGAACGATACATGAGTGTTTTTAAAGGTGATGTTCGAAATCGTTATCGTCCTGAAGGGAGTATTATTGAGGGTTATGTGGCGATAGAGGTTATGGATTTTTTCAATGCCTTTTTGAGTGGTAATGATACTCTTGTAAATGACAAGAATATTGAGGAGTATTTTGTAGGAAAAGGGATTTTAGGATCACAGATGAAAGTAATCAGCCGTGAGCTGTTGAAACAAGCTCACTTGTATATTTTACACGACATCGACAAAGTGAGTGTTTATATCAAGGAACATACCAATTTCATTAAGAAATAATATCCTCAAGCCAATTTAGTGTGGCTTGCTAGAGAGCATAACAAGACATTTATTAAGTGGTTTGAAGATAAAGTCTTACATCAACTATCTCAAACACCAAATAATATTGTTGAAAATATCAAATGCCTCACCTTTAAACCAAAAATGAATGTTATGTCTTATAAAGGGTTTGACATAAATGGGTACTCATATTACAAAAAGCATCAAGATGATAAGAGCGTCGTCCAAAAATAGTGGGGTCACCCTTCAAGCGTCTTCATTGTTTTTTGTCAGTGTAAAGGATAAGAGTCCACATGAAGCTAAAATGCCATATTACGGTGTCATTAAAGACATATGAGAGTTTGACTACATAGATTTCAAAATTCTGCTCTTTAAATGTAATTGGGTTGATAACACTAAAGGAGTTATAGTGGATGAATTGGGTTTCATATTAGTGAACTTTGAAAATATTGGAGAGAAGGGTGAACCATTCATATTAGTATCACAGGAAAAACAAGTATTTTATATCAATGATCCTGCAAATGAAAAATGGCCAGTTGTTCTTCATGGTAAAAGACAGTTCATTGAAGATTCTATAGATGAAGAAGAGTATTATGATAAGTATGATGACTCGAGTCCATTCTCAGTTGGGTTGTGAACACCAAATATTGAAGCTAACGATGACTTATATGTGTGCGGAGATCACACCGAAGGAATGTTAATTGATAAAAGATCACAGTATTAGAGGCATGTTTTTATTTTTTATATGTTTTTTATATTGATGTGAACTTTACAATGTTATATTATCTTCTAGTTATGTTAAATGTTACAATGTTTTTATTTTCAAATGGCTGACCATGAGTATGATGATTGTAATGATGATTAGTGTGAGGGTGAGGATATCAATGAGGCGTCGCCTTATAATGTAAGTTTTAAAATATATCATATATATCTATCTATATGTCCATTTATAAGTTATATCCTATATGTGTTTTTTTAACATATCAATTTTTAGGTTGAGGATGTACCTGTTGAAAACCTTGAAACACTTGTTCAGAAGCAAAAAAATTGAAAAAGCGAGCGGCATCACTATGATGAACAAGTTTTTACAACAAAGGGGCAATGGACCAAAAATGGCTATGGATTTTGATCATATAGGAAATCCAGCTGGAGTGAACCACAACTTGTTTATTTCATATCTTGGTGTTATTATGTGTAGCCATTGTAGTCCTCATTTAGAATGTTCTTGGTATAATGTTCCTAAAGGGAAGAAAGACTTAATATGGAAAGAACTATATGTGAGTTATTATCATTTGCAATTATATTTTGCAAAATACTAATTTTTAGGATATACTAGTCTATTGAATATATGACATTTTGTAGAGTATATTTGAACTGGATGAAATCCTACATCATAAAAAGGTGATGCAGCACTGTGGGAGGGTCCTAAGGAACTATAAGACAAATCTCACCCGACTATACATTCGAGATGCTGAGAATAGGAAGAAGTCAACCACTGAGCAATGGAACTACCTTGAACTGAAAACTGGGAGGCACTTGTTTCTAGGAGAAATACTGATGAATTCAAGGTATTAACCAATTCTTATGAATTCACCTATTCACGATTGAACTTTTAGTGTTACTAACCAATTCAATGTGCTTACTAACAAGGCTATCATCGATTCTCAAAGAGAAAGGCGTGCACTGAATGTGCATGACCACACGATGGGTCCAAGTGGCTATGCAGGCATTCGCCAAAAACTACTGGCTACTACTACTTCTAAGTCTGTTGCTACTCAGGAGAGTGGTGAGTCCTCTACTGTTACTCCCGCACATCTTCCTCGCCAAGTTGTGTGGATAGTTGGGAGGCAAAACAAGAAAGGAGATATAACCAAGCCCACAACTACTGAGGCGGTTGCAAAAATGGTAAAATTCAACTCTCAAAGCATTTGATATTGATTACTGTTATGTTTACTTACCAATTTCTATTGATGGCAATTAGTGGGAGCTCCACGAGCAGAGGAAGCAAGGCAAGTTAATCCCTAAGGGCACAAGGGATGAATTGACAATTGTTCTTGGTAACCCAAAGCATCCTGGATGTGTTAGGGTTGCAGATGTTGGTGTGGGCATAAAAGTGTTCATTGGGCCATCATAGCACAAACATGTCCCAAAAGCGGGATTTTCAAAAGCTGAGGTAACCTATTCTTTTTTTAGAATGTTTTTGCAAAGGGAATTGAATAATCAAAAGCTAGCATTTCTTTTTCCTATGTATAGGTAGAAGAGTTAATTGATAGGAGAGTCGAGGAAGCACTTGATAAGATACTCCATGAAGTAATGAGCAAGTGGCAGGCATCTCAGGCTGCCACTCAAACAGTACTTGTGTCGTGCCACTCTTCTCCTACGATAGAGGTGGTTGGGAGTAATCTTATAGACCCACCACCTAGCACGTCCGCTATAAGTATTTTTATGACATAATAGCTAGTCTTTTTAAGATGATATATTTATGTATATATGTATATAACATACTCTATGTAAATTTGTAGGGTTGAGGTCATGCCATGTAAGAGTCAAAGAATTCGTTGTTGCAGATCCGAGGCTTACCCATGCCTTCCAGGGCACACGATTCATGGCACTCTAGTACACGATGGTTATGTTCATGTGAGCCTGAGGCTTGTGTTCCCTCATTGGAGGTAGCATCCATTGCCATATGCCCACCTAGATGTTGACACACTTGGTGAAACAGAAGGTAGAGTGATATTGTGGCTTGAAACGGATGTCATCTATATTGATCATGTATGGTAAATTTAACATTACGTTAATTTTTTAGCGTGTATATACAAGTCAATTGATATGAAATTATATATACAGGAGAAAAGGAAGAAACCCACTATAGCTCCACCTCCACCTCTACCTCCTCATGCAGTACCTAGTTGGCTTCCAAAGGACCTATATGACTTGATAGGTCCTAATTGTAGGGGTATGGCAATATGGATAGGCGAAGATAACAAACTATGTCCTATAAATGTTTATATTCGGAGGATGCTACAGGCCAATCATATGATAACACTATATTTATACAAGATATTTGGAGTTGTTTAGGTATGATTGGCTGAATACATCTATGATAGAGCTATGGATATGGTGAGATCTTATTTATATATCCATGTGGGATTTCTAATTCCATCTTTAATCAGTCTTATAGATAAAGACCCTCCCGCAGTTACCTTATACTACTCTTTCACTTTTAAATATTTTGGTAAAAAAAGAAGAGTGTGATAATAGCTCCATTTAATGTTAAGTAACTTTACTTTGCTTATATAATATCTCCATTCAATATTAAGAAAATTGTGATTTTGAGTTATAATTTTTAAATTTCTTTTATCTCTAGTGGTATGCATTGGGAGTTACTTGTTATTGTCCCCAAGACGTTCACTATTTATTATCTAGATCCTGTAGGGAAGCAATTAGGCATACATGGACACGTAATGAAAAGGTCATTATTCACGTGAGAAATTTTTCATATTTATATTCATTAACATCTATTATTACATTACTATTTGGTAATACAATTTAATGTGTTATATTAACATGTAAGGCTTTAAAAGATTTCAAAAGAGCTGGAGGAAACGTGTGCAAGATGAAGGATAAACTGTTAGTTTGGGAGAATGTGAATGTAGTTTCCTGACTCCATTGTATATATTATTTATGTGAACTATGATTGTTTTTATTTATTAATATTTTGTATGTTGAAATTTATAGTGTGCTAAACAAGACAACGGTTGGGCATGTACATACTACGTGATGTGATATATGGACTTGATTGTCAGATATGTTGCACTGGATATCGATAACATACAACATATATTTTATAGTCTCATTAGATAATATGAAATATATCAATCTTATTAATTATATATATTATATAGTCTCATTAGATAATATGAAATATATCAATCTTATTAATTATATATATGTCATTCTCTTTGCAGGTGCTTAAAACTAGTGACTTCATTACAACTGAAAAGTTATTAGATGTGCATAGTCCCTATACGATGGAACAATTAGATGATATAAGAGAACAATGGGAAAAAGCCTTATAAGTGCTGGGAATTTTTTATTATCACTAGAAAACTGATGACGACGATGATAATGATAAAGAAAGACATTTCTAAACTTTGATGTCATAATATTTTTTTGTATTTGATGACATGTTAAACGTTGAAAGACACACTTATATATACATGTCTGAATGAAATTTGAATTGTCTTATCTATATCATGTGTGTGAATGTGCTTCTACATGTGTGTGAATGTGAAAAGAGATGAATGAATGGATGTGCTTTTACACTACATGTGTGTGAATGTGAAAAGAGATGAATGAATGGAACTGCAAGTTGCTACATGTGTGTGAATCATATGAATGAATTAAATGTGCTTATACATGTGTGAATCACATGATCTGCATATATAATATTGTCTATCTTGTTAATATTGCAGGTTTGTACCTATTGTTGGCTAAAATCAGAGGATGTTGTAACCTGCAATTTCGAACTGTAGGTTCCGCATCCTACTGACCAGTCGGACAGCAGACCTGTAAGATAATAAAAAAAAGAAAAATATTATCGTCAGTTAAAAGTAAAAAACCGACAACGAATGTCAAGATCGTCGGCTAACAACTTAAAACCACTATCTTTTGTACTAATGGTGTCGGTTATTTTTTAGTTACAAAAAAATAGTCAATATAGGAGGCCAACGGAGTCAGTTATTTATAAGCAACCGACAACTATGGTCTAACCGGGGGCCAATTTTTTTGTTCAAGGTGGATAATGGCATTGGTTTTGGGTGAAGAACCGACACCTATGGCGCCATTTTTGGCGGTTCTTTTTTGTTTGCAATCGAAGACAGCTCTAGGTCGTCAGTTTTGTAACCGACGCTTAAGGGAAACCGACGTCAAAAGGCTTATTTAACCAAAGTCAAAGGTGATATTTGTACTAGTGGTTTAAGCATATTAAGTATTTATAATAGATAAGCTTAACAACAAAGATAATTAATGAAGTAGATGAAGGTACTGATAACAACTATCAGCAGTAACCTGATTATCAACATATGTACTACTAACAGTATATGAAGTCGAGTGGCATGTGCATATCTAACATCATAAGAAATCTAGTAGCATATCATCTCTATCATCATGAATAATTCTAAAGCATAAGCATAGCTAACAACATTATCATGTCTATTAGATTGAGTATATCTACATAATAAGTAGGGCTAGCATAAAAAACATAGCTATCTGCATAAGCATGATTAGCAGTATAGGCATCTCCAATTATAGAGACATGACTAGCAGTGTAAGCATAGTTAATAAAATTTGACAACTGATATCATACTTATAGCTAATAGTGGTAGTATATCTATTAAACATAAGTATGGATGACATCATAGACAAGTCTAGCAACACAAACATGTCCACAACATGTGCATATCTACATTATGAGCATATCTACAACATAATCATATCTACTATCTATGATTATGATATACATCATCTCTTTGTAAAGAGAGTAAACAAGGGACATTATGACCATATCTGCAACATAAGCATATCTACTATCTATGATTATGATATACATCATCTCTTTGTAAAGAGAGTAAACAAGGGTTATCGTCCAATGTGAAGTGAAGTGTATAACCCTAAACATATATGCTATAAGGTTGTATAACATCTTTTATTAAGCCCTGAGGAATTCGAGGATACCACTCAAATTCCAATTAACCACTGCTAAGTCAAAATCAGTTCCATACAAGATCTAGGAAGAGTCAGACTCCTAAGACCTTTGCTTCCCTCAGCCAGTACGGGTCCGCCACAGTGAGACATAAGGTCAAGCTACTAACAACCTAATTTGTCCTTGGTATAAGTCACAACACTAGTGAAAGGAGGTGGGTACGCATACCCTACCATCTGAGGTACTGCCATAGTTGTCCTCCAATCTCATCACATATATAATTACCAAGACACAACCATAGTCATTCACAAAAAGAGGGCTAGGCATGACCACTATCATCCTCCCTAAACTCTTGGGGTCATGATGACAAGCACCCCGCATACTCAACAATATGCACTGTAAGTTTCCCTTAGGAATACTTGTTTCACCATTTGGAAAGTTCTAACACTCAATTGGATCTATGGCACATGGCACTACATGATTAGATTTCTCTTAATTAATTATTACCAATTGGGTGAATTAAGGTTGTATCAAAAAACTGGACATACAAATCCTAATTCATCTCAAGGAAACATTGATATATAACAACTTCAGAAGATATAAATGTGTGAGATATAATTCCTCATCTCAGTATCACAAGGACTTTCCATTCATGAGACCACACATGTCATCATATTATCACAATACACAGTTCCTCATCACATCGTTCTAGGGTTACAACCCTTGTCACATTGTGAAGAGGGTTACACCTCATTCAGGGCTCAACCATGCCCAAAGGTCATTAGACCATAACATCATTCCTTGCAAGATCATTATTATCTTTCCATGCCTTATAACAAGGCTAAACATCATCACTTTACATGTGATACACAGGCTCAACACAATATTGAATTAATGATCTAGAATATATTTACATGGTAATATAGTAGGGCTATTTTTGCATTAAAAGCATTCTTTCATTATATTAACATAAAAGGAAGCTAGGTATGATTAACCACCATCATACCCATAGTGCACATGTTTAACATAGAGAGCATCAATCATAAGTCCGTGATAATCATTAGTTAACACATTAAGGTTATAATCACACTAAGGAGATTATCCCATCATCATACTATCATGCAAGGAAGTTAAACATGAATATACATCTTCATCTGTTTGCATTAGAGTTAGGTTAAACAAGAAAAGTTATATTGAGTCTACAACAACACTCATACCCAAATCTTAACTCATGGAATCCTCATCGGATCATGGAGTCATAGGTAAAGCATTACCATTAAATCCAATACTATCCTCAAGTATGGATACATATATAACACAAGGTTTAACCCTCACACTATAGAATACTAGGGTTTTAGTAACAACAAGATAGTATTCCATTATCACATTAATCATTCAAGAGGTTTGGTTATGATCAATCACCATCACCTAGTTGTATTAGGTTTAGGTGCAACAAGCTATACATCATTAGGGTTACATTTTCCCATTATGATAATTATCAATTATATTCATTTGATGGCAAAGGTAAGATCATAATGTTATTGTTATTGAACCACTGAATTCATATCATTAGAGCCTCAATTATACACTTTAGGCTTCACCCCCAATCATTGATGTTGAAACATCAAATCCTAATCATTTGATCATGTGCTATATTCAAAACCCTAAGTTGAAGCATAGGTTCAATCCTTGAATCAATTAATTAAGGAACTGATAGATTAAGATTTAAAAGAATGAACATATGGGAACTAGGTTCACCATTGGTTGTGGTACTAGGTATCACCATCGATTGGTAAGGTCAACATCACCATCAATTTAGCACCATCAGTTGATGTTATGAGAAGAGTATTGAACCATTAGTTGATGAGCTTATAAAAGAGTAAAGAACTGGCCTGAGGTGTTACGATCGGTTGTCACCATTTGTCATCACCATCGGTCGCCACAAGGGCATCACCATTGGTTCCTATATGAAGGTGGAAATCATCATAAAACACTAAACATAACCATCGGTTGGACCATCCATTAGGTCACTAAAACCATTGGTTGTGCTACATCCAAAAATGTCTAAAACATCACTAAGGTTGACCATTGGTTCACACACTTGAGCCAAACCAAAATAGCAAGAAAAGCAACTATCGGGTCAGAGTTTAGAAGAGCTAAAACAACATTAAAACCCTAGATATAACCCATCGTTTAAGGATCTCCATGGGCCATATTCAGCATATAAACAAGGTCTATTTTTATATATTAGGAAAGTCATACCCAAGATCTCAGATTGGTTTATGGCTGTAAACTATTCAAGAACATCACTTCAAACTTAAACCCTAAACAATGATAGTTTTCTTCAAGCTTAAAGCATCATTTACTAGGTTTAGGGTAACCATCGACCATAGGTATCCAAAATAGCATAAAATTCAGTTCTAGAGTTGACTAAAGTCATTGAGACAACACAAAGGTAGCAACCATCGGTCATGCATAGCTACCAACCATTGGTCACCAAGGAAAAGAAGGAAAACTAGTTTATTAGGACTTGGAAGGAACCATCATTTAGCCCTACTTAATTACCATTGGATAAGTCCATCACTAGAAACTTAAGAACATTGATTTAAGGAACCAAAGGAAAGCTAAATAAGTAGCAGGGTACCTACCATCGGTTGGAATGCCCATGCCAAACCAAACAACACAAAGGCTAAACCATCAGATTGCAATGGAAAAGAAGGAAAACAACTCCAAAACCCTAATCATGGCCATATATGTTATACCAAAAACCATCATTTGTTCACATAAAAGTAAGATCTAGGGTTTCTTGTACCAAGAAGAGTACATGCACAAGGTTTAAGATCCATTAGTGGAGAAAAACTACTTAAGTATCATCATATAATTTGAAACCTTGGGTAAGGTAGCTTTTTTAGCTTAGCATTTTGTTTTTAGAGTAGAAACATGAACATGCATTATAGTAGTAAACAATAAACGTGGAGAAAGTTATATAACTTGCCTCTAGGAAGATGGTCCAGCTCCAAACAGCAAAGAATCTCGAAAAAGGAGGGTAGGAAACCCTAGTTTTAGATCTGAACTCGACCAACAAAGCTTCTTCATCAAGAAAGGGAGTCGACCCTATGTGAAGAGAGCAAGAAAGGTGAGATTTTCAAGCTCTAGGACAAGATCTACCATGGAAAACCATGGTTATGTCTAGGAAGAAGGAAGGAGGAATAAGAATAGCCAAGTTACTAAATAGATAAGGAGAAAACTTACTAGCTTAGGTCAGAAATAGCAAAGAATGCTTTACAAACCCTAAAAGATGGTAGATCTGAGCTCTATCCATACATGCAAGAAGTTTGACCATCATATTCTTACTTGGGCACCTCCTTCACTGCCCTAGCAGGGATAAAAAAGATCTAACAACATGAGAGAAAAAAGGGTCTAAAAGTTTTTGATTGTGTGCAAAAGGAGGGTTATATAAAGCTCATGGATAAGGGAGGAAAGAAGCTTGAGGTGTCCATCTAGGTTGCAATGTGTCAAAGGATATTTTGCATGTAACACAGAAGGTCCATCGGTGGTCCTAAAGTTTAAACAATGGTCCTAGGTTCTAGGAAGACCATTGGTCATCCAACACAGAGTGGCCGTCAGTTTCCACTCCAAAAAGGACCATCGACCATCACATATAACCACAAAAGGGTAAAAGGGTATGTTTTGCCCCACCATCGGTTAAGGGCCTCCATATACCTCAAACATTGGTTTTACCACTTCTAGGGTGAACCATATACCTCCCCACCAGGAAAAACCTTCGGTCTCCTTGGTTGCACACTTAGCAACTCCATCATCCATGAAGGGGTAAAACCCTATTTCACCATAGAAGTGAATCACCACCAAACCAAGATTCAAACAAGTGACCCATGGCCCAACAAGATCAAGAATGATAAGATAACATCAAAGGAACATAATGCATGTGACAAATTTCAATGAAAACCTCAGATATGGGTAAATTGTAGAAAAGTCCAAAATGTGCATAAAATTGCATAACTTGCACAAATAGTGTCCAAAGTGGACCAAACTTGAAAATTAAACTTTTCACATGATATCAAAACACCTAAAAAGGTTTAGTTAAGCTTTAAAGCATTCACTTATGATAATTAAGCATGTTTAACCAAAAATCAAGGTTTAGGGTTTCACATATTTTAAAATCAATCTAGTTCTTGGTACCCAACCCAGATTACAAGCACCTTGTACTCCTGTCTCTAGTTGAGATGGAGTTAAATAAGAAAATGTAGAAGTTGTTGGAGAAGGGTTTCATAAAAATAAGCACATCCTGATGGGGTGCTCCTGTTTTATTTGTGAAGAAGAAGGATGGTTCTATGAGACTTTTCATAGATTACCAATAGTTGAACAAAGTCACAGTGAAGAACAAGTACTCATTGCTAAGGATAGATGATATGTTTGACCAAATAACATGTTCTATAGTGTTTCCAAGGTAGACTTGGGCTCAGGCTATCACAAATTGACGATCAAAGCAGATGATATACCTAAGACTTCTTTTAGGACTAGATATGGTCATTATGAGTTTGTGGTTATGTCGTTTGGGATGACGATGCACCTACATGGTATGGAATTGATGAAAAAAGTTTTCAAGATGTACTTTGATCAGTTTGTGGTGGTGTAACTAGTGTTCATAGATGATATCTTGATATACTCCAAGGACACCCAACAACATGAACAACATCTTTGTCAGGCATTGGAGTTGTTGAGGAAACATAGGTTGTATGCTAAGTTCAACAAGTGTGAGTTTTGGTTGACTGAACTATCTTTCCTTTGTCATGTCATCTCTGAAAAGGGTGTTTATGTATACCCCAAGGAGGTGGAGTTAGTTTCTCTTTACTAGATTTTTCAATTTGTTTCATTTCTCTTTTTATCTTGTGCTTCCTCATTTAAAAGTTGGATAAAGGTTGAGGCTTGATTGTGGAGTTCACTCTTATTAATCCATTTCTTTTCTTTAATTAATTCTATGTGTTTTTATTTTATCTTATACTTTGTATCGTATATAAGTTCTTGTCACAAATTATCATTCAATCTTCTAGTACAAATTTTAACCATTTTTCTTTTGTACTAGTACTTCTCCCTTTATAAAGTCTACTTCAATATTTCTACATGTATTTGAGCAAGTAAATCGAGTTTCTTCACTAGTCACTTGACTTGTTGATTTTTTTTGGAAATGGGTAAATATATTGCCAAAAAAGAGGAGGCATATAGCAAAGTTATACTGTACAAAACAAAGGCCCCAACCACATGCCTAAATAAAAAACACACTAATGGTTTAATAAAGAAAATCCCAGTAGGTTCTAGTATGGACATTCATATTACAGAAGTTTTCCTTCTTTGCTTTGATGAACCACCTTATATTGCTAGCAATGGTGTCCACCATTTTCAGTTCATTTTTACTTCTTTCTTATGCAGTCTGTTGTTTCTTTCTTGCCATATGTAGTAACATGTGGTAACAAGGCAGATGCATGAAAACTCAAATCACCCATGTAACCTTTTTGGTTGTCAAGGATCCAAGTAATGATGTTTGTCGGGTTATTTGGGGTGTCAGGACCCCAACCATTCCTAAGGCATGTGATTGTCCAGATCCTTTTTATGAATTTGTAGTTCATGAATAGGTTCTCCATAGTTTCCACACTTTCGTTGCACAACAAGCATGTCGTGTCTATGGTCCCAGTCCATTTGTTAATTCTCTCAAGCTTGGGGATTCTGCCCAGTATGGCTCTTTAGAGTAGCGTGCTCCACTTAGGGCAGTGGTATTTACACTACACAACCTTTGATTTCTCTATCAATTTATTGGTTAGATGGAATACTTTCCCTCCGAATCTAGGCATTTCATATTTTTACATTTTTGTAACTTTTTAGGTATAGTCAAATACCATCATGTGCTCCAATAATATGTTTACGTGTGAAATTTTATCTAATTTGCTTCATACACATCTATATCTTGAATTCCATTTCTATTCTCTCTTAATGCTTGAACTTAGGATGATCTATCACTATTTCAATCATCAATCCATTACTAACTTCAATCAACTTTTCTTAATTGTTGTACACATTATTTTTAAATTTTAGTATCTTAGTATTCTTATATCAACATATCTCCTACTTTTACATTCTCACTCGTGTTCTTATTCAAATACTATAGGATTCATTAGATCCTAGTATTACATCCTGCCAGCTGGACTAGGATTTATCTACAATCATGAAGCTAGGAGTTACTCTCGATTAAATAAATCCTATCCATGATAAATATGTAGGAAGAATGTCAATTAGGGAAAACCCAACTAAGGATAACATAATCAAGGAAAAGTCAACTAAGGATAACACAATTAAGGAAAACTCAACTAAGGATAAAATTAGATTTACTTAATGCATAAACATAAATAATTTCTATTTGTAATTCCATATGCACAAAGAAATATTGGAAGATCATGTATGTAAATATATATATATATATATATATATATATATATATATATATATATATAGAGAGAGAGAGAGAGAGAGAGAGAAATTGAGTATATCAATTTTATATGAGCAAGATAGTTACTTTTCCTTTTGAATGAAATCAACCATATAAATCAAATTTCATATAACATTCTATCTTTGTGATCTTAATCTTTTTTTATAATGGTATTCTAAGCCTAATTCTTATAGGGTTTCTCTCTAGCCCATCCTCCCACTACATACTTGTCTAGGGAATACATGAAAGAATACATAGAGTATCTTAATATTGGTTGATCTAAGTACTCAAATACTGGGCTAGAATATCAAAATTATCAAATCCCTAAACCTATCATCTCCTATCTGTCACACTTATGACTCTAACTTACTGACTTAATGGTCCCTAACAACTCTGTTTGAGCTATGATACCAAGCATGTTACACCCACACCTCATGACAACCACTAATCATGAGATTAGGGAATAAACTAAAAACTTAACATAATACAAAGATGACTCTTAACTTGTTCTAATTTCAAACTCTATGGTTTTCCACATTTGATCATATGTACCAACTTTGCAAAGGAATTTAAACCTTGATTCTGTTAATATGATTTCAAACATAATGATACACATTTGAGACTTCATTCTAGTTCTCAAGTTTTGATAATTAGATAAATACTCTGTTAATAAATTAATAATGTTAGACATCATCAATTATAGATCTTATTTCCTTAAAAGGATTTGAGTGACATGGACCAATTGAACTTGACTAATAAAATACTTAACTCTTGTAGGTCTACTCAGATACATCTACATCTTAAATTCACACAGTTTCCCTAAATATTTGTGAGTAGATGCGTGAGCTACTCACTCAATGAATGAGTATAATAATAAAATAGGTAAAGCACTATAGTAGACATTTATATTTCTTGAATACTAACATGATATGGTCTTAACTCCCTTATGAGGTAGTGATTAGTTCCACACACTCTAAGCCCACGAATAGTTATGGCCATCACTGCAACCGGAGTGGTACCACCCATCCCCCTACCATCTGTAGGATGTTGTCTATCCTATAGTTGTCCAAAAAGGAACTGTAGTGGTCTTGAATAGGGATCCTACAATGATAGATAGAATTCCCATAAAAATAACACTAGATCGAGAACTAATGATTTCATATCTAGTCAAAATCCTATCTAATTGATCAAAGTGGGTAGCTCCAATAGTACCCATAGACCATGGAACGAATAGGGTGGGTAGGATGAACCACCACAAAGAAAGTATAGACATGACCCCCCACATTAACATACATATCAATTGAAATAAAAGTAAGGTAGTAATACAAATTAAAAGATTAATTATATATAAATTTCTAAATAAAATTGTAGCATACATTACTAGCAATATGCAATATTAAATTTTTTCATCATTATTCTCCTTTTGATCTTTGATTAACTTTGACTTGACTTGAATACTCAAATGACTATTGTTTTGACCAAATGAACATAATTGATTGATCTATCTAATTGACTTTTTATCTAGGATTAACATACTCATTTATCTTTCTATTTTACTTTAACCCTGAACTCTCTGGAATTGTACCATCCAAGTGAAAGCCACTAATGAGTGACTCATTATACAAGTCTTAAGGTAAGCCTAATGACCTAGGACTACTTCTAACTCCTTGATTTGTGTTGAGGTTGCCTCTAAGGCCATTTGATGGCTAAATATCATCCAAAAATGTGCCCCCTTTTCCTGGGTACTCAGGAGGGGTTCCTCTAGGCTAAAAAGTCTCTAACTCTACATAATGTGGTTCCAAGAGGGATGACACACAACACAGAGTAACTTCCATTAGGATTAGGTCCATAAGGGATATATACTCCAACTTTCATGGGTACCACTAGAATCTTTGATTATTGTTGGATACCCTTGATTTTTGAAGTAGTAGCACCGAGATCTTTGGTTGGATACTTTGTTATACTAAAGTAGAACATATATTTATTTGGCTGGTGTTGGGTACTTCCTATCTCTGTATCTGGACTACTTCTTCCTATATCTAATAGTCCATAGACATTTTAGCCTTCCCATTATAGACTTGTAAGGATGGATTATATGGTGTTCTAGAAATCTACTATTACCATATTTTCTTATTATATCTTTTTCTTAGGCTGATATCCTCTATTAATATATATATTACTGACTACTTGTACTATTGAACTGAAGTCGCTGATGATACTAAATTGAATGCTCAACTTACCGATCCTTTCTCAATATTTCTCATAGCTCATTCACATATACCATTTCTCACCGATCATGTCTACTGATATTGTCATTCTCATTCAACATTTCTTACATTTGTGTATAAAATCAACTGAATCCCTAACTAAGGGAATGCCATTTCTATTTACTTGAGGTAGCATTACAACTCATTCCCTTCATGTCAAGGTTCTGACCTAGACTTTCTGCATCACATAATAGAAAATGTGTATGCATATAAAATAATATTCAATTAGAAACTAGAATGATCACATGAATCATTTCAATCAACCATGTATTATTGAATACGACATTTATACTTTTAGAAGCATTCTAAACTGTGTTAATCAGTGAAATTACCTTTTCACAAAATATAACATATGTAAGTTGGTAACTCTAACTTTGAAAAAAAATCATTAAACTTATCCTATTCAGTCAGTAACTTCATTATTAAGACCATGTTAGTATTCATATGGATTTCAGCTAGATTATCGCTCAAATACCTGAAAAATTCAAGAATTTGGATTTTACAAATTTCTCAAATAAATTGTTGAAATCTTAAATATTCAAGATAAATATATTTACATAGATATTTAATCATATAAACATTGTTTGATCTTGAATTGAGCATTGAATGATATTTCCTATAAATGAACTATAGGAACAATAATATTCTTTTCATTATCACTTATAGAAAAACTAATTTTCAAAGAGGATTTATCTACTTAAGTACAATTGACTGGTACATTTTTTTGCCCACTCACTATAGGTGTTAAACACCTCAAAAACATATCTTAAAAACTATTCTCCTTGAATCCAAATCAAACTTTGAGAAATCAATTTTTTTCTTCCTCCTTTCAACTCAAGAACCCCATTAATAGAGATTGAAGAGAAAGAAAGAGATAAGAAGGTTGATATCCTTTTGATTCAAATCAAAGGAAGGATATAATTTATACATGGGAGAGAAGATTCACCTTCAAAACCTATCTAAGGAAGATTAACTTACTTGATTTCATTACTTCTAAAAAGACAAAACCCTAGATGGACATCTCCACTTCTTTCCTCTTCATACCTAATTTTCCCTCTTTCTCTGGAAGGAATGACTGATATGTGGGAGCTAATAGGGTGTTAATTACTCATATAGATCAATTAAGGTGCTTGAGATAATTATAAATATCCCCATAATATATTTTATTATATTTCAATAGAATTTTCTTATCATAGAATTTAACTTATGCGTTAATTATTTCACATATTAAATGAGATTTGAAAATTAAAATTTTAATATATTGTTTAAAATGTATTCTCAGCCATAAATTTTAAATTTCATATAACTATTACTTGCTAAAAACATACTAAAAGTCATATACTATACTAATAAAACTTAGTCTGAACAGTTTGGCCGACTGAATATTTTTGCAAAAAATCCAGCCGAAAAACAAGTCTATACACCAAACAAAAGTTATGAAAATAAACTATACTATAATATATAACAAAAAATAAAATTTCAAGGCAATTTGAATTACCAATAAAATACTAGAAGTTATATATCCCACTATTATTGTGTTGTTCTGAATTGCTCACCACATTTCTAATTAACATGCTATCAAAATTAGTGTGTAAATTGTTAATTGAAGAAATAATTAAAAAATTCAAAAGTAACACAATTAAATACACGACACCAAAAGTTTCACCTGAGCACATTCCATCTTGACACACATACGTAATATGTCATTATTGAGAGATAAGTATGGTAAGGGCATGAAAGGCACTTTTAAAGATACAAAGTTATGTGTATTTTAGGAATCTACCTATATGGTTTGATAATACACCTACTTATTCATATTCACGTTAACAATCACTATGATCATGCATTGTTTGCTTTTTGATTTTAACGTATTATGTAATTTGCATTTAGTAGTTACTCGAATCCCACTATAGCATATTCCAAAGTTTTACATTAATTTGCATGAAATGTGTGAATAAAGTGATCATTTGTAACTATGAGATTCATGTATATATTGCATAGTATGGAAAGATAGGATGAGCATATAGCAAAAACCTTTTAAACCATTATATATATATATATATATATATATTGTAACTTTTAAGCTCTCAATTAGAGTTCCAAAAACAAACTTGAACACATATGGAAGTAATAATATTATATAATTTTTTCTAAGCATACCCTAAACGTACCAATAAATTTAGAATCAACCATCACCATGTACGTTAGAGATATGTTAATGTGTCTAAGAAAAGGAACGCTCAGTAAAGATCCTTACACAAGCATTCACAATCCACATTCTTGGCAATTTTTACTCTCCATTGAGGAAAGTTGATTATCCTCACCATAAAATACTAAATGGAAGTACTACGCTACATTCAAAGTCTACATTCATGTAAAACTGGTCACATGCTATCCTTGATAACTGTAGCATTAATATTTTCCATTTTTGTGAAATTCATCCAAACCATTAGGATCGTACCAAAAGTATATATCATATATATAAAATCCACTAAATTTCAATTACTATGTGGGTAAACTAATCCTATCACCTCATCACATCCGTAAACCTACTCAAATATGCCCTACACATAATTAACTAGAATATATTCCTCAGAGTAACTAGGTATTTAATGTAGTTATCAAGATGACATGCTCATCGTACTGAAATCGTGCCGTTAAGTGATCACACATTATTGAGAAAATGTTATCCATGTCAAATTTAAAGCAACGGATTATTCTAGAGTCGTTTGCTTCCCTAAAGAATGTAACATTTATATCAAAAACCGCTTTATATTTTTATCATATTTGAGGAAGGCCACTCTCACTATTCTGTAAGAAATATTAGGTCAAAAACCTAGTCCTTTACATGCAAAGAAAACATTTAGATATGGTATATTCTACAAATAAGAGTACCCCATGTATGCTTCATGTCTCACGGTCGAACCAAATCGGCCTAAATAGAGTTTTAGTTTCAGACTAATTGACTAGTTGATGATATAATAAAATTTGTGATTTCGAGGTAAAATGAAGCAAAACCAACAAATGCCCGTTAATAGATAAGACCTGCACATGTAGTTAAGTGATGTTGCAATTATTCCATAAGCAGGCACACGACTGCAAATAATCAAATTCTGTTGCACGCACAAACAGCATTACAACGCCTATCAGTAATCGAATTTGGCAATTGCATATATTAGGCGTCTGCCGCACTGCTACCGTTCGTCCCTCCCAAACAAATCAATTCTCTCGTGCTGAGTGCTCTTCGATTTCTTCACCTCGGCGTCTATCGTCCTCTCCTTCGCCTTCTCCTCCACACCCTTCTCTTCCCCTCCATTCTTCTCCATCGTCTATTTATAACCCGGCGCCACCGCCTTCCTCCACCCCGTAGGTCGCAGACCCTTCCACCCTCCTGCGACCTTAATGATACCTCTCGGGCGGAGCCTCAGCTTCCCGTCGTCAACCGGGGATCGTCCCAGCAACTCCGCGGCTGCGGCCAGCCACCAGCCTAGGAGGCGCAGGAAGCGGGCCAGCCTCCTGTCCCTGCGCCTCCCGATCAAGATGGACCGCACGATCGCGGCGGCCTCCACCAAGCCCCTCCCTGCCCCTTCCCCACCCTCCACGTCCCCTGTCCACCGCTCCCCCAAGCTCCCCGCGTCGCTGGGGTCATCCAGGGCCCGCATGCCGGCGGCATCCACGCACCTGATCCTCACGTCAGGCGCCGCGGGTCGGGTCGGCGCGATGATCTCAATCCGGCTGATCTCAGCCCTCGTCGCGCTGGCGCACGCTTTCCTTCTCCTTCTCCTCGTCCCTTTCCACCCGTTCCGATACGCCGCCCCCGTCCCCGCCGGGCCTTCCAAGGGAAAGGAGTCTGGTGCGGTGGCGCAGAGGAAGGGCAAGGAGTTGGTCAGGGAAGTCGTGGGGCAGGAAAAGAAGATGGAATTGGATGTCGTAGCGGTACCTGCGCCAGCGCCGGCGCCAGCCCCGGCCGATGGAGGGAGGAGGGAATTGGCGGCGAGGCGTGTTATTGAGGCGCCGCTGGACGACGCCGACGGGGTGGAGGGCGCTGGGAGGTCGGCGGCCAGGGAATGGTCGGTGTTCAGGACCGCTAGAGGGGACGCGATGTTCACGCAGTCGTGGAGCCCTGTCACCGTTCCGGCCAAGTAAGCGGTTGTTACACGCTCTCCGCCTTGCTCCCATTGTGCTCCCTCCGCTTCTCCGCTCTCAGTTCCTTGGGGAAAAAGGGTGGCTCTGAATTAACCGCTCTCTTACTCCTTAAAAATTAAATGTTTTTGACCTTTGTTTTTCGATTAATAATGGAAATCATTAAAAAATAGCGCGACTGGATATCATTAAAAATGAAATATGAAGTCTCCAAGGGACCTCTTTACTTGTTTTCGAATTTTTACGCTAGATTTGTATTATGCGACGTGATTCAGACATGTGAAAGTGGTGTTGGTACCGGGAATCTGGATCATGTTCTAGAATGGACCGGGCACTCATCAATGGCGCGACTCGTGCTTTGCTTTACAGCACCCTGTGGTTTTATCCTTCATCAGGCCGCACCTTTGATTTCCATTGGTCACCGTGAGGTTCTCGCTCTCTGGTCACGGCGATATAAGTTCGAGCTTAACTACCCCCCGTTTCCGAAGTGGCGCAGTGCCTCTTCCATTTCTGTCGAGCGATTGCAGGACACCGCGGCATAGTCAAGAATGTTCGAGAGTTTTACCCCTGAAGGTTCAGGTTTAATGCGAGAATGGTGGAATGGACGGGTTTTATGACCGATCTCTACAGAAAAGCGGTCATGCTATCTGGTCAGACATTGATAATAATTTTATAATGAAGGTGGGGGGACCGTAATGGACGGTGGAAGTAAACTTTGATGGGCAGTCGGCCTAACCCGCGTGGGCCAAAGACTGAAGCATACGAAAGCCTAGGACAATCTATTCTACATGTTTCAGCACTAAACAATTGTAACCTATCACCGAGTTAACGCCAAGGAATTGAATACTGCAGCGGAAGAATGACCAATTCACCTAAGAACGCCATTGCAGTGGAATGTTTTGCCACAATTGGATGTGGACTTGACTGCCAGGAATACAGTTGGCGTTCCTTTTCATTACCTGTGAGTTGCCACTCTGGTGCAGTCAATTCTGGGTCTGGCCCGTCTTTTTCTTTTCTTTGAACGACTGATTTATTAGGCCGCTGGTTGTTCATAGTTGTTGCATAGTTCTTAAACACATCTGGCCAGAGGCCTTTAATGCCGAGTCACTTCCATACCTTCCTTACTATGTCGCCTATGATTACATTGTGCTTGCCTAATAAAGTATCCCACAATCCGTATGCTTGGCGCTTTCTCTTTGCCGGGTTCAAACATTATTTTTCTCTTCATGCCCTGTCTCCTAGCTCAGCTGATTTGGCTTGGTCAGACACGACGAGGCCCGGTTCATGAACATTTGATGTAATTCAGCCCACCGGGTATATTATATATTAGATTACTAGCTGTGTACATGATGCAGCATGTCAGGAAGTCTCTGCTTTATTCCAAGTAATCTTGTTACCTTCCCCCAGGCCACACATCGATTCTCTTCCTCATTCTTAGTTTCTTTGCCTCTCCATTCGAAAGGATGGCGATTGATAGCTACCACCGAAGATTCTGAGTGTCATTCAGTGAATTATGCTCACAATCCGATAGCGAATTGCTGGTTGACATGGTAGCCTTTTAAATGTATATTGTTATCTGAAGCTGGCCTCCCGTCTTATAGCATATATAATGGCGGACTGTGTGCTTTGCTCTCATTTGGTGGAATTTCTTATGGTGCCGTTTTCTCTAAAGTCTTTATAAACTCCAATATGGGTTACCTGTACCCGTGTGGATTAACCGCTTCTGGGGTTTTGTCTCAATGGCTGTGTATTTATTAATATGTCTACTTAACGCCAGTATATGTATCTACAGTTTACTTTCAAAATCTTCCTTGATACTTGTTGTTGTATCAGTGGACTTATATTTTTTGGTTCATATTAGAGTGGATGGAAAGCTTGCCCTTTAACTTGATGACTAGACAATTTGTGCTTTATATTCTTTTCTTTGTTCTGTGAACATCTATTCATACATTATGTTGATGTTTTTTTCTTTCTTTCCAGAGGATTGGTTGTTTTACTACATGGCCTGAACGAGCACAGGTACTGCTCTCCGTTAGTACATATCTTACAATTTAAAAGGTCAATACCTCAAAAGCATTTTTTGACGTTCTTATTTTATGGTTAACAGTAGCAGATACAATCGCTTTGCAAGGCAACTGAATGCTGGTGGTTTCAAAGTTTATGCAATGGATTGGATAGGTATGTGGCACCCATGCTCTGTTCCTTTGTGTTGTTTACTTTTTATTGTGGCATCTACAGATCACCGACGGGGGCACACAAACCCCTTTTCCTCCCTGACGATGTCCTGGGAACATCTAGGTCGGTCTTTGTTGCCATATACAAGGTTTTAACAGTTTGTTCCACCCTGCCTGTAGCATCTAGAATGGCGCTAATCACCCCTCTTCCTCCTTCAAGGGTTGTGATAACCAAGGGCGAAGGGAAGAGGTGGGACATCCCCTCCTAGTAACTGCTTGGCATAATAGTGTATTGCACATGCTGGCATACTGCTTTAGTAGGGGAAACTTTCCCAAAATTAGTAAAATGGTTATTTTCTCTCATCACCGGAGGATATCTGCCGCTCAAAATCCACATCTTCAGCTATTGTGGAGCCACAACGCTTGCTCCATAGGACCCACTTCATCTGCATACGCAAAATATGTGCATTTTAGGCATCTGAATCAAACACTTAGTTGACACAACCAAGTTGTAGTTCCAGATTAGGATGCATCAACCTTTGGTTTACATTGTGTGAGGATACACAACCAACTTCATAGCCTCCTAGCTAAAAGGAACCTTTCATGTCACTTCCACACTTGTAGTAGGCTAGGAAGCACAAACACTTTCCTGGGGCTGCTGTTTTGTTCTAGACACGTGATGGACACAACACAGACATGTCCACTTCTTTTATAGCATTGACACTTTGTGGACTTGGCATGGACATGCAGTTGACATATTATGGGCACATTGTGGCCCAAACAACTCCTTATATAAAAGAAATAGAAATATTATGCTCTTCTAGGGATGGCATCAGGCCTAATTATATTGGGATTTGGTAGGTCCATACCCAGATCCATATTTTTAAACAGGTTGCGGGCGGGCGAGATCTACGCCTGAATAATGTTTGAAAATCTCAGCCCGAACCCAACCATATAATAAACCTGGGTTTCAGTGTGGTTTGGGCCGCTTTTGGCCCAGATCACATACTAGAATGAAAATGTTTTTAACTATATATGTAAATATATATTATTAATAGAGTTTAGGAAGTGTGTATCGACTGATACAATAATCTATATGCACCAGTTGTACAACTAGCACAATTACACCTTGTTAGTTAGATCCAATCACACGGATTGATAGGATATTGTCTAGGTTAGATATGTTTAAGAATCAGAGTTATATCCCATGTATTCATGAGATATAACAAACGTCATCCAACCGTTTGGAAGTCATACAACTATCTATAACTAAAAGCATTCAACCGTTTGGAAGTTATACAACTCTTTTTTTTTTATGACAAGAAACGCCTTCTAGGATGAGCCACTAATGGACCCTCCTACCAGGTTAAGCCCCGGGGTCAGACGGTGGTGGTCAGTCACCCCCATGCCACACTTGACAACGTGATATGCCCATTGCGTTGGCTGGTCGGAACACTTGCCAGCCAGGCTTTTTTTTGCTAGACGTTCGCTCCTGGCGGGATTCGAACCCGGCGGGCTGACTGGGGGGGGGGGAGGGGCACCCCTCTTGACGAGTTGAACCAACGTTGACTGACTGAAGTTATACAACTCATTCATTAGAAAATGCACATTTAGTTTTAATAAATGGTCCACAAATGTCCGATTGTGATGTTTTTCGAAGCACATCTAATGTAAGTTGTATACATCCCATCTATAATCTAGATTACGCTGTAAATTATTGCAACATACTTGAATGTACCTTTTTATACTATCCTTTTAACATTTTTTACGATTGACTAAACCTATTTCGGAAAAAGTGTAATTTGAAACGTTCGTGCTCAAATGTATCTTACAAAATACACGTGGTATATAAACATGTGGTTATATATACATGTATATGTAATGAATATGGGTATCTGTTTTTTTTGGTTTGGGTTTACCTTGTCACCGGCCTGACCCATATATAGATCTGGGTCAATTTCTTTTGGCTTTGCTTGTATATGTAAAAATATGAATTAGGTCTGGGGTCAGGTTATGTAGGTCGAAACATGGATTTGGATTGGGCCGACCCATTCTAATGCTCATCCCTAGTCTACTCCCTGCCTCCTCTTGCTCCAGTGTACCACCACCACCCCACCTGTATATCTCCTATCCCTCCTAATAAAATATTAACAATCTATTGTATAGATGGTATAAAAAAGCCTATGTTGAAGCTCCTTATACCTCGAGGCGAGGCTACCCATTTGTGCCTCAAGGCTTATGCCTTGATATCCTGGACTGAGGCTTACGCCTCACAATGTATGAGGCTCTCCTCAAAGCACTGAGGCTTAGCTGAGGCGCACACCACAATTTTGGATGATAATGTATTATATTAACCACCAAATTTTCAACTAATAAGATTTTTTCTAACACTTTATTCAGATAATAATATTTAAAGTTGTTGTAGTTAATCATAATTCTCTAGTGACGTCTTTTAATCTTCATTGCTAAATTTATCTTTGTTTGCTACCTTCTTATTTACTATGTTGGTGAATTTCATCTTATTGTTAATTAATTTTAGATACTTGTTCCTACTAATTCCAAATTATATTTCCCTTACTTTTTCTTTATTAATTACATATTTTGATCTAATAGTATAATTAATTGATATCTTATCATTTCTATGCATATTCTTCAGTATTTTGGTGGTCTTTAATTTCTTTTTATCCTTATTAAGTTTTATAAGATATTTCTATTTCATTTAGTTTTGTTTGTATATACATATTTATGCTACACACATCCATATTCATAAAAGATTTTTAAACATATACACTATATTTAAAAATATATACATGTAAAATTTTATTTATTAAGACTGCCTCATGCATATTTTGAGGCTTACGCCTAGTCTCATTGAGACAAAAACACCTCATTACGCCTCACACACTTTATAACCTTGAATCTACATCATTGTTGTGAACTTTATCATCCTTTTATAGAAACTCTACGAATTGGTCATGCTAAATTAAATTAATTCATCATTCTCCATATATATTTATCTGATTTTATATAGCAAATGTATTGTGGAATAATCGTTCAACATAGATAATGTTTGATTTCATGATGTAAAGATCCCCATGGTTTATTATTATATTCACATCGTGAATGAATTTTGGGTTTGATTTTATCCTTTGGTTGTGTTTCTTTCTATGAATCCCTTATTATGGCTTACATTATAGCTTTGGTAGGATGAATGAGTTTGTGTCAAATCCATATTATACATGTATATGTGTATGTGTGCCTATGCAATGTAAAACACTGTCTGTTTCCTATATATTAAGAACTCGTTAAGGTTGTCAGACTTGATCCGGTCAGTGAACCGGTGAGGCCTCTGGTTCCCCGTTCACTGGTTCAACAAGTGGTCTAACCGGTTCAACCGCTGACGTCAGCATGACGCCACTAATAGTTTAAAAATATATAAATGTCTTTGATACTTATAGAAAATATCCCTGCAAAAGTTATGAAACATGAATAATAACACAATTTCTCACAATAACTTGATAAACAGACCAAATAACAAATATTATTCTATTCATGGACATTTATATACCAACATTTATATAGTATTCAATATTAATTAACAAAATATAGCAGCAATAATACATTTACTTGCTAAGTGAGAGAACCGGTCGGTTGGGCTAAAACCGGACCGGTTCAACCGGTTTGATGCGGCCAGACTTCATTTCTGGCTTTGGGAGCGGACCGACCCGGTAGAGTGATCGGTTCCCGGTTCAACTGGTTCAACCGGCCGGTCCGGTTCGGTTCTAATAATCATGGAACTCGTTGTCACATGTTCGTTCTTCCTAGACAACATGTTATGGTCCATCATCAAGGCTTTTATGGGCCACAACCATTTCCTCAGACAAATTAGCTTTGCCAAACATGCCAGATAATGTTTCTTCTTTGACCTTGTTGACATTGAGCATTGGCAAATTTCTAGTCAATTAGTAATTATCATGTTGTTGAAGCGAATGATGATGAGGTGGATGCTCGATTTCCTCCCAATCAATGATCCAAAGCATGAAAAATGCAATGGTACAATGCAAATCCATGATATAGGTATGATGACGCATCATCATTCATTCAGACCCTCACTCGTGCATACTGTGTGACATGGATTTGGGTTCCGATGATATACATGACTCATCGAAGTCCCATTTTATTTAGGACAAAAGCTCATTCAAAAGCTCTACTAGTAATTGCAAGGACTCGTTAGTATTCTCATGAACTTATTTGTTGTCTTTAGGGGCTTACTTGTAAGTTCCAAGTGTAGTAGTCTTCACGCTTTTTTTATTTTTATTTGCTTGTTAATTAGGCAACTAGTTGCAGTTTGTGCGATAACTAGGGTTCTTAGTGGTTTTTATAAACACTAGCCTCGGGGTATTTGTCTGGGAAGAGTTTGATCATGAATTAGAGATTTATATAATATGTCCCCCATGTTGCTTCTAGCTTCAACCTTGCAGTTTGGTTGATGAACTTAATATGGTGTTGTTGACACCAGATTCAAGGTGATGTTGACTTCAATGTCAAAGTTGGGATTTAATTTGATGACGTTAGTACTGGGCCCAAGACCATGACCCACTAAGGAATAGTTTGGTTAGGCCGAATTCCAAGTCTTGCAGTTGCAACTACACACGCTTTTCAACTTTGAACATTTGGTATGGTATACTTTCAACCAACGATTAGAATTCCAACCGCATAACACTTTCAGTTAAGTAGAACTTTTTGAAAACGGAACTGCATTCGATATGGGCACGGTTTGTTTTCCTTGCTCTGAGTGTGAGGCTGTCTTCAGCTGCAATTAATTCAGGGCAATCATGCAGGTGTTAACAACAAATATGTAGATATAGGAAGCATGCTTTTGGTTATCAGTGGCAGTGTTGTTTCGTGAGTGCACAACATTACAAGACATGTTTAAGGCAAAGCTGCACCAGGTTTTATGTCGGCCAAATGGTAGCAAATGGAGTAAATGAATTAAATTTACTCTCAACAAAACATAGACTGTGTAGTTCTAATTCATCCCTTCCATTGTCAAGTGTTGAATTTTCCAGCGTGCTTTACAAGGAGCTAAACAGACACTAAACAAATTAAGAAGAGTATGAAGGTCTCCTCTTTTTGCACTCAGGGAGCTTGGTTCCTTGATTCTTATTGCTTTCACTATTTATAGATAGCATTGGCTGCTAAGCAGTATAGAGTTCTTTAAGAGGCAAAAAGGTGATTTCTCCTTTTTGGAGATTCCCTGCCACCCAATGTAGTGGAGAAGTATTGTTGAAAGTAATACTGTTAAACATGTAAGGATGAATTGTGAAGGATTAAAAAGCCTTGATCCATACAAGTTATACACTTGAAATTCAGTATCCGTTTCCCTCCTTTTCCTGCTAGGATTGGAAATCCTGTATTTGACATATCCATATGATCTAGTCCTTGGGTTTCTGAAATAGTGTAATGTAAAAATATTCGAATCATTGCTATTTGACTCTGACCTGTTCTAATTATAAAAAAGTTGAGGTATTTCAAATTGATTGTTGGCATAGACAAAGTCAGGGAAAACCTCAGAATTGATTTCAATATTTGACCTTGGGCATAGTAATGAATTGAATCTCTTTAGAAAGAAGATCTTTTGTCTCATAGTAGCCCCTTACAAAACTTTCGTTATTGGGTTTGCCATACACTGAACATGTTTCTAGCGATTTACATGGCATCATCAAATGATACAAGTCTTGGATAAGAATCTACAACGCACTAGAACGCCGTTGTTGACGATCCTTTACTCTGACAGCATCTAGGGTTCCTCGAACAATGTGATATCTCACACCGGGTAAATCCTTAACCCTTCCTCCTCTTACTAATACTACAAAATGTTCTTGTAAATTATGGCCAATACCAGGTATATAAGCAGTTCTTTCAAATCCAGAGGTTAATCGTACTCTGGCAACTTTACGTTATTGGGGGGGTGATAGTGGAAAAGTTGAAAGATAAGCCACCCTGACTGTCACCCTACAGAACCGTACATGAGATTTGAACCTCATACGGCTCCTCGTTCAATTCTTTCGAAGTAATTGGATCCTTTTCCTCGTTCGAGAATCTCCTCCCTTCTTCCACTCCACCCCGAAGAGTAACTAAGATCAATTCAGTCACATTTTCATGTTCCCATTGAAAACTTTTCAGTTTGGATTATGATCAAAGTAGAAGATTCTTCTTTTTACCAAACATATGCGGATCAAATCACAATCTTAGAACTTAGAATAAGAACAAGTTTCTCGATCAATCCCTCATTCTTCGAGAATCAGAAAGATCCTTTTCGAGTTTGAATTTGTTCATTTGGAATCTGGGTAATGACGTCTGAAGGAGGGAAGTGAGGTAGAGAACAAAGAATATTCTTCTATTCAAAATAATATAGAGATAGAGACCAGTCTTACTGACGCCAGAACGATATTAGATAGCGAAGAAAAAAGGGAGGGAACTAACCAAACATTAGAAGAGAGTACTAAGACAGACAAGAAGAAACCTGATACCTAAGACAGAGGAGTGTAACCCGCTCGACTGATAGGGAGAGGAGTGAAAAAGTATAATAGTAGGGATAAGACTAACAAGGGTTGGAGTTAACCCCAATAAATCAGTAGCTAGATGACTCTAATTTAGTTGTTTAGTCAAGAGTCACAGTGACTACTTACCATTTCCATTTAACCAATGCATAGTGGACATGGATTGATAATGCCATTAGTGGTGAATACAAGAGAGAAAGCAATAAAACAATATATGGAGACTAAAGTATGTCAATTGGGGCGATTGTTCTAAAATCTCAAAAGTTCCTATAAGAGCACTCCATTGTAACAGAGAGATCACAGTTGGTGATTACAAAGTAATGGATGCACATTACAATTTCTAAATTTAGAACCCTGTCAGTATAGGGAGTTCAAAACTTAACCCTTGAAGGCATCTACAGTTGCCTCAAGGAGTAGCCGCTGCCATGCATAAGTTCACAGGTGATTTTTCACCTATGTATTAGTTGCAAATCAATCATATCCAATATGCTAAATTACAGAGTACTTCTCAACAAGTTGAATAACACAAAAATGGGCTTAAGTGAAGGATAATTTCATTGTTGATTGAAATAATAGATTTTTTAATGGCAAGGAATGAACATTGGACTCACCTTAGCGGGGTAAACCTCTTGGCTAGATGCATGGTGGTCGGTCACTCCCGCGTCACACCTAATAGCGTGAAGTGGCATCTTGATGGTAGTCATGACTGGTGTGCCTGCAAGGAGATCTTTTCCTGAAATTTGTCTCCAAAGGGACTTGAAATCATGATCTTTAGAAAAATAGTACGCTCAATTGAAGGCTAGTCCCACCGTTTGATTTAATTATTAGTTCGTTTGTGACGGGCCTTCTAGAAAGGGCCACATTGGACTCACTCGGCAGGGTAAACCTCGGGCCAGACACACGGTAGCCATTCACCCTTGTGTCACACCAGTAGCTGGAGTGGTGATGCGAGGCTAGTCATGCCCAGTGCGCCTATAAGGAGATTTGTTCCTATATATGTCCCTAAAGAGATTCACACCCTGGATCTCCTGTTTAACAGACTACTCACTGTTTACCATTTGGCTAGCCGTTCCTGGCTATTTTTGAATAATAGTGAACAGATTACTGCTTTTAAATTTAAATTTCTAGTAGTGAGATTAGTCTTCCTAGTCATAAATGCTATTACTAGTCTTCTTTATTATGGATCAAAGTTTCTATATTAAGTTGTTGATTAATTAAACTGATTGGGTTGGAGCATATTCTGGAAATCTTGATGATATTAGGTTTACTGCTATCTCCAAGTTGAAAAAAGCATACTAGCTGATATTTTGACTTGTATCAACTAAGACATGCAGACAACTACAGTTTCAAGGCCACATACGATTTGAAAAACGGATTCCCATTTTTACAATATTTTCTTGAAGTTGTTAAATGTGACCCTAAAATTTCTTATCATTTTAATGGAGTACCTGAACCATCTCTTAACCAGTAGGTTACTTTTTTCAGGGCATGGTGGAAGTGATGGCGTCCATGGCTATGTTCCCAACCTTGACTTTGCTGTTAATGACATGGTAGAAATTTTCGTGGACTTTCCTAGAAGTTATATCTTTAAATGACTGCCTTGTTGAATGAATTATTTGCTCTTGCCAGAAAGCATTTTTGGAGAAGGTTTCATCAGAAAACCCAGGTTTACCGTGTTTTTGCTTTGGTCATTCAACTGGTGGAGCAATTGTATTGAAGGTAGTTTTAGTTATAGGAATGCTTATGTTCTTATTATATTCTTATAAACCTGTGCTTAATGGACACTAAGTCTTATTCGTTTTGCTTTGCAAGGCATCGCTAGATCCAAAGATCAGCAGTCTTATTAAAGGTGTTGCTGTTACATCACCTGCTGTTGGTGTTCAGCCCGCTCACCCTGTTGTAACAGTAAGTAATTCTATGTCAATTGCTGATTGTACTAGCACTGCTATAAGTTGTCTAGTCTCTGCAGAGAGCGTGTTCTGTGGAACATGCTATTTGTGAATTGAGAAGCTGAGGAACATATACCGTAAAAGAAGTGATATGGATATATCAAGTGCCACTCAAATTTCTTTTACTATTTTTAGAGGAAATTTAGTCACTATTGCTTAAAAAAGTTCGGTTTTAGGGCCCGTGTATTGATGTACATAATTATTTCTGTTCGTTTTGCTGACACATATACTTGTCGATTGCTGCAGTGATCTCCACTTACCTGATATCTCTCATCTTAACAGGTCCTTGCACCCATTCTATCCCTGTTAGTGCCAAGATATCAGTTTGTTGACAAAGACAAGAAGGGAATGCCAGTTTCACGAGATCCAGAAGCTCTTGTAGCCAAATACTCTGATCCTCTTGTTTTCACGGGGTCAATCTGGCTAAGGACTGGCTCAGAAATTCTAAGGATCACCTCTTTTCTGCAGCAAAATCTTCATAAATTAGATGTTCCATTCTTTGTCCTGCATGGGACTTCTGATACCGTGACTGATCCCGGAGCCTCCCAGCTACTATATCAACAGGCCAAGTCAGAAGACAAATCCATCAAACTATACGATGGATATTTGCATGATCTTCTATTTGAACCTGAAAGAGATGATATTGCGAGGGACATCATTGATTGGATGACTCTCAGAATGCTCTCTCTTCAAGAGTAGGGGCTTGAAGAATAATGCTTCCTAGAGGAGGTAGTGAAATCTGCAACATAATAATATGGCAACTGATTTTTTCCCCCAGTTGCCAATTAAAGTCAGGTTGCTTCCAAGTGATGGAAATCTCGTCACTTGATTTTGCAGCTAGTTCTCAGACGGTACTGCCGCTCTGGAGAACATGTACAAGGCCAATGAGTTCCGATCTGTTGATACTTATCTTATTTCCCCCAAAGTGCAGTTTCACTTCAGTAATCCCTCGGGACTGTATGTCTGGATAAACTGGTAAATAGCTTTGACACTAAATCAGGTTGCTTCAAAGTGACTGAAATCTTGTTACTTGATTCTGTAATTAATTCTCGGACGGTATTATTGTATTGCCGTTCTGAAGAATGTGTACAAGGATAATGGGTTCCGTTCTGCAAATACTTAATTTATTCTCAATGTGCAATTTCACTTTGTGTTTCCGAGGGACCACGTCTAGTTAAATTGGTGCGTAGCTTTGGCACTTCCATAACAGTCGAACATAGGCATCGGAAATGGATGCAAACATTTGAATTATTTCTAGTTTCCTAGCCTGTCTCGTGATAGAACAATACAAGACGCTAACAGGATTTATTTGAATTCTATGTTAAAGATGCCATAAATTTTAAATCCCCGTTTTTGAAGAATTTACTTTCTATTAAAATATATTATGGCCCATGTTTAGCTGAAAGGTCTAGATAGGTTCACACTAATTTCTGAGAAATTCCCACACTTACGTGGGATTAAGTATGTTAAGTATGTTATTATTTTACCGTAAAAAAGTATTTTATTATTTGAAAATGGTTATTACACAGGTGGATCGGATATTTTCAATATTATTTGTCTTTTAATATTTTTTTATTTGGGAGAAGGGAGATCAAACTGTATCACAGAACCACAACAGAGAAACTTCAGTTAGGGCTAATTTGGTTCTGTGTGGTTGCAATGTACCGGTTGAATTTAAAAACAGGAATCAGAAAACAGGAAATGGAACTCAATGTCACCGGTTTGGTTGGAAGCATTTTCAGATCTAATTTTCTGTTTGTTTTCATTTGGTTGGAGGTAGATTATGCATGAAGTTACTTGGACAAGTATTGACCGTGATAAAAAAAGTAATTAATCAAGTAGGAGGCAGGTTTGCGGAGACAAGGACTTGGGCTGGAAATGAAACCGCGCCCTTTTGTTGTGCGGTTTCTTTTCCTAATTTTCTGTAAAAATCTAACGTGCCATGGGGTTCATTTTCACACCTCGGCTTGACTTGCAGCCCAACCAAACGAATGGAAATGGAAAGACCAGTGTTTTGCAACTGCATGAGTTGGTTTGCGGCTCAACCAGACGGGCCTTTACTGCTGGAAGCCTCTCAACGAGGTGCTACAGCCGCATATTAAACCCAGATCTTGTTGCTAAGAAACCGACTAAGGCTCCGTTTGGGACGCCGGCAGTTCGGCGGCACGACAAATAAACGCAGCCGGATATACTAACTTGTGTTTGTTACACGGTTAACAGGTCTGGTGAGTTGCCGTATGGACTAATGAACTGCTAAAAACACAGTTTATGTGCCACAACAATTCTTTGCGGCAGAAAATTAGGTTAACTTGCCGCCAGTTAACTTACCCACAGCAAACAAGTTGGATGCCACAGCCTAAGTTTACTAGTTGGACCGATTGACAATGTTTTAAAAAGTGTTGAGACTATACAGTTTGTGCCAAAATGTGATTGACCAAGGGATAAGATTTTTACCTTTGCCTTTCTAATTGACTCTCAAGATTGGTGCTCCATACTTCTTGTGATTCCAAGTTTTTTGCTATTACGGCAGTAGACCCATTGGCGACATAGAATACTCTATGCATAGAATGCTAATAGTATTCAAAACATGCTAACGTGCTTGGTTCTCGTTTGGTTTTAGTACAATTAGAAATAAAATATACTAACAGGTTTTGTTTCAACTATTGCTATAGTTATATTTGAAAGTGTGACTGCTTTGTTTTGAACTAGAGATGGATAGGCTTAGAAGTGGAAGCCCAAGAGAATCGATCCCCATGATCAAATCATATGGTCCATTTGAGGTGCTATGAAAAAGAAACATAATTTAAATTTCCTACGATTTCTTTGATGTTTCTTATTGTGAAGGGTTCGAGATAAGTACAAGGAGTCACATGTATAAACCCGTCTTAAGGTACGGTGTATTGAGGACACAATACAACATAAATTAAATCAATGCTAATGTGATTAAGTAGAGTCAGTTCATAAAAAACCAGCTCTCCCCGTGGCCGCCCTATCGCTCTGGCGATTAGGGTTTGAAGCGTGGGAGTCCCTTTTCTCCACTCGTGGTTTTCTCTTGCAGGTCCAAGATTGGGGCGATCTCCCTGGTTCTACTCCAGTGATGGCAGAAGATCTGGCAGACCGGTGTGCAAGGTTGCAGTTGACACAGGAAGAAGAGGAACTAATAGAGATTACACAGCCAGCGGACGATGAAGGTCAAGGGCACCTCAAGTTAGCAATGATAGCAAGGATTCTATCAGACAGGCCAGCAAATTTCTGGGCAATGAAGCGCACACTAACACAAGCATGGGGGCTCAATGGAAAGGTGGTCTTTAAACAGGTAGAAGGTGACTGTTTCATAATTCAGTTTCTTGACTGGCGTGACAAACAGAAGGTTGAAGACGGAGCTCCATGGAATTTTGATAATAAGCTGCTACTGATCAAGAACATAGAGGCGGAAGAGCAGCCGGGTGCCATTGTGATTAATCATAGCCCTTTCTGGGTTCGACTCTATGGGATTCCGTTGGGGCTTTGAACCAGACAACCGATAGAAGAAATCACAGCCAGGCTGGGGAGTGTGATGTCTACAGACCTGGATGAATTATGATGGGACTCCTCTGTGAGAGTCCGGATCAACCTGGATGTTTCTAAACCACTAAGGAGAATCCTACGCATGAAGGGAAGAAACAACAAGATCATGGAGATAGAAATAAAATACGAAAGATTATCCAATTTCTGCTATAGGTGCGGCCAGCTAGGGCATGTAATAAGGGACTGTACTAGTCCTGAGGAAGGAGACGATCAAGGCCCACAGTGGGGGGCGTGGCTTAAAGCATCACCGAAGAAGCCAAGACAATCCTTACAGGAGGAGATATTTGGCAACATCAGAGCACGAAAGGAAATCCAATTCAAGTATGAACCAGCACCAGCAGCGTTAGCATCCATCTCGAATGAGTTCAGTAGAGAATCTACGCAAGGGCGGCATACCAAGGCGGGCAGGAATCAAGATGAGAAGGGGCGAGAAGAGACAGCAGAGCAATACACATCGAGTGAAGATGGGGGCACCGAAGAGGCAGAGATTGACCTGGAAGCCTTATTTCCAGAGCTGCCGGCAACAGAGAGGAATCTCCGGCAGGAGGAGGAAGACGGGCAAGCGAACAGAACAAACCAGACGAAGGGAACCCAGAGAAATGAAGTAGAGACACAATCAACAGGGAGGAAGAAAGGAATCCAGTAAACCAGAGAGGAGGTTGTCGCTATAAAACCAAGAGACGCAAGCATAGGAGGGAAGAGAGCTATTGTGGCCGAAACAACAGATATAAGGAAGACAAACCTGCACCACGAACCAGGCAGTGAGCTAGAAGATAAAGCCACAAAGTCCAATCCAGAACAAGCACCGACAGCTGTAAGAACCAGAGCACAAAAGGAGAAGGAACACCGGAGGAAAATAGGGAGGTTGGGGAAAGCAGACCAAAGGAAGAAGAAAGCAGTACCGTGGGTATATAAGATGAGTAGGAGCCAGCGACTTGGGGTACCCGAGAATGAAGTGGAATGGAACAACATTGCAGGAAAAAGGGGCAGACAATCTGAGCTATGTGATATGGAACTCGACGTGATTGATACTGTGGCTGACACAAACAAGAAGGCACGGAACACAGAGTCTGGAGCACAAAGAAAGGGGATTAACACATCCCAAGTAGCAGAGGCTGGAGTGTACCAGACCCGTGAAGAGCAATGAAAATCATGAGTTGGAACTATCAGGGACTGGCCCGCCCTGATATAGTTAATGCAATCCGATCGTGGTGTTGGAGGGAGGGTCCGAGCATAGTTTTTCTGATGGAAACTATGATATCTAGTGCAGACCTGGAAGTAGTGATGAGAAAGTGTGGCTTTACACAAGGGATTTGCTTAGCTAGTGTCGGCAGAGTAGGGGGAGTAGGTTTGTGGTGGAAGGATGTCAATCTATCTGTAATATCTTACTCACAACATCACTGCAGCTGTGACATCCTGGATGGCAATACATGGGTGGCATGGAGAGCCATTGTCATATATGGATGGGCAACACAACAACAAAAATTCAGAACATGGGAATTAATGAGGGACCTGATGATGAATGCTGACACACCCACTCTTTTCTTTGGTGACTTTAATGAAATCATGTCTAACACTGAAAAAGACGGAGGCCCACCCAAGCCACTCAGGTATATTCAAGAGTTCAGAAGCGTGGTTGATGACTGTGATCTTATGGACCTGGGGTACAGTGGAAGCATCGTCACGTGGTAGAGAGGCATCACGCCGGAAACACTTGTACGGGAATGGCTAGACAGAGCTTTGGGCAGCCCGACCTGGGTAGCTAAATTTCCGCATGCTAGAGTTATACACCTCACAAAGTATGAGTCTGATCACGTCCCAATCATCATCAACACTGAACACAGGAAGAAGAAGATTCATAAAAGACAACAATATTTTTTCTTCGAACATATGTGGGTGGGGGATGAAGCGTGTGAGAAAATTATCAAATCAGCTTGGGAGGAACATCATCTTTCAAGCCTGCAAGGAAAAATGGAACAATGTGGCAACAAACTGAAGGAATGGGCGTCAAAAATATTTGGAGAAAGGAAAAAGAATATAAAAGAGCTTGAAAATACTCTAAGTGAGATCCAACAACTACCTCAGGACAACCAAAACCTCGCTAGGTGCACACACATTACCGCTGAACTGCAAGAATGGCACATGATAGATGAGGCGTTTTGGCATGCAAGGGCACGGGTCAATGAAATGAAACCGGGTGATAGAAATACTGCCTACTTTCACCATAAAACATCACAAAGAAGGAAAAGAAATACAATTGAAGGGCTGAAAAATGAAGAGGGACAATGGAAAACGAAATATGAGGAGATAGAAAAAATCGTTTGACGTTCTTCCAAAGTCTCTTTCAAACTTCAAACCCATCAGGATGGGAGGAGGCGACCCGGGGCATCTCTAACAAAGTGACAACAACGGAGAGGAATGATTTGGAGAAGGACTTCACTTCTGTGGAAATCCACACAGCTATAAAGAGTATGCATTCTAATAAGGCACCGGGCCCAGACGGCATGAAGGCTATGTTTTTTCAGAATTACTGGCACATTGTAGGAGAGGATGTCTCTAATTATATTAAAGGATGGTGGAAATATGAGAGGAATATTATAGATCTAAACTCAACTCTTGCGGTGATGATCCCAAAAATTCATAAACCATTGGAGGTTGGTGACTATAGACCAATTAGTTTATGCAATGTCATCTATAAAATTTCTTCTAAAGTCATAGCAAATAGAATGCGGCCCCTCATGGACAAAATTATTTCTGAAAACCAAAGTGCCTTTATCCCGGGAAGACTCATTACTGATAATGTCCTCATCGCCTACAAGCTTTTCCATGCTATGAAAAAAGAAAATCGAGTGAAAAAGGGACACATTGCTCTCAAGTTGGATATGTCAAAGGCCTATGATAGGGTTGAATGGAGTTTTGTTGATTATGTCCAAGGAAAAATGGGCTTTGGGGAAAAATGGAGGAGGAAAATTCTAGATTGCATGTCAACTGTAACCCACTCTTTTGCCATCAATGGGGAACGGACCAGGAGGATTCAACCAACCAGAGGACTATGATAGGGTGACCCTCTCTCTCCATATCTTTTTATTTTATGTGCTGAAGCTTTTTCTACATCTTTATCCCTAGCAACACAACAAAAAGTCATTCAGGGAATCCGAGCTAGCCGTCATGGCCCGCTGATTTCTCATCTTTTCTTTGCAGATGATTTCATCTTATTTACAAGAGCAACCAAAGAAGAATGCCTAAAATTAGCTGAGATCAGCCATTATGAGCAGGCGTCTAGATAGAAAATAAACTTATCTAAAACTGAGGTTGCTTTTAGTAAAGGAGTGGATAGTAACAGAAGAAGAGAGTTGACCGAGTTGCTGCAGGTTAAAGAAGTGGACAGGCATGGCAAGTACCTTAGGTTGCCCACGGTAGTGGGCAGATCCAAGAAACAGGTGTTTGCTTATATTCAGGAACGCATATGGAGGAAACTACAAGGATGGAAAGAGAAACTACTGTCTAAGGAAGGGAAAGAAGTCCTCATCAAAGAAGTAGCACATGCCATACCTTCCTACATAATGAGCATATTTAGATTGTCGGAGTACATCCTTGATTCTATTAATAGCACAATTTTGAGATTTTGGTGGGGGGCAAAGGACACAGAGAGGAAGATTGCATGGGTCAGCTGGGACAATATGTGCAAGCCCAAGAGCCAAGGTGGCATGGGGTTCAGGAACATAAACATTTTAAATCAAGCCCTGTTGGCAAAACAAATATGGAGACTTTTCCACAGACGGGACACGCTAGTCTACCGAGTGCTCCAAGCAAGATACTTCCCAAGAGGGACAATTCTCAATTCAAGGAGAAGACATGACCCTAGTTTCACATGGAGAAGTATTTGGAATGCAAAAAACATCATTTTAGAAGGTATGCAGTGGAGAGTGGGGGATGGGTCCAACATTAATATTTGGACTGACTCATGGATTCCGCAGCTTGGAGGAAGCTTGGAAAAGGTGTACGGGTTCTCAAGTACTACAGTATAATGGGTGAGTCAACTACTGGTTGGGGAAGAGCAAGAGTAGAATGAGGATCTTATATCCAATCTATTCACACAGGATATTGCGCGCAAGGTGATAGCAACACCACTAGGTTTAATAAGACAGGAAGACGGGATCTACTGGAAGCTTGACAGGAAAGGGGAATATACTGTAAAATCTGCATACTGGATGGCAATGCAGAATTCATCAGTTTTGGAAGAACGGAGAAGACTAGAGGAAGTTAGAACATGGAGAGCTATTTGGCGCAAGGGTCTCATGGGAAGGCTTTTTGACAGGCACTGCCACGCCAATGGAATCTGCAATATCTGCGGAGGAGAGAAAGAAGACATCAACCATATGTTGTTCAGGTATCCCCAAGCGTGGGACTTATGGAAGGAGAGCCCGGGACCGGTGCAATATGAGATTAGAGCGGCAGGGCAAGGGAGGTCAGACCAGACAATTCTATCCCTTACGTCTTCACCTAATGAGGAGGACAATGAGATCATGACAGCGTCGCTCTGGACTGTTTGGACAAGAAGAAATGATATCATTTTTAGGGAGAAGCCGTGACCACCGCTCACCATCCAAAGAAACCTGCTGTCACTGATCTGAGACCACTGTAAAGCTCAAGTGCCGGTCTGCAGGCGCGCACAGACAGACCAGCCGCAAGCTTGGCAACCACCGGAGATGGGAGACACGAAGTTAAACTGCGATGCTGCTGTAAATGTACATGGCAGTGACGGCGCTGGGCTAGTCTGGAGAGACCACAGTGGCAAGATAGTCATCACAGTAGGAAAACAATGTCCATCTATTACATATGTCTAACATGCAGAAGCGTGGGCAATACGAGAAGGACTATTACGTTCGAAGGAGCTGAAGCTGGAGCGGCTAGTGGTTGAATCGGATGTGGAAGTTATCATCAACTACATCAACGCCAATTCAAGGAGAGCGGACCTATTGGGGACCATCCTTGCAGATATTCATAGTCTAAAAAATGCTTTTAAAAAAATTCTGTTTGTTTCTTGTAGAAGGCAAGCAAACAGACTAGCACATCTTCTAGCTCGTGAAGCTACCAGTAGATCTTCTCCTTTTCTTTTGTTCTCGCATTTCCCTCTCTCTGTAGCAAACTGGATTGAGCCATCTTTGGGCTCGATTTAAATAGTAGATATTTTTGACCTCAAAAAAAGAAAAAGTAGAGTCAGTTCATTTAGCTATTGTAGAGATAATAACTAACATAAAATACAACCAACACTTCTCTTGAAATTGGAGAGTAGATATCATGTATTCCCAGTTAGCAGACATGTCGAAGAAGGTTGAATATAGAAGTGGCTTGGTAAAGATATCAACAATATGTTCTTCAATATCTATATATGGTATAATGTACTTTTCAATGTGAATTAGATCTCTAACGAAGTGGTAGTCAACCTCGATATGTTTGGTACATTCATAGAAAAATGAACTATAAGTTACATGAATAGCTATGTCATTGTCACATTTGAGAGTTGATGGGGATGACAGAGGGAGACCTAGTTCTTGAAGAATGGATGTTACCCATTAAATTTCATAGCAAGCATGTGTCATGATGGGACATCCTACCTTAGAGGTGGAACGAGCCACAATAGTCTGCACAAGAGACCCAAGTTAGGTGCACTTTATAGATATCATAAAATGTGTTGTACATGACTCTAATGGCTTGAAGGAGGTTTGGCTATGTGTTGACTAAAAACACTAACAAGAAAAGCCATGTCCAGTCTAATAAACATAAGATAAATGAGTTTTCTTACCGCCTATTGATCAGGATCGGAAAAGGATCCCCCAAACATAACTTTATTTTGATATTCCACAGGAGAAGAAACATGTTTAGAAGTAAGCACACTAGATTCTCTCAAGAGGTCGATGACATACTTTTGTTGAGATAAATAAATATCCTGATGAGAGCGTAGCTCTTCAATTCCCAAAAAATGGCAAAGTTGTCTCAGATACTTGGTATAAAACTATAGTCGGAGCACCTACTTCAATTTTGAAATCTTATGAGCGTCACTACGAGTGATAATGATATCATTATCATAGACGAAGAAGATAATGTTTCAGCTTTTTATGTGCAAAAGAAGATGCTATGATCATTGAAAGATTTGGTAAAACTCATGCTAGTAAGGACTCCAATGAGTTTTATAAATTAGGCTCTTGGTTATTGTTTGAGGCCAAACAAAGAGCATTTGAGATGGGAGACTCTTCGTGAAGATTCTTGTGCAGAAAATCTCAAGCACTGTTGCATGTAGACTTCCTCCTCTAAATAATCAAGGAGAATGCATTTTCGATATCAAGTTGGAACATAGGTCAATCATTATGAGTGGAAAGAGAGATAACAATCCTAATAGAAGTAATACAAGTGACTGGTGAGAATATTTTAAAGAAATTTATATCATATGTTTGAATGAATCTTTCAGAAACAAGATAAGCTTTGAGCCATCCCTTGATCCATATGACTTGAATTTGATAGAGAAGACCCATCTACAACTGACAATATTTTTGAGGGGGTGGAACAAGATCCTAGGTCCTATTCTCATGCAACACTTTCATTTCCTTGAGCATCACTATTTTTCAACTAGGGTGCTAAAAGGCCTCACAATAATTCTTAAGAATATGAATGGAATCAAGTTATTGGGAAATAGTTTTAGCAATGCAGGAAAGTTTGGATAGCCAACATGTATGAGAAATTGGATGAATTTTTTTGCTCAGTAAGCGCCTTCCATTTTATTAAAAAAAAGTCCATGTACAGGGTAAAGTTTGTAACTGTGCAGAAAAGATCATACCAAGAAGAGCCTATATAGAGGATCTCTGTGGAAGAAGTAAAACTACTTGTATAAGGAAATTACATTTGAAATGCTATTCCAGCATTTATCAAGATCAGAGTTAAAACTCCTAAAAATCCTTGAATTCCTCTCAATCCAAATAGAATGTAGGATCGCAACATAGTATAGTTGCTGAACCTTCAGAATAGATACAAGACAATCACCAGGTTCAATAGGGATTTTGACAATACAACTATAATTTTTGGCCTTCCTCTATAGATCAATAGCAAACATGCACTTATAGAATATATGTTGATGCTTTCAGACTCACTTTCACAAAGGACACATATAGGCACCAAACGAATTCCATATTTTTGTACATAGTCCCATGTAGAGAGTTTATCCAGAAACAACTTCCAAACAGTGAAAATAAAGTTTCTTGGATGATCAAAATTCCATAGCCATCTAGCCCATTTCAAAATACAAGGACTACCTCTCATGATACTCCATGCATCTTTAATCTTCAAAACAGAAGCAACATTAATACTGATCAAATCTTTATCATAGAATTGTATCTTAGACATGTTGATACAGTTCCTAAGCTCATCAAAGCTCCTTCTTTCTGGGATATTCCACTTTTTGTCCAGAAGAATGTTACTTAACAGACCATCACAACCATAATTGATTTTCAAAATGTTTTTACGATCAATGTAGTCCCCTAAGAACTTATTGTCATGAAGCCATGGGTCGTTCCAGATTTTAAAGCTGGTTCCATCACCAATATGAACTTTGATCAGATGCAATAAAAATTTTCTTAAGCCAACAATGTGCTTCCACATCAAGAGCTTTTCACCTTGATTTTAAAAGACCAGTAAGAATCATTCTGTAAATACTTCTCATTTAGCTACTTCACCCATAGAGAACCTTTTTTGGACGCCACATTCCATGCATTAACAAGGAAACCCGCATTATTAGACTCCTCAATCCTTATGATTCCCAATCCCCCCTCATTTTTTGGTCTACACACCAAACTCCAATTAACATAATGGAGTTTCTTTTTGAGGGATGGGCCACCCCAAATAAAGGACCAACATAGTTTGTTAATACCCTTCATAATATTAGAGGATAGGGGAAAGTAGCCGGCCAATACAAATGAAGAACATTCAAAGTAGAAACAACTAATTCAATCCTTCCACCAAAAGAGAGGGTTCTCATCTTCCAATTCCCAAGCTTTTTCCTGATCTTGTCCAGTAAAGGCAAACAATAGGAACTTTTCAATTACCACAAATAGAGGAAGACCCATGTATCTCATAGGAAATAAACCTTTTCTAATGTTTAGAATATTGACAATAGTATCCACATCAACACTACGACTACATAAGACATTGCTCTTGGTCAGATTCATCACTAAACCAGAAGCTTTCCCAAACTGATCAAGAAGAAGGTTCAGAGAAGAAGCATTTTTAGTACTAGCTCTAGCAAAAATCATCATATCATCAACAAAAGAGTATGTGAGATCACCATATTCCCAACACTCAGAGGAATCACATTCCCTTTTCTAATAGAATTGTCCATCATAGCACTGAACTCTTGCATCACAATAACAAACAAAGAAGGAGCAATGGGATCACCTTGTCTTATACCATTCGAGGGAAAAATCACATCAGAGGGGCATCCATTTATAAGGTCATGAAGACTCAAAGACATAATAGTCATAATCCAATCAATCCAACAACTAGGAAACTTCGTCTCTTTTAAAACCTTGAATAGAAAAGGACATTTGAATGAATCATAAGATTTTGTCAAATCAACATTAGTGCACATCTTCTCACTACCATTCATAAGATTGAAGTCACTAATAAGCTCATTGGAAAGAAGTAGGGCATCAACAATTTTTTTCCCATTGATAAAAGCCACTTGATTTTGACTAATAATAGAAGGCAAGACACTTTGTAATCTATTTGAGAGGATTTTACAAATGATTTTGTAAAGAAAGTTACATAACGCCATTGACCACCAATCTTTAATACTTTCAGCATCTTGCACTTTAGGAATGAGAGTTATGTAGGACTTGTTGATTTCTTTAAGAATTTTATTGCTAGTGAAAAATTAAGAACATCGTCAATGACATCCTTTCCAATAATGTCCCAAGTCACCTTAAAAAAATGTCCATTAAAGCCATCAGGCCCTAGGGCTTTGTCACCATTAGCCTCTTTAATATCCCTTTTAGCCTCCTCCTTAAAATCAAAGGCTCTCAACATGTTGAATTCATCATCCAAAATAGTAGGCATAAACCATTCGGAATCCCAATAACAACTATCGTTGTCAAAATATTTAACACCTCGTCAAAATAATTATGGATATGATCATAAATCTCAAATTCTTCATAAGTTTTAATACCATGAATATCCAAACATCTTATTTGGGTGCCGAAAGCTCTAGTTTTAATAGAATTATAAAAGAAGGATGTATTTTTTACCACCAAGCTATAACCAGTTTACTCTAGATTTTTTTTAGCAAGGGAGTCCTCTCTTTCAACAACTTGAAGAGCAAGTTTTCTTTTTCCAATAGTAATATCACTTAAGATAACATCATCAGAGCATTTATCAACAACTATCAAAGCCTTAATCACTTCAATTTCCAAGAATTTAGTAGAATTAACAATATTTCCAAACTTTTCCTTATTCTACTTAAGAAGTTTCTCCTTAACATTCTTTAACTTCCTTGTAAACCTGAACATTGGGATCCCTACAACATCAATCCCCCAAGCTTCTTTAACAATTTTCAGAAAGTCTGAGTGGTTGGACCTTGCATTTAAAAATGTCAAGGATCCTCTTTTTCTCTTCACAACATTATTCAATATGTTAATCAGCTGATGGTGATCACTACAAATGGTACTTTGAATTTCTCCCCAACAATCCTTGAAAACATTTCTGAACTCCTCATTAATAAAATCTCTATCAATCTTTGACATAACAAATTAGTCACCTTTTCTTATATTATCCCAAGTATAGAAAGCTCCTTTAAAGTCCATCTCAGTGATATCCACTTTAGAAAAAACTTCATTGAAGTCATCCATAGCTTTAATAGAATGGAAACCCCTACCTTTTCTTTCATAGAGAATCTGATCGCTTTAAAGTCACCTTTGAGAAACCAAGGACCAGTAGTATTGTTGTGGATTTCTTAAATCATATCCCAAAGCTCACAATGTATTTTTTCTTCATTATAACCATATATGGTAGTAAGAAAGAAAAGAATATCTTTATACTCGACACTACAGTGAATGAGTTGATCAGACTCCAGAATTTTATTCACTTTTACATAATTTTTGTTCCACAAATGACAATTCTTCCCAAAGGATGAGAACTGTGGTTCGAGCACAAATCCTTATTACTCCAAATTATGTACATGGTCTTATTAATCTTCTTGTAACTAACATTTGTTTCAAGTAAAATATTGATAGGTAGGTCATATATACAAATATCCTCTCTTATTTAATCTTGGTGTCTGCATTTATTTAGACCTCAGACATTCTAGACAAAAATTCCAATATTCTCACCCATCGAAATGATCCCTAACTGGGATCCTACCAGTCTCAGTCAACTCTAGAATGTCTCCATTATCCTCATCAAGAAGTTCAAACATATTTGTAGAAACTTCCTTAACAACCTTCTTAGCAATCACCAAACTTTTATTTGCCTTCTTATGAGGAATATGACTCTTACCAACCACAGAATATAAACATTCACTATTACGACCCGCGTTGAGCTTATCCCGTAAGTAAGCTGTTCAGCATGTGTTTAGCTGATGTGTTAAGTTATAAGCCTATTTTGTTAATAATGTTTAAAATGGATATAATATGTGCTTAGTGTGTTTTCTAGCTCCTAAAGCGTGTAGGATCTTACGCTTGAAGCGTTGCCAGAGAAATCGTTCGAATCCGACCTTCGAGTCAAAAGTTGCATGTTTTTGGGCTTATAGGGACCCGTTTGTAGTTTTGAACTTTGCGTTTAGGCCCCTAAGTTTCCTCCTTATCCTTTCTCTCTTCCTTATCCGTTTCATTTCTCAGAAACGAAGAACGCAGGAAGCGTTCCCCTTCCTTGCGTGAGAGAGAGAGAAAGAGAGAGAGAGAGGGAGCTAAGAAGGGAGAGACGTCGGAGCTTTGTTTTGCTCCGATCAGCTGCTGCAGCTCGTCCTCTTCCCTCCGTTGATCTTCTTCTCTGTCGATTTGATCCGGGTTTGCAGCTGGAGCTACGGTTGCAGGGAAACGGCTTGAGGATTGGGGCGCAAGGAGCGGCCCTAGCTCGTTTCTCTTCCCCCTTCAGGTCCGTTTTGGTGGTATGCATCGATTGCGAACGTTTGGCGGTGTTTGTTTGAGTTTTGCCAGTCGATTCGAGAGAAATCGACTCTTGCAGGTCGTTTTTGTTTTCTTCCTGTGCACGGTTCGGCCGAGTTCCTATTCGGCCGGCCGAGTTTCCTATTAGGGCAATCGTATAGAGTTTTGGTCGGCCGAGTTTGGGGTCTTGGATCGGCCGAGTTTCTTATTTAGATAAACGAACAGCGTTTTTGTCGGCCGAGTTTGGTCCTGATCGGCCGAGTTTCCTTGTAGGTATATAAAGCGGTGTCTCGATCGGCCGAGTTCCTCAGAGGATCGACCGAGTTTCCTGCTGGTCGGCTGAGTTCTAGATTCTGGAAAGTGTTCGGCCGAGTTCCATAGTGATCGACCGAGTTTCAAGTGGTGAGTGACAGTTCATTCAGAAATCACTATTAAACTCATTTTAAATGCTTATTTGCTTCAGTATCAGTTGATATGACCTTTAAACAGTGTAGCATGTACTTTTTAGTGTGATAAGTTCATTGGAACTTGAAATGCGTGATGTGAATGATGAAAAAGAGGAAATTCTATGTCTTACAGTTGCTATGTGATATTTCTGTCTAATTGTTTACCTGTTAACTAATAGACCTAGATGCCCTAACACCGTAGAACCCCTTAGAGAGGTCTGCAACTTTGGGGTGAAACTCGTGTTGCAACATCATCCGTGCTTGTGTCACGGACAAACGAGGAAAGATAGGCAGTGTCCAACAACAATCGTGCTTGTGTCACGATGGCACTGCGATAACAAAAAGAAAACACAGTTATCTAACACCATTCGTGCTTGTGTCACGAAGGTAACCCTGTGACTCTCCGCCGGTGTACTCAGGTTAAAGGAGGAGTCGGGAGCACACGTGGTTGTGCAGTACACGTGGTTGTGCGATGAGGCCGTGGAGCCTAGGGTCCTGTGCAGACCAGGACGAGTAGTCAGACTTAGCACTTCCCGGGTGTGTCGCTAAGTCTTGTACGGTGGGACCGTAGCATGGACTTGCTGCGGATCTTCATATGCAGAGTACACTGCATATGTTTAGGGCATAATAATAAAAATGAATAAGTAATTATATAGGATCACAGTAAATTTATATAACTGTTTATTTACCTGCAATACCTGTTGATGCTTAGAAATGTGGTTATTATCTATATAATTGCTATGTCAAAAGAACTGCCCTGCTTGAACTGCATATATATTCATTTTCAGTTTATAAACCTGACGAGTTGTTTAGTGATAGCTAAGTGAAATGTTATTCACTGAGCGAGTAGACTCATCCCTCTACTCAAACATTTTTAGGTCAACATCAACATCAGGAATCAGAAGGATCGTTTCACCCAAACGCTTAGTTGATAGAAGGTTTGCAGTTAGTCTAGTTAGAGGTCTCTTAGTCCATTCCCCTCGATCCTTGGGACAGGGTGTGAGTGAGAGAGAGAAAATGTACAAAGATGTAAATTAACTGTTATGCTTTACTTTATGTTAATCAATGTATTATGCTGTAGACTTTGCTTGTATCTTTAATCAGTTAAATAGAAAAGTTCCTGCAGTTTGCCCAGTTTTCTATTTACAGTTTAAACTTGGTTATCATTTAAGTGTTTTTAATCGTTTTTAAAAAGTGACAAATGGTTGGTTATGTGTTAATCCCACCTGTCGTGCCCTAATTTTGTGGTTTTTGGTTAATGTGAGATTGGGGCGCGACAACGTTTGGTATCAGAGCATAGGTTGAGTATATGAATACTTTAAGTCCAGGACAGGGGACGATAAGAGACCAATAGGATTAAGGTTTAGGTGTCTTTCTTCTATTTGTAGTTTTCTAACAGGAAATGTTCTGTTATATCATTGCAGATGGCAGAAAGAGGCTTTGATCGTGATGATCATGCCGAGAGCCATGTTGGCCCTGATCCTTTGTACTTGGGTCCAGGTGGTGGTGACCACGTGGATGAAGCATCCCGAATGTACATGATGTTCCTGGAGACCAAAGAGAGGTACAAGGCTGATAGGCGAGCTTCTACTTCTACCAGCAGTAAAGATCTGATGCGATCTTATGAGCTTGTAAAGAAGCTTGGTGGCACGGAGTTTAGTGGCACTACAGATCCAGCAGAGGCTGATGAATGGTTTAGACAGATAGAGAAGGTCTTTCGCCTGATGGAGCTTCCAGAAGATAAGAAGATCAATCATGCGGTATACCTTTTGACAGGCGATGCAGAGTTGTGGTGGCGTGGTGTGGAAGAAAAGAGGAGAGGTACAGAGCTTTCCTGGCAGGATTTCTCTGAGGAGTTTCATCTCAAATTCTATCCACCCACTTTTCTTAATGAGAAAATCAGGCAGTTACAGAACGTTAAGCAGGGGAACATGACAGTTACTGAGTATGAAGCGCTTTTCACACGGTTGGCAAACTTCTGTCCACAGCTTGTTCCTGATAACATAGAGAGATGTAGAAGGTTTCAGGAAGGACGAAGGCCAGAGATTCGGCATACAGTTTCTGCTACTAGCAGGAGGAACAGAGAGAACTTTGGTGAGTTTGTCGAGGCTGCTAGACAGGTTGAAGAATCTGTGAATGCTGACAAGGTGCCTGAGTCTAAGAAGAGATCTGAAGACTTCAGTAGAGGGCAATCCAGTAGCGGATACAGAGGTGGAGGTAGAGGTTTCTTTTCTAAACTTGGGCGTGGCTTGGGTTGTTTCGGTAGGCAGAGATCTGAGGATGTCACTACTTCTAGAGGCAGAGGAGGATACAACCCAGGAAGATGGGGCAGTGCCGATAGTGGACAGTCTTCTGGGTCGTCAATGTCAGTGACAGGTCCCCAGAGGCAAGGATTACCGCCATGTGACAAATGTGGAAGGCCACATACTAGACCGTGTTGGAGTTCTGGTTGTTATGCCTGTGGACAGATAGGACATGTCAAAAGGGAATGTCCTCAACTTCGACAAGCAGCATCACAAGCTTTCCAGCCTCAATACCATGATGTTCCGAGTTCCTCTGTGGCTTCTGGTTCTAGAGGTGGTGGAGTGTCTAGTGGCAGGAGTGGTCAGAGAGGACATCGTGGCAGAGGGAGAGCTTCAGCACGTTTCTTTTCTTTGACACCTCAGGAAGGTATAATTTCTTCACAAGTTGTTACAGGAGAGATGCTTTTGTTTAATAGTATACCAGTCTCAGTATTGATAGATCCGGGTGCTACTCATTCTTTTATACAACGTTCTTTAGCTGATGAACTTAATCTGTTAACTCAAGAGTTGGCAGATGAGTTAGTGTTGAGGGTTCCACTAGGTGGACCAACAGTTTTATCCGAGTTCTGTCCCGGATGCTTGTTATCTTTTAGAGGTTTCACCTTTGCTGCTAATCTCATACCCTTGGATGTAAATACCTTTCAAGTCATCTTGGGTATGGATTGTCTTGAAACATATCGAGTGCAACTCGATTGTTGGAAAAAGGAAGCTACCTTTCAACTAGGGGAATTTTCTTGTGTCTTTACTGGAGACAGGAAAGTTCTGCCTACATGCATAATATCAGCTGCTGTAGCTGATAAGATGCTACAGAAAGGATGTGAAGCGTTCCTTGCTCATGTGGTTGACACCAGAGCAGAGAAGAGCACTGCCAGTGTTTATGATGTGCCTGTGGTTCGTGAGTTCTCCGATGTTTTTCCAGAGGAGTTACCAGGCTTACCTCCTGTCAGAGACATTGATTTTGAAATTCAAGTATATCCAGGTAGTCATCCAGTAGCACTGCCAGCCTATAGAATGGCACCTGCAGAGTTGAAGGAACTCAAGGTGCAGTTGCAGGAATTGCTAGATAAGGGTTTCATTAGACCCAGTTCTTCACCGTGGGGTGCTCCGATCCTGTTTGTTAAGAAAAAGGATGGTACCATGCGTCTCTGTATAGATTACATGCAACTGAACAAGATCACTATTAAGAACAAGTATCCATTGCCGAGAATAGATGATCTGTTTGATCAGTTGCGTGGAGCGACGATCTTCTCTAAAATAGATTTGAGATCTGGATATCATCAGCTTAGGATAAAGGCTTCTGATATTCCCAAAACAGCTTTCAGAACCAGGTATGGGCATTATGAGTTTTTGGTCATGTCGTTTGGACTGACCAATGCCCCAACAACCTTTATGGATATGATGAACCAGATTTTCAAACCGTTCCTAGATCAGTTTATTGTAGTCTTTATAGATGATATTCTGATCTACTCCAGAGACGATGCACAGCATGAGCAACACCTGAGAGTAGTGTTGCAGTTGTTGAGACAACACCAGTTGTTTGCTAAATTTAGCAAATGCGAGTTCTGGTTGGCCGAGGTAGCATTTCTTGGACATGTTATCTCGAGAGGTGGAGTTAGTGTTGACCCTAAGAAAGTTGATTCTGTACTTCAGTGGGAACAACCTAGGACTCCTACTGAGATCAGAAGTTTCTTGGGATTAGCAGGTTATTACAGAAGGTTCATACAGAACTTCAGTGTGTTAGCATCACCTTTGACACGCCTGACAAGGAAGGATGTACCGTTTGTTTGGTCTGATAGTTGTGAGAGAAGTTTTCAGATTTTGAAGAGAAGGTTGACTTCAGCACCAGTGTTGGTCTTGCCTGAAGCAGAAAAAGGCTATACAGTGTTCTGTGATGCTTCCAGGAGAGGTTTGGGCTGTGTACTGATGCAAGAAGGCAAAGTTGTGGCTTACACATCTAGACAGCTTAAGAAGAATGAAGAGAATTAACCTATTCATGATTTGGAATTAGCTGCTATAGTTCATGCTCTTAAGACATGGCGTCACTACCTGTATGGTGAGACATGTCAGGTGTTTACAGACCATAAGAGCTTGAAATATATCTTCACTCAGAAAGATTTGAATTTGAGACAGCGCAGATGGCTTGAGCTGATCAAGGATTATGATGTGACAATCGATTACCATCCTGGCAAGGTGAACGTTGTAGCTGATGCCTTGAGTAGAAAGTCAAGTTCAACAGCTAATGCATTTTCTATGGCATGTTTCAAGAGAGACTTGCTTGTAGATATGCAAAAATTGAACTTGGACTTGGATGTGACTGGACAAAGTGGGTTGATTGCTCAGATGCATTTCAGACCTACTTTTTATAATCAGATTAAGGAATTACAGCAGAGTGATGATGAGTTGTGGCAAATCATGCAGGAAATGTCAGAAGGTAAGAGGACAAAATTCAGGTTTTCTGATGAAGGCATGTTGTATCTTCATGATAGGTTGTGTGTACCTGGGAACAACGAGTTAAAACATCAGATTCTTGAAGAAGCGCATACTTCTATGTATGCTATGCATCCAGGTAACACAAAGATGTACAAGAACCTCAAAGAGCTGTACTGGTGGTCTGGCATGAAAAAGAATGTGGCTGAATACGTGGCTAGGTGCGGGGTGTGTCAACAGGTTAAGGCTGAGCATCAGAAACCTGCTGGTACTTTGCAGTCGCTTCCTATACCAGAATGGAAATGGGAACACATCACGATGGACTTTGTGGTAGGATTACCCAGGACGCCTAAGGGTTCAGACTCGATATGGGTGATTGTGGATAGACTAACTAAGTCTTCTCACTTTCTTCCAGTCAAGTCAACCTTTGACGTTTCTAAATTGGCTAAAGTTTATGTGGATGAGGTAATCAGGTTACATGGGATTCCAGTCTCTATTGTTTCTGACAGAGATCCAAAGTTTACATCTAGATTCTGGAATCAGTTACATCGTGCGTTGGGCACAAGGCTGAAGTTCAGTACAGCGTTTCACCCACAGACAGATGGTCAATCAGAGAGGACCATTCAGACCCTAGAAGATATGCTGAGAGCATGCGTGCTACAGTTTAGAGGTAACTGGGAAGAACACTTAAGCCTAATGGAGTTTGCATATAATAATAGCTACCATTCTAGTCTTGGAATGGCTCCATATGAAGCTCTTTATGGAAGAAAGTGTAGATCGCCAGTTTGTTGGTACGAGGTGGGTGAGAAAGAAATTCTTGGACCTGAGCTAGTCGATGTAACTACAGAAAAGATATCTGTGATCAGGGATCAGTTGAGAGCTGCTCAGGACAGACAGAAAAGTTATACAGAAAGACGACGTCGACCTCTTGAGTTTGAGGTTGGTGACGAGGTTTACTTGAAGGTTTCACCATGGAAGGGAGTGCTGAGGTTTGGCAAGAGGGGTAAGTTGACCCCTAGATATATGGGTCCATATCCTATTGTTGAGAGGATTGGACCTGTAGCTTACAGGTTGGATTTTCCGTCTGAGTTGGCAAATATTCATGATGTCTTCCACGTGTCTATGCTGAAAAAGTGTCATCCCGGTACAGAAAAGATTGTAGATCCAGAACCGGCACAGCTTAGAACAGATGTGTCCTATGTTGAAGGACCAGTGCAGATAGTTGATCACCGGATCAAAAAGCTTAAGAACCGCGACATTCCTTTAGTGAAGGTTTTGTGGAGAAACCATAATCTTGAGGAAGCTACGTGGGAACTAGAGTCTGAGATGCGTGGCAAGTTTCCTTTTCTCTTCTAGGAATTTTGGGATGAAATTCTTATAAGGGAGGGAGATTGTTACGACCCGCGTTGAGCTTATCCCGTAAGTAAGCTGTTCAGCATGTGTTTAGCTGATGTGTTAAGTTATAAGCCTGTTTTGTTAATAATGTTTAAAATGGATAGAATATGTGCTTAGTGTGTTTTCTAGCTCCTAAAGCGTGTAGGATCTTACGCTTGAAGCGTTGCCAGAGAAATCGTTCGAATCCGACCTTCGGGTCAAAAGTTGCATGTTTTTGGGCTTATAGGGACCCGTTTGTAGTTTTGAACTTTGCGTTTAGGCCCCTAAGTTTCCTCCTTATCCTTTCTCTCTTCCTTATCCGTTTCATTTCTCAGAAATGAAGAACGCAGGAAGCGTTCCCCTTCCTTGCGTGAGAGAGAGAGAAAGAGAGAGAGAGAGAGAGAGGGAGCTGAGAAGGGAGAGACGTCGGAGCTTTGTTTTGCTCCGATCAGCTGCTGCAGCTCGTCCTCTTCCCTCAGTTGATCTTCTTCTCCATCGATTTGATCCGGGTTTGCAGCTGGAGCTACGGTTGCAGGGAAACAGCTTGAGGATTGGGGCGCAAGGAGCGGCCCTAGCTCGTTTCTCTTCCCCCTTCAGGTCCGTTTTGGTGGTATGCATCGATTGCGAACGTTTGGCGGTGTTTGTTTGAGTTTTGCCCGTCGATTCGAGAGAAATCAACTCTTGCAGGTCATTTTTGTTTTCTGCCTGTGCGCGGTTCGGCTGAGTTCCTATTCGGTCGGCCGAGTTTCCTATTAGGGCAATCGTATAGAGTTTTGGTCGGCCGAGTTTGGGGTCTTGGATCGGCCGAGTTTCTTATTTAGATAAACGAACATCGTTTTTTTCGGCCGAGTTTGGTCCTGATCGGCCGAGTTTCCTTGTAGGTATATAAAGCGGTGTCTCGATCGGCCGAGTTCCTCAGAGGATCGGCCGAGTTTCCTGCTGGTCGGCCGAGGTTGGTCGGCCGAGTTCCAGATTCTGGAAAGTGTTCGGCCGAGTTCCATAGTGATCGGCCGAGTTTCAAGTGGTGAGTGGCAGTTCATTCAGAAATCACTATTAAACTCATTTTAAATGCTTATTTGCTTCAGTATCAGTTGATATGACCTTTAAACAGTGTAGCATGTACTTTTTAGTGTGATAAGTTCATTGGAACTTGAAATGCGTGATGTGAATGATGAAAAAGAGGAAATTCTATGTCTTACAGTTGCTATGTGATATTTCTGTCTAATTGTTTACCTGTTAACTAATAGACCTAGATGCCCTAACACCGTAGAACCCCTTAGAGAGGTCTGCAACTTTGGGGTGAAACTCGTGTTGCAACATCATCCGTGCTTGTGTCACGGACAAACGAGGAAAGATAGGCAGTGTCCAACAACAATCGTGCTTGTGTCACGATGGCACTGCGATAACAAAAAGAAAACACGGTTATCTAACACCATTCGTGCTTGTGTCACGAAGGTAACCCTGTGACTCTCCGCCGATGTACTCAGGTTAAAGGAGGAGTCGGGAGCACACGTGGTTGTGCAACACACGTGGTTGTGCGATGAGGCCGTGGAGCCTAGGGTCCTGTGCAGACTAGGACGAGTAGTCAGACTTAGCACTTCCCGGGTGTGTCGCTAAGTCTTGTACGGTGGGACCGTAGCATGGACTTGCTGTGGATCTTCATATGCAGAGTACACTGCATATGTTTAGGGCATAATAATAAAAATGAATAAGTAATTATATAGGATCACAGTAAATTTATATAACTGTTTATTTACCTGCAATACCTGTTGATGCTTAGAAATGTGGTTATTATCTGTATAATTGCTATGTCAAAAGAACTGCCCTGCTTGAACTGCATATATATTTATTTTCAGTTTATAAACCTGACGAGTTGTTTAGTGATAGCTAAGTGAAATGTTATTCACTGAGCGAGTAGACTCATCCCTCTACTCAAACATTTTCAGGTCAGCATCAGCATCAGGAATCGGAAGGATCGTTTCACCCAAACGCTTAGTTGATAGAAGGTTTGTAGTTAGTCTAGTTAGAGGTCTTTTAGTCCATTCCCCTTGATCCTTGGGACAGGGTGTGAGTGAGAGAGAGAAAATGTACAAAGATGTAAATTAACTATTATGCTTTACTTTATGTTAATCAATGTATTATGCTGTAGACTTTGCTTGTATCTTTAATCAGTTAAATAGAAAAGTTCCTGCAGTTTGCCCAGTTTTCTATTTACAGTTTAAACTTGGTTATCATTTAAGTGTTTTTAATCGTTTTTAAAAAAGTGACAAATGGTTGGTTATGTGTTAATCCCACCTGTCGTGCCCTAATTTCGTGGTTTTTGGTTAATGTGAGATTGGGGCGCGACATTCACTGTCCTTCATATGTTTTTTATATAAAGCTTGCTATCAATTACCTTCTCCATATTATCAGGAATAAAATACTAAGGAGTGACATGTAAGCCATTGAGATGTGATCCCTTAGTTTCAGATAGAATCTAAGGATTAACATCAATGAAAGAGGAATGAGGAGTCTGGCTAAACAAGTGGCCAGTTGTGCAATCACCTGAGCAGACCGAACAAACCCCATAAAATCTTTTTCCCATGGATATGCTCGTTCCTTCCCTTGCTTATCATATTCCTTTCTTTTTGCATCAGTTTATGAGCTATTGATTGATGATTCTCAAGACTCACAACTAGAAGACCCCAGTTCCTAAGAGTGTACACTAGCAACATCCAAAGTCTGATCACACTCATAATTGAAGATAACAGAAGATTGTGCAAGTGCAGAAGCATGTTGAACAACATTCTAAGTAGGATGATCAAATCCCACAACATTCTGAGCAAGATGATCAAATCCCACAGATTGCTCTGGATGAACTCCTTCCTTCCCACCTGCTTCTCTTTTTCCACTGGAATCCATTCTTTCTTCTTATCACTAGAGAAACAGCTACCAGGGTCATGACCATAGAAACCACATTTAGCACACATGTCTAGAATCCATTCATACAAAACAACAATTTCATCTCTATGACCCTCATTGCTTCTCAAAACAATCAATCTCGGGAAATAATAGGTATTGGAAATAAATAATAATCTAGTCTCAACATAGCCTTTGTGGCATAATCCACACACAGAGGTCTTCCAATATAGCTTCCCTAGGACACTAAACATCTCATGATCCCAAAACTTAAGAGGTAAATTAGGGAAATGAATCCAGATTGGGATTTCTTTTCACTTTAGTTTTTCCAATGGCTCACTGATCTCCCATTTTTTTAACAACATTGTTTGCCCCCAACATACCACACACCCCCTCAACAACAATTTTTAGGTCATCTATATCCTTGAACTTAATGATGAAGAAGCATTTTTTTCTTGTAATAACTTCAAAAGTGGATTTAGGTTTCCATACCATCTTAAAATGGCACACGAGGGTAGGCCAATGCGGCTTAAGACCTACAACATATCTCGCTGCCATATTTCTCCACTTCTTTTCTATCTCCACTTCTTTCTCCTGCTTGTACCTCAGTTCATCATCAATGACTTTCAACTGGATACATTAGAGCATTGTGTTGTCCTTCTGTGCCTAAATCGAGAAGAGCTCCTTCCACATTTTTTCCGATGAAGCAATGCCGACATTCTCCTTCACGACTTTTTTGCAAGGAGCCACTTTGATTTGATTCAGGGGCCGTCACCATCTACCTTCTAGAATCACCTCCCTAGTAGCACTCCCTATGTTCAAACCCGCTCCCCCATCTCCTTGCCTAAGAGAAATTTTATTAAGATGATATGTTTTTGTGTGTTGAAGTTGGAATTGGATTTGGATTTGGAAGATAGAGAGTGAAAGAATGCATACTTTTGTGGAGAGACATGGGGCATGATAGATCCTTAGAGATAGCTGGGTCATGTACGGTAATGGAGGACCGAAAGAGTCATAGGAGGTGGGTTATAGGTACATGATCCACTGTGTCACAAAGATCCAACTCAACAAACATAGTTTGAGGTGGAGAGGATGACAAAGGAGAATCAAAGAACACATCTGATTCTTTAAACATAGTGTCGGTGGAGACGAAGATCCAATTATTTCTTGGTCTATATCAACTTAACCTTTCTAAAAGGTATAATATCCAATGACATCCATTGTGATAGAGTGGGGATCAAGTTTATCCGCCTTTAGATTAAAGTTAATAACAAAGGTAGTGCACCCAAAAGTAAAAATAGGAAGGTGAAAATACTTTCAATGGGGGAAAACAACCAAAAAAAGTGTATTGTTCCATAGAACAAAAGACGACGTTGATTGACAAGGTAGAAGGCAGTGAGTACATTTTCAAACCAATGGCACTCTGGTAATTTGGATTGAAAGATAAAAGTATTAGAAATGTCAAGAAAATAATGATTTTTATGTTCTGCAAACCTATTTTGTTATGGCGTGTGAGCACAAGAACAATCATGGATGACTCCAGTGCTAGAGAAAAATGAGGAAACCTGACCCTAAACATATTCTAAAACATTTTAGGTATATAAGATTTTAATAAATGTATGAATTTGTGTTAAGTTCTTTTTATGAAAGGTCTGAGAAACACCAAGCATCTCATCACGAGATATCAATAAGTACACCCAAGTCATGCAAGAGAAATCATCTACAAAAAAAATGAAATAAAGAAATTTATTAAAGCTATTTGTTTGAAAAGGACCACAAAAATCACTATGAATCACATAAAAAACACATATAAACTAGTTTTACAAGGAAAAGAACCGTTGTTTTGCTTCCCAAACTTGGAAGAGTCACATGGATGGAAGCCTATGTAAATTAGATAAAGAGGGTTCCATATGCTTTAACTTTTCAAGAGAGGGGTGATAATAGTGTTGATGTAGTTGGAAAGGTGTGAACACAAAAAGGTCATATGGAGGGGCACCATCGCCGAAGTAGTATAAATTGCCATCTCTACAACCTAGATCAATTGTCGACAAAGTCTGAGAATCTTTCATCACAAAACCATGGCTACCAAAGGTGATGTTGCAAGTAAAAGAATCAACTAATTTAGAAATGGACATCAAATAAAATTGAAAATTGGGAATAAAGTGGACATATTTAAGTTTAATACGAGGTAACACGATAGTAATCCCACATTTCTAAATAATTTTAATAGACCCTTATTATGGAGTGATAGATGAAGTCATAATATAGGACTAAGAAGAGGAGAGAAGATGTCCACTAACCATCATATGCTAAGTGGCCCAAGAATCTAAAATCTAGGGAGACCTAGATGCTAGCATGGATGCCTCGACATTACCTTCGACAGAGACCAGATTCATGGAATATGTTGCATCATTGCATTGTCACAAAATCCCCAGATCTAGTGGGTTCTTGGTGAGCCTATTGAGAGACTTGTAGAAGATGATCCCATTAGGCTAATGATATAGTGGTAGATCGGGTGTCTGTACTTTAGGAAAATGGGAAACACCAAGGACACAAAACACTACTACATTTTTGGCCAGTAACGTCACTGCCCATAACGTCATTTTTACTAGAATAACTGACCTAATAGACTACTGCATCAATTTTATCATAAAAAACTGACCTTATAGGTTTCCCACAGAGAAAATTCATACGATTTTGGCTTCGCGCCTCGATCTATAGGGTCGGTTTTTTTAAAATAATCGATGCTATAGGGTCAACAAAAAATGCGGGCACCACTTTGGTAGTCTAGAGTCGGTTTTTATATATAACCGACCTTACAGATGCTGGCCTATAGTGTCGGTTATCTTAAAAAACTGAGGCTATAGGTTAAGTCTGGGCACCATTTTTTTAATAGACTTTTAGGGTCTGTTTTTACCCAAAACTGACGCTATAGGTCTTCTACATTGCACATAGAAGCCCGATTATAAGGATTAGGTTGCCATTTGCTGCTGCTTCTACTCCCCGTTCCCGCTCCCACGCCCGAAGAAAGGCAGCACCGCCTCTACAAAGGTGACCTCCCCCAACCATCTCCTCGTCTGAAAAGAGGCAAACTGGCACCGCTTTCCTTGGACGACGACGCCCAAGCTTCTTACCACCATCTTCGACGATGACGATGCTCCTTACCACCATCTCCGGCACCATTTTCCTTGGACGACGACGACACCTTAGGCGTTGCATGTCTCTCTGGTTCTTTCTTCTTTGAAAGGCGACGACGCCTTAGGCGTTGCAAGGGCCGTGTACATCTCTCTCTAGTTCTTTTCCCACACAAGCTCCCTCACTAACCGGTTCTTCTCAAGGTATTGTCTCTTCCACCTCACTCCTCCATTTACATCTTACTTTCAAGCAACTGACCAGGTAGCATGGCCGTGCTGGGCAGCACGGCCGTGTCGGCTGAGTTGCAGAATCATCAAAATTTGTCAATTTTGAATTTGTTACTACTCCTATAAAATTGATATATACTGACCCCTAATTAATACATTATAACAAAATTGAATCGTGCATTTGTGTTGTTGTAGGTGCTATTGACTTGTTGTTGACTTGCATATATTTCTTCTTCAACTTACAAGTGAGGTATAATATTCTCACTCTCCCAATGTGCCATTTTATTTGACTAGTAAATCAACCAATAATAAAAATATGTATTCATTCATATCTACATTTTGTTATCAATCACATATGTAATCATTATATATACATTCCAGATATATGAGGGTAGACATTGTGTAGTCTCAGATTGACACTTTAGGGTTTATATATGAGATCATCAATGCATGATGTTTAACTTAATATATAAATATGACAATAATACATTTATGCATGTATCAACTTAGAAACCCGTTAAAATTTACTCATTGATAGTCCCCAATTTGGGACTATTTTTGGATATTTAATCTCACTTAGGATGTAACTATATAATGTATGTTTAGTTTTGAAGAAAATTTTAGTAGTATTTCCTCATTTGTTCTCTGGGTACATATGTGAGTGGTTATTTACCATTTACATCGGTGTACTTGGAGAACTTAGGGGAAATGCTGCTGAAATTTTCTTCAAAACTAAACATACATTATACAGTTACTAGTGAGATTAAATATTCAAAAATGGGATAGGTGGTACACTCTAGTATAAAAGTAATTAACTTCCTATCAATAAAAAATTACAACTTATAGTATCAATATTAAATGCTTAGTTTTATAATTAATTTTTAATGTGATATAGAAAATGGATCGAAGTTGGATGTCTATCAAGAACCGTTGTAGTCCAGAGTTTTCCAAAGGTCTTGATGAATTTATCAGATTTGCTGAGGAACATAGGAAACTACGTACAGATAGGTTCTATTGTCCATGTAGAAATTGTGGTAACAATTTGAAAGTTGATACTGCTGAGGAAATTAAGAATCATGTCATATGCAATGGGATCATACAAGGTTATAATGAATGGTATTGGTATGGAGAGAAAATTAATAATGGATCAGAAAATGTTGATACTAATAGTTGTGGCATAGAAGATATAGATAATGTTGATAATTTCAATGACGAACCGATTCAGGATGACCCGATTCAGGATGATATGGTTGATGAGATGCTACGTAGTTGTAACATCCCAGGATTTGAGGCCTCAAATAAAATGATCTTATAAGGAATGATTGAACTACCCATATCACCAAGGTGCACCTCCTTTTTCGGGAGCCCATTACTAAATAACTCGATAGTTAAACGTGCTCAACTTAGAGTAGTACTAGGATGGGTGACCAGTTGGGAAGTTGATCCTGGCTTGCGCGTGAGTGAGATTAAAGCGCACAGTTAAGGCTAGTGGTGGTTTATGGGGCCAGTCGTCATTCCTGAAACTCTACTAGAGCCTTGGGCAGTGGGCTCGAGTGTTACAAATGGTATCAGAGCCAATTCCCCTCCAGTAGGTGGGGCCCACATGGGCATGGCATGACAGTCTTGAGTCGTGCGGTCCAGACATGTAGGAAAGGGCTGTCCATGGTTGACGTAGCCATCCTTGTACATGTATTCCGTGATCGGGAATTGGGTGTCCATGGGCCATTGTGGGTCTGCACTGAAATGGGGAAGAGATTATGAGGCGTTATAGTTGAGCCTTAACAAGGACGTCAAGAGCCTAAGTGGGGGAGATTGTAACATCCCAGGATTTGAGGCCTTAGATAACATGATCTTAAAAGGAATGATTGGACTACCCATATCACCAAGGTGCACCTCCTTTTCCGAGAGCCCATCACTAAAGAACTTCATAGTTAAGCGTGCTCAGCTTGGAGTAGTACTGGGATGGGTGACCAGTCGGGAAGTTGACCCCGGCTTGCGCGTGAGTGAGGACAAAGTGCACAGTTGAGGGTAGTGGTGGTATGTGGAGACAGTCGTCATTCCTGAAACTCTACTAGAGCCTTGGGCAGTGGGCCCGAGCATTACAAATGGTATCAGAGCCATAACCCCTCCAGTAGGTGCACCTTGATGATATGGGTAGTCCAATCATTCCTTATAAGATCATTTTATCTGAGGCCTCAAATCCTGGGATGTTACAATCTCCCCCACTTAGACTCTTGACGTCCTCATCAATGCTCAACTATATGGCCTCAAATGTTATAGTAGTTGTCAGGACAATGTCATTGATCCACCTTCTTTATTTGCAAACATTGTCCATGATGCTGAAAAACCTTTATATAAGGGTTGTACTAAGTTCATAAGGTTGAGTGCTATGATGCGATTATATACTCTTAAAGCTCAAAACCAGTGGAGCGATAAGAGTTTCACTTCACTGTTGTCTTTGTTAAAGGAAATTCTTCCTGAAGGCAATGAGCTTCCAATTTCAACATATCAAGCAAAGAAAATAATGTGCCCAATGGGAATGGAGGCTAAGAAGATTCATGCATGTCCAAATGATTGTGTGTTATTTTATAAGGACTATAGAAATTTAATAAATTGTCTAAAATGTGGTGCGTCAAGGTATAAGACCACAAATTCAGCTAAGGCTAAAAATGGCTCTCCTGTCAAGGTGATGTGGTATCTACCAATAATACCACGATTTCAATGCTTATTTGCTAATACAGAAGATGCACAAAATTTGTCTTGGCATGGGGAGTTAAAGGCCAATGATGATGGCACCCTACGACATGCATCTGATTCACCACAATGGAAGAAAATTGATTTATTATCTCAATTTGGTAAAGAACCAAGAAACTTAATACTTGGACTCTGTACAGATGGAATGAATCCCTATGGTACATTAAGCAACCAACATAGCACATGGCCTATTATGATTTTTATATACAATCTTCCTCCTTGGTTGTGTATGAAAATAAGTATGTCATGTTGTCAATATTGATATCAGGGCCTAAGCAACCTAGAAATGATATTGATGTTTACCTTCAACCTCTAATAGATGACCTAATGAAACTATAGGAAGAAGGTATTATGAGATATGATGCTTCACGTAAAGAGATCTTCAGTTTGCGTGCTATATTGTTTTGCACGATTAATGACTTTCCAGCTTATGGAAATTTGTCTGGATATAGTATAAAAGGATATAAAGCATGCCCTATTTGTGAGGAAAATACTGATTCAATCAGACTGAAACATGGTGGTAAAATCATATATCTTGGTCATTAGAGATTTCTCCCACCAGTGCATCCTTATCGAAGGCAACACAAAACCTTTAATGGGTCAACTGAGGAACGAAGTGCTCCTAAACCTATACCAGGAAATGTTGTATATGATAGGGTGAAACATATTGTTAATGAATTTGGAAAGAGTTCAAGTAGTCATACACTCACATGTGACAAATCTCTATACAAGAAGAGGTCAATATTCTGGGATCTTCCTTATTGGAGATCTTTGGCAATTAGACACTGCATTGACGTCATGCATGTTGAAAAAAATATTTGTGATAGCATCATTGGTATGTTATTGAACATACTAGGAAAGACTAAAGATGGCATCAAATCTAGAAAAGATTTATAATTAATGGTATAAGAAAAGAATTATCAGTTGAGATCAGGGGTCACTGACCGGCCTAAATCGCGCGTCCAAAATGAGCGGATTTGAAGTAGTCAGACTTTTAAATTACCCAACTCTTAGGCCCCCGCAGTGATGACGGGGTCCGAAGTAGCGATCGGGGTCAAACCATAGGGATAAGGGTGGTAGTGTTAAGAACACAGAATCAACACATTACACTCCAGCAAGGATAAGATGAGGATAAAGTTCCCGAAGGGAACAACAGGCCAAGATCGATAAAATAAAAGAGAACTATCTCCAACTGGAGTTATAAGGAGAAATTAAGGTTTTAAGCATTTATCAGTTTTTAGGGTTTTAGTGAAATAGAAACAGAGGAGATAACACTATTGCTTTAGTAAGGAACAAAGGAGGAAAACTTCTGTATAACAAGCGGCAACAGGAACATCCAACACCCCTTCTCTCAAAGAGGGTACCTCTAGCTAAGCACCAACACCTCTCTCGAGGTTGCTGGACTTGGTCAGAGTGGAAGATAACTGGAGCAACTTCGATCCTGGGTACTCTCGTACTCCCTGATTGGACCAAACACTAGAGCTACAACACCTCTCTCAAGGTTGCTGCAGCAGGAAACACAAATCGATAGCTAGTCAAAACATGATCCAATCGTACAAGCTAGAGTTTAGATGCTAAGTAAGGTAATCATCCAACAAAAAGGAACCAAACATGAAGCAACTGACATGTCAACTCATCTAATTCCATTAGCATAATCATAATAAAAAAGGGTTTGGTTACATTGCATAAGTAAAGAAGGTAAATGACTGAAAAAAGTAAAGATAAGTATCGCCTCCTTGATTTAGAAGAGCGACATGCAACAGCAGATCCGTAAGATTCCTCTAGCCCGATACCGATTTTGGAGCTCTGCCCGATACACCTGTGTCGGGCGGCACTCCCTGTCGGGCGATAGGCCATGACTGGGAGACGTACCGACCAAAGCGCTCTTGCCCGATACAGTCGTGACAGGATGCCACCCTCTCAGGCAACACACCGTGACAGGTGATTCATATCGGGCTCGGTATCATGTCGGGCTAGAGACTTCTTAGGGTATCGGGTTACTCATATCGGGTGTCCTCATTGGTCGATATCAGGCTGCTGCGGTGACCGGGACATATTCTAAGTGAACCATTCCCGCCCTCTCAGGTCGGGGAAGTGCTCACCTAGTATCGCCTGGTACACCTCTAGGACGCGACATGCTAGCTCCAGGTGCTTTCCCAAGTTAGCTTTCGTGAGATTCTGACCCGTCCCATCAGAGTCCTGTAGCTGCTATTTATAGGCAACGGTTGGGAGAAGTTGTGGTTCTCCGGACGCCACGTGTCCTCCATCAGCTCTATCATTGCGGCTTCAGGGATGCCCGATATGCGTGTCGCCCGACACAGAGGGTGTCGGGCTGTAAGCGTGTCGGGTGTCATGACGAGTGGGCACCTGCCGGTGGGTGGCTTGTATCACACGACACGCTTCAGTAGTCATGGTGAGTACAGCTCCCTGTCAGGTAAATGGCGTATCGCCTATCAGATCCTCCTTGCGCGGCACACCCGTGTCGCGTAGTAGCTGTATCGTGCTGCTGTATGTCAGGCAGTGAGTGTGTCGGCTGACAGGTAGGAGGGCTGATGTAGGTAGAACACGTTCATGGGAAGGGACAGACCTTTTTTCTGATAAATGAGTTGAAAAATGAGGAAAACTCTGCAAAAGATGATAAAATTGAGTTAAGAGCGTAGCGCGACCTGTTTATTCAAAAACATGACAAAAAGGAGAGGAAAACATTTTAAAAGGGCATATTTGACAGTGAAATAAGGGCCAAAAACATCACAAAATTTGGTGTTATCAACTCCCCCAAACTTATTATTTTGATTGTCCTCAATCAATCTTTAAACTTTATTTTGTGATGCTTCTTCTTAACCGGTATGGTTTTCAGACCATGAGTTTGAGCGGGCATTGGGATGTCTTGCAGAGAACACTGCCCGACCACGAACAATGGACTTTATTTTTCCCACCTTATTTAAGCAAAATATTTCTCCACAACTTCGGTGAGACTTGGGTGCATGATTTTGAAGTTAGCTTTCACACCAAACAGCTTTAGGGAACAAAAAGTTGTGTGTTTGGGTAGGTTTAAGGCTTTTTGGGTTTTTTTTCTTGTTTCCCATCATTCCATCCAGGTATGGGTCCATTAGAGGGTGAGTGGTCCCTACCGTCCAAGCCAGATGGCTTTAGAGTAGTGATTTCACATCCTACATACCACTGCCCCGGATCTACCATGCCTAAAGATGGGTACTTTTGGAACACAAGTGTGTACACATTTTTTTTGGGCACAACTCTCATGCTTTTATTCACTCTCATAAGGCTATTCTCTCTTTTGGGGATTTTGTTGGGTAAAGGAAAACAAGAGAAATTTTCTGCTATTTGGGCAGCTTTTTCCTTCTGCATACACGTCTCTTAGCTGTTGCGAGATTATTTTTCAAATTTTTTGGCGTGGATAGTTGTAGTCTTTTGTTGTTTGAGGCTGCATTATCAAAAAGACATAACAAAACTTGCATCTCCTTGGACACATAGAAAACAAACTGGCAAGAAGTCATATCAGGTTTTTACTATACAATGTCTTTGTACATATATGTGGAGACAAAATAAGAAAAATTTTTGTATTTTGTATGAGGCATGTATATGTATATGTACACATGTTATAGAAAAAGAACAGAAAGAACAAAAGGGGTGAAGTTTGAAGTGCTTTTAGTACCTCCCTCACTGGTACATAGAATCCCCCCCAAACTTACTCCACACTCTGTCCCAGAGTTGTGAAGTAGATAAGGTAGGGTAATGTTAACTCAGCGAGGGTTAGCTGGTGAGCGTGCCTTTTCCAGATAGAAGCTCCCACATATATTCTCCTCGTTTGCTGTGGTAGTCAATGTGGTGGAGCTGGTCAGACATCTCTTTATTTGATATCCATTCCAGCATGAAGAAGCCGCAGTCATTGGATAAAGGAGTTTGTTGTGGACTGCGGTGGCAGAACTGAAGCTCGTGCCATTTGCTAGATGCTGTCTCCAGGAAAGGTTGTATCAACGCTGATCCAACCCTATTCTAGGGCTGTATCTCATGTCATTTTGTGCCTTTATTACATTCAAATGCATTAGATTTACATGTTATTTCCCCCAATATGATTATCATGGCAAATACGCTTATGGATGTTCTTTGCACTATTTTTCAGGTACTTGGACCTTGTTTAGATGGACGAGGGGGAGAGAGGGACCCAAAGAAGGCCCCAAAGTCTCCCTTAACCTATCTCCAGTAGCCAAGACTCATCCCCGAGCAAAGACATCCGAAATTGACAAAGTTAGAAGAGAATTAAAGAAGTCGAGCCTCACCACGGTCGTGGCCCCAAGGCCACGGTCGTGGCTTTATTGTGAAAATCCAACATGATGCAACAGGAGAATCCATAGTTCGCCCACGACCGTGGCCACCCAGCCACGATCGTGGCCAATGAAGGCAACACGACCGTGGCCATCAGCACGGTCGTGGTCAAGAGAAGAGAACACGGCCGTGGCACCCTGCCACGGTCGTGGGCATTATTGCCTCAAGGTTACAGGTTGCTTCCTCCGAGCCGCCACGACCGTGGCCATCCCGCCACGACCGTGGCCAATGACGAGCAAAACGCTCGTGGTCCCTCCCCACGGTCAGCCTGACTCCTCCAAAACGGCCATGTTACCCAACACGGCCGTGGTGCACCCTAACCCACCACGACCGTGGCACTCCGCCACGGCCGTGGCCACCACCCTACTTTGCTTTTTCACCACCACCTTCACCCCACGACCATGTTCACCACCCCACGGTCGTCCACCACTACCCCCACCACGGCCGTGGCACATTCACCACGACCGTGGTGACCACCTACCCTATGCATTTTTCCACTGCTTTTCCCATTCTACCCCCACTTAACCCTAGCTCCTATATAAGCAATAGATGCTTCTAGGGCTCGGGGGAGCACCTCTAGAGCACCCCTAGCCGCACCCTAGCAGCTCCTTTGCTTCCATTACTCCAATCCATCCATTTCCTTGCAATCCACCCCATTTCCATCCACTTTCCACTCTTTTCCACCATAGAAACCTAGTTTCTCTAGGTTTCTATCCATAATCCCCGCCATTTTCATGCACCTTTGCATCATTGGAGGAGTGAGGACGGCTGCAGCTGCTTGGAGGTGAAGAAGGAGTCAACTACATCGAGCTTCATGGCGTTTTCCCTTCTTCTACCCCTTTCTTTTGTTCCTAGTTTGATTATGTGTAGCTAAGCCCCCTTGGGTGGGCTGTTTGGGACAAAAATGTGACTTTGATACCATGTTGGGGGAATAGAATTTGTAATGAACATATTTCATTTCTATGATGATTGCCTTTGCTTTTATCTCATTTCCCATTACTTGTGCTTGTGGTTGTTGTTTAATTACTTTAATTGCTTGCCTTGTGGTGTTTGAAAACATTTGTCCCTAGGATGTTTTGGTTTCTATGTAGCTATCGTAGGATTGGCTCCTAGGTCCTTAATTCGGATCCCTAGCTAGCCCCCTATCTTCCTACATAATCACCTCCTTCCTAGATGCAAATGTGAGTTCTAAGTGACTAGTATAAGTGTGATTAGTTCAATTGCCTAGGATTTCCTAAAGGCTGAGGTGGCTAGTGGCATGAGGTCAAATATCCTCATCTCTACTCCCATCCTCACCCTTGGTCCTCAATTGACTAATACCACTTATCCTAGAGACCTAGACTTGGTATGCCCTATGAGAATTACACCTAGCCCTAGTTCTCCAATTAGTAGCTTAGGGTAAATTCTCATAGCACCTACCTCGTTGTTTGGTTTGGTAATCTAGAATGAGATATGCTAATTGCTTATTATGGTGACTTCCTCCAACTAATGTTAAGGTCACATTTCCAAACGGCCCACCTCCCTCATCTAATTGTTTAAAACCCCAATTACCTGCTTTGCTTGTTAATGCTAGCTTAGTTCAATTGCTTTAGTTAGTGTAGTCTTTTGCCTAGTTTTGCTCGCTAGTGTTAATCTAGAACTTTGTTCTCATCAGTGCTTAGTGTAGTTTCTTAATTGCCAGTTGCTTGTTTAGTCTAGCGTAGTTCATTCCTGTTCTTGATTAGATAGTTTGTTAACCCTAGTTTGCTAGTTTAGTCTGTCAATAACTTAGTTTCATCTTGTGTTTCTTACTTGCTCGTTTAGCTTAATCAACCATCTACCAATATTGAAACCCTAAAAACCCTACTCTCCGCACTAGGAACATAGCTCACCCTCTCTAACTCTAGTGCCCCCTCTATCTCCGAGGTTCGACCCCGTACTTACCGCCTTACCTGTACTACGACAAGACCCCGTGCGCTTGCGGGTATATTGTCTTAGTAGAAGTAGGTAGTTAGCCCGGGACTTTATAAATTTCGAAAGCTAAAGATCCCATCTCATCCCGTGCCTCCCGACCTCGTGGATTGCACTCGTTGCAAGCCACTAGCGGGAGCGCACCAAGCTTTCTGGCGCCGTTGCCGGGGAACTACAGGCGCTCGGCCTAGTTAGATAGTGTAGCTTAGCCTTTCCTTTTGCCCTCACCATTGCTATTATTTATTCTTTGTCTTACTTTTGCATATTGGTGTGCTAACTTGGTTCCTTGTTGTTTGTTTGTGCTTTGCGCAGGTGACAGCTGCGCATGCGCAGCACGCGTTCGACTTGCACCGACTTGGTGGTTTACGACCCCGAGATTGGGAGAAGGAGACGTCAAGTGCGCCGCAATCTACGCCGAAGGACCGAGATGGCCGACAACGAACCACCACCAGATGTTCCACCGCCGCACCGCCCTCTTCATGAGTATTTCACGCCGGGGAACTACAATTCCCCCATCGCCACGCTAGTTGATCAGATGCCCGGGCAGCGGTTTTCCATCCCACCGGCACTCTTGGGGCTTCTCCCCATGTACTACGGGTTGGAGAACGAAAATCCGTATCACCATATAGACGCATTCTTGGAGACATGCTCTACCTTCCGCACTCCTGCTGCCACCGACGACTCAATCCGGAGGACTCTCTTCCCTTTCTCCCTCAAGGAGAAAGCCAAGGAATGGTACGTCTCGAGGCCAGAGCTCGTCACATGGAACGAAGTGAAGAATGAGTTTCTGAAGAAGTTCTTTCCGATAGCCAAGTTATCCTACATGAGAAGGTGCATCACGTCCTTCTCCCAAAAAGAGAACGAACCCTTCCATGAGGCATGGGAGCGGTTCCAGAAGCTACTTCGCGACTGCCCTCATCATGAGGTCCCTCTCTGGCAGCTAGTGCAGGCCTTTTACACTGGGCTCGAGGAGCAGAGTCAAAACAACGTCGATTCTTCCTGCGGGGGCACATTCATGGCAAAGCCGCCCGAGGAGTCATGGCCACTGTTCGAGCATCTCGCCGAAAACTCTCGCCATCGAGCTTCCACGAAAGGGGGGCATTGCGGGCGGAACTACACTCCTCCACCCTCCTCCGTGGCTCCCGTACGCAAGGCTGCCGACCCCGACATGATGCAAATGATGGCCGACATGATGAGAATGATGAAGAATCAAGTGGGTGGCTCTTCAAGCCAACCAGCCATGGCTGTGGATTCTGTGGATGAAGAAGTCAACGCTTTGCATTCTTTTGGTGGCCGCAACAACCAGGGCCCAATGTCCCAATCCTACACTCCCAAGTGGAGGAACCATCCGAATTTCTCTTGGAAACAATCAAATGAGGATGGACAAGGACAGGGGCAGCATAAGCCACGCTACAGCTCCAAGTTTGAAGATGAGGTACTTGGAAGGCTAAGAAGCCTTGATGAGGTGAAAAAAGATGTTAATGCACATGGACAATCTATTCACCGTCTTGAGCAGAGGTTGGACCAGATTTCTCTCTCCTTGGCTAGAAGAGAAGAAGGTAGACTCCCCTCTCAACCAATACCGAATCCAAACAATGACGGGACCTTTCTGGGGAACACTTCGAATACCTATCCTCCACCATCTTACCAAGCCCCACCAAATCCCTATGCTCCTCCACTTCCTCAAGCGCCGCTCAACTATCAATATGCTCCACCCCCACCTCACACCTACCAACAACCACCTCCGCAATACCACCCCCCACCACAACAACAACCGCAACCCCAATTCATTCTTCAAAATCCCAACTCCCCTCACCAAAGACCCCCACCACCTCAACAGCCACAACAACCTCCACAAGCTCCCCCTTCTACCACCCATGAGCATGTAAAGGCAGTGACTACATTGAGGAGTGGCAGGACTTTTGAGAGGCCCCATGGCACAGTTGTTGACAGGAATGAGACTGAGGGTGAGAAAGTTGATGCTGAGGTGCAGATTGATGATACTGTGATAAGAGGCAGTGTTGATACTGTGACGCCGAGCAATGATACCGTGATACCGAGCCGTGATACTGTGATTCCAGTGATACCAGTGGATGATACTGTTGATTTGGACCGATTGGGGTCCCAGCTCCAGTGATACCAGTGTATCTCATGTCATTTTGTGCCTTTATTACATTCAAATGCATTAGATTTACATGTTATTTCCCCCAATATGATTATCATGGCAAATACGCTTATGGATGTTCTTTGCACTATTTTTCAGGTACTTGGACCTTGCTTAGATGGACGAGGGGGAGAGAGGGACCCAAAGAAGGCCCCAAAGTCTCCCTTAACCTATCTCCAGTAGCCAAGACTCATCCCCGAGCAAAGACATCCGAAATTGACAAAGTTAGAAGAGAATTAAAGAAGTCGAGCCTCACCACGGTCGTGGCCCCAAGGCCACGGTCGTGGCTTTATTGTGCAAATCCAACATGATGCAATAGGAGAATCCATAGTTCGCCCACGACCGTGGCCACCCAGCCACGATCGTGGCCAATGAAGGCAACACGACCGTGGCCATCAGCACGGTCGTGGTCAAGAGAAGAGAACACAGCCGTGGCACCCTGCCACGGTCGTGGGCATTATTGCCTCAAGGTTACAGGTTGCTTCCTCGGAGCCGCCACGACCGTGGCCATCCCGCCACGACCGTGGCCAATGACAAGCAAAATGCCCGTGGTCCCTCCCCACGGTCAGCCTGACTCCTCCAAAACGGCCGTGTTACCCAACACGGCCGTGGTGCACCCTAACCCACCATGACCGTGGCACTCCGCCACGGCCGTGGCCACCACCCTACTTTGCTTTTTCACCACCACCTTCACCCCACGACCGTGTTCACCACCCCACGGTCGTCCACCACTACCCCCACCACGGCCGTGGCACATTCACCACGACCGTGGTGACCACCTACCCTATGCATTTTTCCACTGCTTTTCCCATTCTACCCCCACTTAACCCTAGCTCCTATATAAGCAATAGATGCTTCTAGGGCTCGGGGGAGCACCTCTAGAGCACCCCTAGCCGCACCCTAGCAGCTCCTTTGCTTCCATTACTCCAATCCATCCATTTCCTTGCAATCCACCCCATTTCCATCCACTTTCCACTCTTTTCCACCATAGAAACCTAGTTTCTCTAGGTTTCTATCCATAATCCCCGCCATTTTCATGCACCTTTGCATCATTGGAGGAGTGAGGACGGCTGCAGCTGCTTGGAGGTGAAGAAGGAGTCAACTACATCGAGCTTCATGGTGTTTTCCCTTCTTCTACCCCTTTCTTTTGTTCCTAGTTTGATTATGTGTAGCTAAGCCCCCTTGGGTGGGCTGTTTGGGACAAAAATGTGACTTTGATACCATGTTGGGGGAATAGAATTTGTAATGAACATATTTCATTTCTATGATGATTGCCTTTGCTTTTATCTCATTTCCCATTACTTGTGCTTGTGGTTGTTGTTTAATTACTTTAATTGCTTGCCTTGTGGTGTTTGAAAACATTTGTCCCTAGGATGTTTTGGTTTCTATGTAGCTATCGTAGGATTGGCTCCTAGGTCCTTAATTCGGATCCCTAGCTAGCCCCCTATCTTCCTACATAATCACCTCCTTCCTAGATGCAAATGTGAGTTCTAAGTGACTAGTATAAGTGTGATTAGTTCAATTGCCTAGGATTTCCTAAAGGCTGAGGTGGCTAGTGGCATGAGGTCAAATATCCTCATCTCTACTCCCATCCTCACCCTTGGTCCTCAATTGACTAATACCACTTATCCTAGAGACCTAGACTTGGTATGCCCTATGAGAATTACACCTAGCCCTAGTTCTCCAATTAGTAGCTTAGGGTAAATTCTCATAGCACCTACCTCGTTGTTTGGTTTGGTAATCTAGAATGAGATATGCTAATTGCTTATTATGGTGACTTCCCCCAACTAATGTTAAGAATGAGATATGCTAATTCCTTGAGGAACCTTCCGCTGAAAAGAGAAAAAAGAAGCATGGTGAAGATATTCTGGAGATCTTCAAGCAAGTAAAAATCAATGTACCTCTTCTAGATGCAATCAAGCAAATCCCGTCTTATGCAAAGTTTCTTAAAGAATTGTGCACATTCAAAAGAAAGACAACGGGGAGAACGCCTAAGAAAATCAAGCTCACTGAGCAAGTGAGATCCATTCTCCAACACACCATCCCCCGGAAAAGAAAAGACCCCGGTGCTCCCATCATATCGTGTTACATCGGAGCCCACCGCATAGACCAAGCTCTTCTTGACTTGGGGTCTAGCGTAAATTTGATGCCGTATGACCTGTTTGCTGAGCTTCAGATGGGAGAATTGAGGCCGGCCCATTGCACCCTACAGTTGGCCGACCGATCTGTGAAGACGCCTAGAGGGCGTGTGGATGATGTGCTGGTCCGTCTTGATGAGGATACTTCTGCCTTCTTCCCAACCGATTTTATCATTCTTGATATGGAAAAGGAAGCTAGAAAGGTGCCAATCATCTTGGGGAGACCTTTCTTAGCCACAACTGATGCCGTGATCCATGTGAGAACTGGGACAATGTATGTTACTTTCATGCACATGAAGATCAGATTGAACATCTTCAAGTCTTCTACTACAGCTGAAGTGATAGGGGCCACCGAGGAAGATTGTTATTTGATAGAATGCCTAGATGAAATTGTTGAAGAGTTTCTACCCGCGTGGATTGAGACTGCCACCCAAGGTAGAGGTCTTGAGCCGATTGTTGAGTTCCCTGACGACGATGATGAAGAAATGGAGGTAGATGAGCTAGCCCTAGTGGCTGCAAGTGAGGACCTTCCTTCTATTTCTGCACCTTTGAAGAATTCCCTTGAAGCACCCCCCGTTCTTGAGTTGAAGCCACTTCCTGAAGGATTGAAGTATGCTTTCCTTGGCTCGAATGACACCCTCCCGGTGATCATTTCTTCCATTCTCTCTCCTGAACAAGAAGATGCCTTGATGGAAGTTTTGAGGAAGAACATCCAAGCTATCAGATGGTCTATTGCTGATTTGAGAGGGATCGACCCCTCCATTTGTGTGCATCGGATATACTTGGAAGAAGACGCAAGGTCGACCTGACAAATGCAAAGGAGATTAAATCCAAAGTTGAAGGACGTTGTCACTCAAGAGGTTGTAAAGTTGCTTGATGCAGGGATCATCTATCCCATTTCTGACAGCACGTGGGTGAGTCCTATCCAGGTTGTGCCCAAGAAGGGTGGGATTACAGTTGCGGAAAATGCCGACGGCGAGTTTATTCCGGTGAGAGAGCAGTCCAAGTGGAGAATGTGCATAGACTACCGGAAGCTCAATGAGAAGACAAAGAAGGACCACTACCCACTTCCATTCCTTGATCAGATTCTAGAGAGACTGGCTGGACAAAGTTTCTATTGTTTCCTTGATGGATACTCGGGATATTTTCAGATTGCTGTGCACCCAGCGGATCAAGAAAAGACGACATTGACGTGTCCGAGTGGTACTTTCGCCTATAGGAGAATGCCATTTGGGCTGTGCAATGCCCCTTCCACATTCCAGAGATGTGTCACCTCGATCTTCACTGATATGCTAGACTCGTCGCTTGAAGTGTTCATGGATGATTTCTCAGTTTTTGGGAAAACCTTTGATGAGTGCTTGCTACATCTTAATGCTGTTCTGGAAAGGTGCGTGAAAGTTCGCTTAGTTCTGTCTTGGGAGAAGAGCCACTTCATGGTGCCCGAGGGCATAGTTCTTGGCCATAGAGTTTCTAAAGATGGCATTGAAGTCGATAAGGCCAAAGTGGGCCTCATCTCCACCCTTTCTGTTCCTTCCACCGTAAGACATGTCCGATCATTCTTGGGACATGCGGGTTTCTACCGACGTTTTATTAAAGACTTTAGCAGGATATCACGACCTCTCTGCCGATTGCTTGAAAAGGATGCTGAATTCCAATTTGATGATAAATGTGTTGAAGCCTTCAGTCAGTTGAAAGAGAGGCTCATTTCTGCTCCTATTATGCAGCCCCCGGATTTCTCTTTGCCGTTTGAGATCATGACGGATGCATCCGATACGGCGGTGGGGGCTGTGCTGGGTCAACGTATTGGCCGGATTCCTCATGCTATTTATTATGCAAGCAAAACCTTGGATGATGCTCAAAGAAACTATACGACTACCGAGAAGGAGCTGCTTGCAGTGATCTTTGCTCTTGACAAGTTCAGGCCGTATCTCTTGCAAAACAAAGTGACAATCTACACGGACCATGCTGCGTTGAAATATCTTATGTCCAAGAAGGACTCCAAGCCAAGGTTGATCTGATGGATTTTGTTACTCTAAGAATTTGACATCGAAATTGTAGATAAGAAAGGAAGAGAAAATGGTGCGGCAGATCATCTCTCCCGCCTTGAGGGGCCATTTGAAGTTACAAGTCCTATCAAAGAGACAATGCCACATGAGCAACTCCTCTTAGTCTCATTTGTCCAAAAGCCATGGTACAAGCACATAGCAAATTTCATGGCCAGTGGGAGGATACCAAGCATGTGGACGAGAGAGGAGAGCAAGAGATTGTTTGCTATGGTGAAAAACTACATTTGGGACGACCCTCACCTCTTCAAGTACTGCCCGGACCAACTCATTAGAAGGTGTATTCTGGAGATGGAGCAGCAAGAAGTCTTATCTATGTGTCATTCCGGAGTTTGTGGGGGTCATTTTGGAGGGAAACGCACAGCCGCCAAAATTCTACAATGTGGATTCTATTGGCTGACTTTGTTCAAGGATGCACATAATTTTTGTAAAAGCTGCATCAAGTGCCAAAAAGTGGGCACTATTTCCAAGAGGGACATGATGCCTTTATCACCTATTCTTGTGGTAGAGGTATTTGATGTTTGGGGGATTGACTTTATGGGTCCCTTCCCTCCCTCTTTTGGATTTGTCTACATCTTGGTTGCCGTAGATTATGTGTCAAAATGGATTGAGGCTGTGGCAACAAGGACTAATGATCACAAGGTGGTGTGTGACTTCGTGAAATCCAACATCTTCAGCCGCTTTGGTATTCCGAGGGCTATGATTAGTGATGGCGGAAGTCATTTCATCCACCGCACTTTTGAAGGGTTGTTAAAGAGACATGGAGTGAACCACCGTGTAGCTACTCCTTACCACCCTCAAACGAGTGGTCAAGTTGAGTTAGCAAATCGGGAGATAAAGCTCATTCTGGAGAAGATGGTGCGACCGGACCGCAAGGATTGGTCACTTCGCCTCGATGAAGCTTTATGGGCATATAGAACTGCTTACAAAGCCCCGATTGGCACTACACCGTTCAAACTTGTCTATGGTAAGAGTTGCCATTTGCCAGTCGAGATGCAACACAAGGCACTTTGGGCCTTGAAGAAGATGGACTTCGATGAAGAGAACGCCGGAATGAGAAGAAAGTTTCAATTGCATGAGCTGGATGAAATGAGGCATGAGGCATATGAAATGTCTAAAAGTTACAAGGAAAGAACCAAGTTCTTGCATGACAAGATCATAAGAAAGAAGAAGTTTGAGCCCGGTAACTGGGTATGGCTCCATGATTCTAGAATGAAATTCTTCCCCGGGAAACTCCGATCGAGATGGGAAGGACCTTACCTAGTCAAGAAGGTGTACCCATCCGGTGCAGTGGTCATTAGTGCAAAAGAAGGAACTAAGGAATTCACTGTCAACGGGCAAAGGCTAAAACCTATTGTGGAGGTCGGCCCGGACAAAGCCAACCAAGATTTTGACATTGTCATGATGGTAGAAGAAGAATGTGATGAAGATGAAGATGAGGATGAGAAAGGGATTTACTACAAAGATCTCTTAAAAGTTCCAAAGAAATGAAGGAGCAAAACAATCAATAAGCCCGGCTGAAGGCGTAAAATTTAGCGCTAGTGGGAGGCAACCCACGCGGTTTGAGATTCTCGAACCCTTCTTTTGATACTTTCGTTTTGTTTTACACGAATACACACACGCACACTCGTGCTTTACAGTTTTTGTTTGAATTTTGATGATGCGCAGGTGTTAGACAGTAGAGGGAGAGGTTTTGGAAGTAAGTCAAGGCCGTTAATTCAAATCTGTGGCAATAAGAACAAATCAAGCCGAAAGATCAAGTTTCTGAGTTTGAAAATTGAAAAGACAATCCACCACGGCCGTGGTAAGTCGACCACGACCGTGGCGCATGCTGCTAACCACGACCGTGGACACGGCCACGACCGTGGGAAATTTTTGCCAAATTAACCAAAGCTACAGGTTGTCTCGAAGAACGGCCACGACCGTGGGAAATGCGTCCGGCCACGACCGTGGACAACTCCCACGACCGTGGGAATTAAAGCACCAAATTGGCCAAAGTTACAGGTTGTTTCGAAGATCGGCCACGACCGTGGCAAGGCGACCACGACCGTGGCGTAAGGATAGTGCCACGACCGTGGCGTGGCACCACGACCGTGGCGAGGTCAGACCTGGGAGTTCTTCATCGACAACACGACCGTGGCACCCGCCACGGCCGTGCTACCCAACCTTGGCCACGACCGTGGCCCTCTGCCACGACTGTGGCCGAACCCGGTTCAAGAAAAAAATATATCTTTTGAACGTCCAAACACGACCCCCATCTTCATTCTTTCGTCTCCCACCTCCAGAAAACGACCGTGGCGGCCGCAGACAACCTGGAGCTCCCCCGTGGGTCATCCCTAACCCCCAAATCCACCTCCATTTGATCCCCAATCAATCCCAAATTGTTCCCCAGCCTTCCCACTCCCATTCCCACCGTCCAATCTCTCCCAATCACACCTCCATTTCCTTTCCCATCTCCATTCCGCCCAGCAACCTCTCCACACAAAACCTCCACAAAAACCCCTCCATTTTCGCCCAAATCCACCACTAACCATATAACCACAATCCGTACATCACTATCCTTCCATTCCACCCACAAAACCACATCCACAGCACCTCTCCCATAAAAATCTTAAAATCACCACATCCACCTCCATTTCCCGCAATGAAGAAGATTGGAAAAGCTATCACAAAGGGGACCAATATCCTCACCGGAGGGAAACGACGCTCTAAAAATGCCCCCTCCGATGTATCCATCCCATCCCACACCCCATCACCTACCACTTCCGCCCACCATTCCCTCCGCCGGTCGCAATCGGTGAGCGGATCACACTCCCGCTCATCCGACAGCCACCACATCACAGACGCCACCTACGAGGGGGAGGATGAGGAAGAAGAGGAGTCTATGGGGGTCGACTTGGACCACCTCATAGATGAGATCGAGCCGACAGCCGCAAAAAGAAACCAGCGATCCAAAGCGGCGCCGTCCTCATCAAGGCTACCTACAAAGCCCGCACCACCCCGCCACTCAACATCCAGCGCGGCGGTGAGACGTGAGGTGCAGCCGCAACACTCACGGCAATTGCAACATAACGAGGAGCAGTCGGCCCACTGGTACAATTTTGATACCAGTTCGGGGTCGCAATCTTATGCAATGGAGGAAGAGCACGATAGCGAGGAGGAAGAGATGGAACTCTTGTCTGAAGAGGATGATATTCTGGCACACTTGGAGGTGGACAGAGAGAAGACCCTGGGAAAAGCACAGGAGGGAGTGTCCTATGGTAGAGGACACAGGCAAAAGAAAACTCCTCTTATTTACCCTGAGTGCTTGACAAGGCGAGTCGTCACCTCCAGGTACGGCTGCGAGAAGACAATTGAAGAACTTGGAATCAAGGAGGCAGTGGAAAAGAACTTAAAGAAGATTGGGTTGTGGAACATTCTTTTCACACCCCAACCTACATATCCTGCTATAACCCAAGAATTCTTTGCCACTCTGGAGAAGACAAAAGTGAGGGGTTGTGATGCACTCAGATTTGCCATAATGGGCAACATGCACACCCTCACTTCCACTGAGTTGAATGCCATCTTCGCCCCTAGTCCTGAAGAAGCCATCAAATTTGACGACGGCCTGTTAGAAAGAGAGGTCAGTTTTGACTATGTGTATTATTGGCAGGCCTACACGGGCAGGGAGGACTACAACGCGGGTAGATCAAAGACTGCAGCTATAAGTAACCCGCAGATGCGCTACGTGCAAAAGGTCCTAGCAAATACGATTGTGGGCAGATACGACAACCAGGGCAGCATTTCTCAAAAGGATATGCTTGTCTTGATCAGTATGCAATACAAGAGATATGTCGACCTCGGAGTCCTTTTGATAGATCATATGAAATCCATACCTTATAAGAGTTCAAAGCCTTTTGTTATGGGTGGATTTGTGACTTCGATTGCACTAGCGCTGGGATACGATCTCTCGAAGGCACAAGGCGCGATTGGGGCAGAGTTCGTTGACCTCAATTATCTGACGCGTTCGCACACAATAAAGATAAAGAACAAAAGAATGATCTATTTGGCCACTAGTGTGCAGGATTTTGAGCTTGAGCTGCCATATCATGCAAAGCCTCTATTATCCACATTTGGACCTGGCAACAGGATGAGGGAGAATTTGAGGGCATGGCAGCTAGACCACCCGAGAGAGACTTATGTAAGGGAAGCCACCGCCGCATATGAACATGTTGCTGAATCTAATGTGCAAGGGCAGGAGCATGAAGCAGAAGAAGAACGGCAGCCCCGAAGAACAAGAAGGAGGGATGAGGGAACATCCCAGCTGTAGCCACCCGCGGGGAACGCCTACGACATGGCCACCATCCAGGCACACCTCGAGAACATCCAAAAGACTCAAGGTGACATGCAGCTTGTCCAGCAATACATGTGGCAAGATCAACAACAGATGCACTACCAGATCAACCACTTGTACCAATACCAACACGCCCAAGCAGCACGAAACCCCGAATGGGGTGCAGACTTTTGGGGTGGTATAGCTGGACATCCACAGGCATATCCTCCACCCCAGGACAACTACTGGGGGCACTACAATCAGCATCCTCCTTCCAGCTCGGCTCCAGACTCAGCTCCTCCTCCAGATCCTCCTCAAATGCCGGACCAGCCACCATAGCCTTGATTCTTCCCCTATCTACCCTAAGCTGTAGTTTCATGCTGAGGACAGCATGATTCTAAAGTTTGGGGTGGGTAGGGCGGTATGCACCACCCTTTCCCTCATTCTGTCATTTTGTTTCACCTGGCTATTTTGTTTTAGATTGCTGTTTTTGTTTTGTTCATTGCTGTGTTGCCTGTCATGTAGTTTAATTTCGTGCATTTTTGAGTAATTTTTCAAAATTTTACTTGCCTTGCTTTCCCATATCATGCATTGCATCTCATGTAGATTTTTGCTAATTTTTGTATGCTTTAGCTAGGATTTACTTGCTTTTTACCTAAAATTGTGTTTGAATGTGGTTTAGTACAATGTGACACATTTTTGGCCATTTTTGCCCAGATTTGATAGTTCTTGTCCAAAAAGCGTGTTTTGACTCAATCTTTACCATCTTGAATGAAATTGCTTATCTTTGACAAATACAAGATAATATGCTATGATAAAATGCTATGTGGTATCAACGAGTGACTTCTTACATGCTCGTCACCTCCCTTGGGAATGTGTTGGTTTGTTTGAATTATGATCCGAGCAAGCATAGAACGTTTAATGTTTGTGGAGTTACTTGATTGATATATGGATTTCATTTGGTTCATTCATGTGATGTGATATCTATGGTGAAGTGTCGGACTAGTTTTCATGCAGGAGACCTTATGTGGAAGATTATGCCAAGTGACCCCCCTTTTTGACCCGACCACTCTTTCATCATCTTCATACCTCTCCGCCTCATAAAAGGATGCCAAAAGTGCACACATTAGCCGTGGCCACCTCCAAAAGTTTGGGGTGACCACATCTCTATCTCCCCGCTTCACTCTATCCACCCTGTGCCCTACCTACACCAAGGGCAAAGAAAAAGAAAAAAAGAAAAACAAAAAGAAAATAAAAGGATGCTCCTGTTTAAGAGCATTCAAATAAAGAAAAGAAGAGTGTGTAAAAGCGCTCCAAAGCTTACCGCAACGCTTTCTTCTTCTTTTACACCCATTGAGCTAGGAAACTTCAAACCTAGCTCACTTTATCCCTTTTCCGCAGCCATGTGGGTCAGTTGGCATAACTTGAAGCATAAGGTTGAAGGCATGAAGGTGAAACGACACTCCTAGTCATCGGCGATTAACATCATCATGAAACGGCCTACCCGGAACCTTATGGATGAGGTATTGATAACTTGTGCAATCCATGCATTATATGTGAAGTTCTTGTGCTCAGTGCTCCCTTCATAGTTGGTTTGTGAAAGTAGAAGAGGAGGGAAGTGATTTGCATGTACCTAGTCACCGTTGATCCCATTTATCATTTTTCACCCATCATGTTTTTGTCATATCTTTTGTTTGAGAAAAAGAGAAAAGAGATTGAGTTGGAGCATACTTGAGGACAAGTATGTTTCAAGTTTGGGGTGGTGATCCAACCCTATTCTAGGGCTGTATCTCATGTCATTTTGTGCCTTTATTACATTCAAATGCATTAGATTTACATGTTATTTCCCCCAATATGATTATCATGGCAAATACGCTTATGGATGTTCTTTGCACTATTTTTCAGGTACTTGGACCTTGCTTAGATGGACGAGGGGGAGAGAGGGACCCAAAGAAGGCCCCAAAGTCTCCCTTAACCTATCTCCAGTAGCCAAGACTCATCCCCGAGCAAAGACATCCGAAATTGACAAAGTTAGAAGAGAATTAAAGAAGTCGAGCCTCACCACGGTCGTGGCCCCAAGGCCACGGTCGTGGCTTTATTGTGCAAATCCAACATGATGCAATAGGAGAATCCATAGTTCGCCCACGACCGTGGCCACCCAGCCACGATCGTGGCCAATGAAGGCAACACGACCGTGGCCATCAGCACGGTCGTGGTCAAGAGAAGAGAACACGGCCGTGGCACCCTGCCACGGTCGTGGGCATTATTGCCTCAAGGTTACAGGTTGCTTCCTCCGAGCCGCCACGACCGTGGCCAATGACGAGCAAAACGCCCGTGGTCCCTCCCCACGGTCAGCCTGACTCCTCCAAAATGGCCGTGTTACCCAACACGGCCGTGGTGCACCCTAACCCACCACGACCGTGGCACTCCGCCACGGCCGTGGCCACCACCCTACTTTCGGAGTGCCACGGTCGTGGCCACCACCCTACTTTGCTTTTTCACCACCACCTTCACCCCACGACCGTGTTCACCACCCCACGGTCGTCCACCACTACCCCCACCACGGCCGTGGCACATTCACCACGACCGTGGTGACCACCTACCCTATGCATTTTTCCACTGCTTTTCCCATTCTACCCCCACTTAACCCTAGCTCCTATATAAGCAATAGATGCTTCTAGGGCTCGGGGGAGCACCTCTAGAGCACCCCTAGCCACACCCTAGCAGCTCCTTTGCTTCCATTACTCCAATCCATCCATTTCCTTGCAATCCACCCCATTTCCATCCACTTTCCACTCTTTTCCACCATAGAAACCTAGTTTCTCTAGGTTTCTATCCATAATCCCCGCCATTTTCATGCACCTTTGCATCATTGGAGGAGTGAGGACGGCTGCAGCTGCTTGGAGGTGAAGAAGGAGTCAACTACATCGAGCTTCATGGCGTTTTCCCTTCTTCTACCCCTTTCTTTTGTTCCTAGTTTGATTATGTGTAGCTAAGCCCCCTTGGGTGGGCTGTTTGGGACAAAAATGTGACTTTGATACCATGTTGGGGGAATAGAATTTGTATGAACATATTTCATTTCTATGATGATTGCCTTTGCTTTTATCTCATTTCCCATTACTTGTGCTTGTGGTTGTTGTTTAATTACTTTAATTGCTTGCCTTGTGGTATTTGAAAACATTTGTCCCTAGGATGTTTTGGTTTCTATGTAGCTATCGTAGGATTGGCTCCTAGGTCCTTAATTCGGATCCCTAGCTAGCCCCCTATCTTCCTACATAATCACCTCCTTCCTAGATGCAAATGTGAGTTCTAAGTGACTAGTATAAGTGTGATTAGTTCAATTGCCTAGGATTTCCTAAAGGCTGAGGTGGCTAGTGGCATGAGGTCAAATATCCTCATCTCTACTCCCATCCTCACCCTTGGTCCTCAATTGACTAATACCACTTATCCTAGAGACCTAGACTTGGTATGCCCTATGAGAATTACACCTAGCCCTAGTTCTCCAATTAGTAGCTTAGGGTAAATTCTCATAGCACCTACCTCGTTGTTTGGTTTGGTAATCTAGAATGAGATATGCTAATTGCTTATTATGGTGACTTCCCCCAACTAATGTTAAGGTCACATTTCCAAATGGCCCACCTCCCTCATCTAATTGTTTAAAACCCCAATTACCTGCTTTTCTTGTTAATGCTAGCTTAGTTCAATTGCTTTAGTTAGTGTAGTCTTTTGCCTAGTTTTGCTCGCTAGTGTTAATCTAGACCTTTGTTCTCATCAGTGCTTAGTGTAGTTTCTTAATTGCCAGTTGCTTGTTTAGTCTAGCGTAGTTCATTCCTGTTCTTGATTAGATAGTTTGTTAACCCTAGTTTGCTAGTTTAGTCTGTCAATAACTTAGTTTCATCTTGCGTTTCTTACTTGCTCGTTTAGCTTAATCAACCATCTACCAATATTGAAACCCTAAAAACCCTACTCTCCGCACTAGGAACATAGCTCACCCTCTCTAACTCTAGTGCCCCCTCTATCTCCGAGGTTCGACCCCGTACTTACCGCCTTACCTGTACTACGACAAGACCCCGTGCGCTTGCGGGTATATTGTCTTAGTAGAAGTAGGTAGTTAGCCCGGGACTTTACAAATTTCGAAAGCTAAAGATCCCATCTCATCCCGTGCCTCCCGACCTCGTGGATTGCACTCGTTGCAAGCCACTAGCGGGAGCGCACCAATGCCATCACCTCCTCGTAGTATTATCATACTAAGCCCTCGAGGGGTGTCAACGCTGTCGATGTACAATGCACCAGATGATCTTTGTTGCTGTCTGAGCTATTGTAGAAGATTCCTGCTCATTGGCGAGTGTACATCGTCAGGAGCGTCCAGTGGTTGTAGTGCAGGATGGATAGGAAGATTATGCACGGAACACTACACTGCAACTCTTCCAGAAAGGTTTGCTTCGCTCCTAATTCATCAGCAAGGCAGATGTCGTTGAACAACATTGGATGAGCTATGTATGCGTGTTCAAGCTTCTTATGTAGTGTCTGGATGTAGGCGGCCGACACAGATATAGCCAAACATCCTCCTTCTTTTACCATGTCCCTCAATTCATCAACCGAGACTATGACACTGCCTGCCTCGTAGATGACATCTGTCGGGGTAGAGTCAACTAACTTCAAAAGAACTTCTTTGCCCTGCTCCTGTGTGAGTGTAGAGCACGAGAAACGATCAAAGTTGTAGATCATTTCTTCTGATGTTTCAGGTGAAGCGGGGTCTTCGATTCCGTGTACTTCCCGCAAAATTTCTAACCGCTTGCCTGCTCCGTAGATGTCTGCTTCTATCTCAGTTTCTTTCTCTGGAGTGCTGCTGGGTTGTGAAGATTCGTCTGCTTGATCACTGTCCAGCAACCTCTCTGGTACCCCTGCATCTTGGAAGTAGCGCCTATCTTTGATCAACAACAAGGAGTAGGTGCTCCTGACATGGAAGAAGTTTTGGCCCTGGAGATGCCTTATGTATCCGAATATGTTGAGCAGCTCCATGGCGCACAAGACGATAAAGGCACTATTTCCACTTCCCTCTTCTGCTTGGATGAGGAAGTCTCCGATAGAGAAGAAGTTCCAAACGCCGCTATGACGTTGGACTCCTTGCTTGATGGCTTAGAGAAGATGCAACAGTAGAAGCCTGAGATGTTTGTCTTCCGGGCGACTGAAAATAAGTCCTGAGCGTGGCACCTCCTTGTTGCAGCAGCTGAGGAGCTGGACGTCATGGTTCCGGAGGTCTGCCACACACAGGAACCACATGTTGCGGTGCTTGTACAAGGCCAACACGATGTTCATATTGTGCTCTTCGATGTGTCGCAGCATGTTGGCCACCGTGATGGAATCTGGTACTCCCATCATCAATCTTCTTGCCAAGGTCAGGGTGGCGTTATATATTGTTTGCCGACCTATCCTGGTGCTGATATTCTCTATTATTGCACCCTCTAGGACCCTGAACAAACTCTTTCTGACGACGGCTGGTGAGCGAAACATGCTTCTGAGTGCTCCCCGTCGTACGGAGAAGTAGTCGTTGCTCCATACGATGTCTTCTTCATCTGCCTACGACCTCAGGACCTTGTTCAACAGTTTTTGGTCCCTGATCGACAGGTATCCGATGACCCTTCTGTCGAAGTCGGCTATCTCGAAGGAAGGTATCTCTGACAGAGTAGAGAATTCATCTGCCATCGAGCTTCTTCCTCTGGGGGGTGTCTTTCATTGGCGGCACAGATGTCCCCCCCTCTCCCTCAGATTCGTCAGAGGAGTCCTCCTTGACGTTGATTGCTTCGTTGTTATCCTCAGCTTTGTCTTGGGGGACTGAGGGAGATGTTTCTTCCAAACTACGGGAACTCACCTGTCCTACTAGAGCTCCGTTGGCTGACCTTTACGGTGTCCCTTCCTCGGGCGTTGGGGATGGCCCGTTGGAGGAGGAAGTGGACGATGATATTGGCGAGGATGTAGACGAGGAAGGTTGAGAGCCTGAGCCAGGAGGTGACGGAGATCTCCTCGGTTGCCTTGGACGCGGGTGATCGTCCCTCCTGTTCATCCTCTCCTCGATCACGTCGAGGCATTGGAGGGCCTGCTGCAACGTGGTGTTGAGTGCCTCTAGTTGGCCGGGGAGGCCAACTAGAGTCAGCAGTTGCTGCTCCTGGCTATTCAGCCTTTGTTGGAAACTAGAAAACTTGTGGGTTAGTGAAGTAAATGTAGTCGAGTGGCTTTCTGTTACCTCTCGCAAGTGATCGAGTCCATGCCCCAGCATCTTCCCGAGGACGGAGGGCTCCTGCAGATCTCCCTCTCGTCCTCACGACACTCATCTCATGTGAGGGTCTACCCGATGAGGTAGAATCTATCTCGATTGTTCGCGAGGTAGTTGCTACTGGGCAAGGCGTAAGCATTTTTGTGATTGTCCTTTCCTCACACCCTTGTTGTGATGGAGAAGGCCGCGATGTTGGTGGCTGTTGCTCTACCTCTACGTTGTCGGAGATCTCCTCTGCAGCTGCCATAGGAGACACCGCAGCGGTGTCGGCGTAAGGTGTGCAGCTCCGAGCTCCATCTCGAGGATCTCGGCGAACACCCCATTATTGGCTTCCAGCTGTGCTTCTTCTTCTACCAATAAGGGAACCACATAAGTTTCGGGAGCTGTGGCTGTCTCTTCCACGACAGCTTCCGTCAGGGTTAGGGCGGTTGTCTCAGCCCCGGTTGCCTCAGCGACCTCCATGATCGCCGGTACCTCTTCAGCCACGACAGACATTGTCGTGATCGTGGCTGGGATGGTAGGAGCGGCGACATCTCTATCAATAGCTATCGTCGGTGGCTCTAGAGCAGTGGACGACTTGACAGGAATTGTGGAAGATTTGTCCTACTGAGTGTCAAGAGGAATTGGTTCTCCTCTTGTAGCCACCCTCTCTTATATACTGGCGGTGGTAGCATAAGCGGCTTCGACTGCCACCGCTTCTATCTCTATGATGGTGAAGACCAGCTTTTCTGCATCATAGTTGGCATAGCTAGGAAGCAGAAGGAGGGTGCTTGTTCTCACAAATTTGTAGAAGTAGCCCCGCCCCTCCTTCTTGATGATGCTGGATATCATGAGGAATTTGAGGTCGATCTTCTCGTCGCCGCTTGTCCTTGAGAGACTGCGCGGTTCCCGTGGGTACCCTAACTCGACCGCAATCAGATTGACGATGCCACCCATGCAGTACTCCTTGGTGGCATCCTTTATTGGGTGTAGCCTGTTCAGCAAGAAACATCCCAGGTTGATCATATTGCCCTCCATCATGTGCCACATGAGATGGAGTTCTTCGGTGTAGATGTTGCTTGATTCGTTCTTGCTGAAGAGCAGGCACGCCACAATCTTGTGCACTATTCTCTAAAAGAAGGAGTGCACTACCGCCACCTTGCTTCCTGACTTGAATGATGACTCGCCGGTCAGCTTCCTCCAGAGCTTCACGGGGTTGAACCCGTCTCCTTCGGTGATCATTGCACCGTTGTTAAGCAGTTCCTTCTCATCCTCGCTAGAAGAGAAGATCTCGTTGAGCAGCTTCTCGGAGATGGCATGCTCGTCATTGTATAGTCGCCCCTGCAGTCTGCCTATTCCGCCATATTCTTCTATTTCCTCAGGTTTATTCGGCACTCGGCGGAGAGACGACATGAACTCCCTGGTGAGTTCAGTGTAGGAGGCGAAGTGGCTGAAGCAAATCTTCCACAACCCTGCTACAGCTAGGACATTTTCTAGTCTGTCGAAAATGCCTAGCTGAAGGAAGGATGACTGGTGGCAGAATCTGCTCGACCTGTAGAGTTTTGTTGCCAATTCTGAGTACCGGCGCCCATGCTCATTGTCTCTGGGCATGAACCTGCCTGGCATATAATTCAAAGACTCTGTTGCTGTTGCTGGAGACGTTACTTCTTCCGTCCTTGGTCTCTGTTCAGCCGTGGATGGCCTAGCTGCCTCGGGGTTTGGGCATTTCTGCTCGACAGTTGTAGTTTCAGCTGTGGTCTCGGTGTCGATCCTCCGACCGTGTTTGTCAACTTGAACGACAGTTTACTTTGTACGGGCCATATCTGTTATCATAAGACAAGTTTATTAAGCATTTAAATGTTCTACCTTACCTGATACCCGGTAGGTAAAAACTTAAAGTCGATATCAGTGTCTAGAAGGAAAACTGATTGCACGATAAGCTAAGTTTGGCCCGATACAAAAACTACCCGACACCACCGTATCGGGCTTAAAAAATGGGCGATATGATGCTTGCCCAATACGGTCGTATCGGGCGATATGAAGTTCGGCTGAAAAATCATATAGGTTCATCATGAGATACCGAGCGTCATTGTGAACGGATATCCTGCCCGATACAAGACACGGGTGTCGCCCATTAGGAGAAATACGCAAGGTGATACAAGATTGGGCGACACGGGAAAAACCGTACGTTATGGCCATTACCCGATACATCTAAAGATCAAGGTGTGTCGGGCGACATGGCCACGCGATGCGAAGCGCCCAATACGGTCGCTCCAAAAGAAAAGGTGTCGCCCGACACACAAAGCAAAACCAAACTGGGTGACACGGGTCTAGCCCGATATAAGGTATTGGTCACGCACACGTTATAGATGTGTCGCACGACACGGTCAAAAGTAACACAACTGACACAAATGTATGTCGGGAGATACAAGGAAATCAACTAAAGCCATGAGTCTGATACGAAAGTGCGCGACATGAGGTTTGTGTCAGGAGAGCCAAACGATACGAAAGTCGGGTTATACCTTTGCTATCTGAAGTTATCTTGCACGACACGAGAGTAGAAGCTAGGTTGCGCGACACGAGAGCAACAAGAGAAGTTACATCACAATACGAGAGTAGGTGAAGAGTAAATGCAGTAGCCCGACATAGTTAAACCTCTGTACTATATATAGCAATCCAGATCGGGGGTAAAACGGGTAAAATAGGGTTACGCGTCGGGCGAGGAGAAAAATCATTCCTGAGATGAGCAGTCCCGTCCGTCAAATCAAGGGTTATTACTCCTCCCGCCCGATATGATTGCTTGCTGCTTGGCGGTATCGTCCGACACGGCTCATGGCTGAGGTGTGATGCCCGATACGCCTAGACGATAAGGGCGTGTATTGCGCATCGCCTGAGTCTTTTGCATGACACGGGTAGGGAACAAGGTATCCTTGCCCGATACAAGGCTTTTTGAACATGATTTTTGATGAAAAACTAAAAATAAAGCGAAGGAAAAAGCAATTGATGGGTAAAACATTATGGGCCTACGGTGAAGTTCCCAGCCTCAGATAGCATTACTCATCAATGCTCATAAAATAGAGCGGTGGCCCATAAAACAGAAGAGTCAGGGCATGTGACGCATGCACTGACTCAGGCCTTATTACAATCATAATGTTCATAATGTTTTTCTTGTAGGAAAGGAAATAACGTTCTATTCTAAGAAAAGTAAAACTCGGGCTGCCTCCCGAGGAGCGTTGTAGTTAGCATCATCAGCTCGACAGCTTTAGATCCTTTACTTTGTGTATTCAGCTATTTCCGCATCTTGCAAACTTATCTCCGTACTTCTCACGAATGCTTCATCTTCATAGAATCTTTTTTACTTTGTGCCCATTTACTGGAAAAACTTTGGACGGATCTTCTTTATCATATAGCTCCATCATCCCTGATGGATATATCTTTGCTACGGTGAAGGGTCCGGACCACCTTGTTTGCAGCTTACCTGGAAAAAGATGAATGGAGGATTTAAATAATAAAACTTTGTCACCTTCACTTACATCCTTCTTCCTCAAGAGGGCATCATGCCACACCTTGGTCCTTTGCTTATAGATCCTTGCATTCTCGTAGGCATGCATTCTCAATTCTTCGTGTTCCTACAGCTGCAGATATCTATTCTCTCCTACCTTCTCCAAATCCATATTCAAGAACTTAATAGCCCAAAGAGCTTTGTGTTCAAGCTCTAAGGGTAGATGACAGGATTTCCCATAAATCAATTTGTAAGGGGTAGTTCCAATGGGTGCTTTATATGCAGTTCTGTAGGCCCAAAGGGCGTCATCAAGATTCATTGACCAATCTTTCCTCGTGCGGCTGACAATCTTCTCTAAACTCTGCTTGATCTGTCTATTCGAAACCTCCACCTGCCCAGAAGTTTGTGGGTGGTAAGGCGTAGCGACCTTGTGTTTAACCCCATACTTTTGCAGGAGCACTTCAAACTATTTTTCCCCAAAATGTGATCCACCGTCGCTTATTACAGTATGAGGTACTCCGAAACGAGGGAAGATAGTCTTCTCAAACAACTTGATCACTGATTTAGAGTCACACGTTTGGGTGGCAATAGCTTCCACCCATTTAGACACATAATTCACTGTGACTAGGATGTATTGATATCCCTTTGATGGGGGAAATGGGCCCATGTAGTCAATTCCCCATACATCAAAGATCTCGACTTCGACCCAATTGGCCATAGGCATCTCATTTCTTCTTCCAATGTTTCTTGTTGATGGGCATTATTTACAAACCTTTACATAATTTGCAACGTCCTTGAACAAGGAGGGCTAGTAAAAACCCGATTGCAGCACCTTGGCGGAGGTCCTTTCACTCCCCAGGTGTCCTCCATATGGAGAGGCATGACATTCTTTCAGGATGTTTGGGACCTCTTCTTCGGGGATACATCTTCTGTACAGGTTATCTACGCATCTTCTAAAGAGGAGAGGATCGTCCCACTATTCTTTACATCTGAAAAGAGCTTCTTCTTTTGATTATAGGTTATATCAGGAGGCAACTCTCCACAGACAAGATAATTACAAATATCTACAAACCAAGGCAAATTCTCATCTTTGGTTTCAACCATCAGCAAGGCTTCGTCAGCATAGTTGTCGTTAATAGGTGGTTCCTTCTGCCTTTCCACCATGATCCTTGATAAGTGGTCGGCGACCACATTCTCTGCAACCTTCTTATCAACGATCTCGTGGTCGAACTCTTGTAGTAACAAAGCCCACCTTAATATCCTAGGCTTGGTATCCTTCTTCTGCATGAGATATCTTATTGCCCAATGGTCTATGTAGACCTTCACTTTCGTACCGATAAGATAGGATCTGAACTTGTCAAAAGCAAAGACTATCACGAGCATCTCCTTTTCTGTAGTCGTATAATTCACCCGAGCTTCATCCAAAGTACGACTGGCATAGCAAATGACGTGGTGCCTTTTGTCCTTTTTCTGTCCCAAGACTGCTCCTACAACATAGTCACTGGCGTCACACATAAGCTCGAAAGGTAGCTCCCAGTCTGGAGCTTGAAGGATAGGCGGTGAGACAAGGGCATCTTTTAAGGTCTGAAAAGCATTTAGACAATCGTCAGAGAAATTGAATTCAACATCCTTTACCATAAGGTTGGACAACAGTTTTGAGATCTTTGAGAAGTCTTTTATAAATCTTCGGTAGTAGCCGACATTCCCGAGGAAACTCCTCACTCTCATTATAGACTTCGGTGGAGGAAGTTTAGATATGGCTTCAACCTTTCTAACGTCTACCTCAATGCCACACCTCGAGACTTTATGCCCTACCACGAAGCCTTCTCGTACCATAAAGTGGCACTTCTCCCAGTTCAAGGCCAAACTCTTTTCCTCGCAGCGTTGCAAGACTAGAGACAAGTTTTTTAGGCAGGCATCGAAGTCCTTTCCATAGACAGAAAAGTCGTCCATGAAAACTTCCACGATGTCCTCCAGAAAATCTGAAAACATCGATATCATGCAACGCTGAAACATTGCGGGAGCATTGCACAAGCCGAAAGGCATTCTTATGAAGGTGTAGGTGCCATAGAGACAGGTAAAAGTAGTTTTCTCTTGGTCGTCTGGCAAGATGGGAACTTGATGAAACCCTGAAAAACCGTCCAAGAAACAGAAATAGTCATGATGTGTTAATCTTTCCATAACTTGATCAATGAAAGGAAGCAGATAATGATCTTTTTTTGTGGCTTGGTTTAGTTTTCGGTAGTCAATACACATCCTCCATCCCGTGACGGTCTGAACCGCCACTTCATCGCCTTTATCTCCTTTAACTACTGTTATACCTCCTTTCTTCGGTACCATGTGGATTGGGCTCACCCAGTTACTGTCACTGATCAGGTAAATGATCCCAAAATCACTCAGTTTGATTACTTCTTTCTTCACAACTTCTTTCAGCATCTGGTTCAATTTTCTCAGGGGTTGAGCCAGAGGTTTAGCAAATTCTTCCAAATTAATGTGATGCATACATAATGCAGGGCTAAGGCATTTGATATCCTCTACCGAATATCCTATAGCCTACCTGTGGAGTCTCAACTCCCCAAGAAGTTTGTCCAATTGATCTTTCGTAAGATGGGCATTAACGATGACAGGATTTCTCTTTTCTTGATCTAGAAATTCATACCTTAACCCTTCAGGTAGCTGCTTCAACTCAGGTTTAGCCTTGGGTGCCTTTTCTTCTGGTGCCTCCTCTAGAGAGGCAAACTTAACTATTTCTATTACCTCTTCCTTGTCGCTCAGATCTTCATCAGACTGATTAAGATAGTTGAGAAACTCGAAAACTTATGGATTTTTAGAATCTTCAGCATCAAAATCTTGATTTCTTAATACTCTCACAAGCGGGTCTACCATTACAATATCCTCTTCCATCTCTTCACAAAATTGGTTGTAGCTTTCAACAAAGTAAGCGGATTCTAGTAGGGAGGGTCCCTTCATAGAATCCTTTACTTTGAAATCTAAGTGGTCGTTTCTGACCCTTAGAGTAATTATCTTCTCGGTAACATCAATCAACGCTCTTCCTGTAGCCAAGAAGGGGCGTCCAAAAATGATAGGACATCTAGGGTCCTCCACAATGTCAATGACCACAATGTCGCAAGGAATGAATAAACTTCCAACATGGATTGACACATCCTCCACAACTCCTACGGGTCTTTTGAAAGAATGGTCGGCCAACTCAATCCTCATGTTGGTCTTGACCATATCCGTCAAACCTAAATGCTGCACGAGGCTTAGGGGCATAAGGCTGATGCTAGCCCCTAAATCAGCAAGACCTTTTCACTCGACATTATCTCCAATGGCAAAAGGAATGGTGAAAGCCCCTGGATCCTTCTTCTTGTTGGGTAAATCTACTTTGACAAAAGTAGAAGACATACTAGATAGATGCACGATCTTGATTCTTCCTCCTCCTTTCTTTTTGGTGATCAAATCTTTGAAAAACTTAGCATAGGTCGACATTTCCTCTAAAGCATCTAGAAAAGGTACTTCGAGGTGAAGTTTCTTTACTGACTCCATAAACTTCTCGTAATGCTTTTTAAGATGTGCCTTTATCAGTTTGTAAGGGAAAGGCAACTTGGGAGAGTAAGGACTTCTCTTACCAAACAGTTCCTCAATGGATCTTGGTTCTGGTTCCCTGACATGAGCTTGTTGATTGTCTTCTTCTGTGGGATTATCTATCGCAGTCCTCGATTCAGGTTCCTCGAGTCTGGCTTCTTCAGGGCGTTCTACTGTCTTCCCTGATCTCAGCACCGCCATTTTAAAGGATTTAGTGTTGGAGGGTATCTTACCCGAGGGGTTCTTTATCAACTCGGCCATCTGGGCCAACTACTGATCGATTTGGCATTGGTGAGTCTGTATGTCCGCTATCTGAAGCTGCATCATGTTTAGAACTCCTGAATTTGACAGCGCGCTTTGCGCCAGCTGGTTGTTGATAGTATCTTGTCTTTTGACAAAATTGAACAATTGACCCACCAAATCTGGTTGGTTCGAATTCTTGTCCTGGCTTTGCTCCTTAGCTTGACCCTAGCTGTGATTAGGGTTAGTCGCTTGGCGACTTTGGTACTTTCCTTGTCCTTGGAAGTTTGCCTTGTTCGATTGGAAAGTGGTAGTTTTGGTGAACTGACCTTATCCCCCTCTTTTCTCAAAACCTTGGGGTTTCTTGGTGGGGTTATTTAGCTGATGCAAGTTTTCAGCCGCATCCTTGTTGCCATAGTTAAAACCAGGGTGATCTGGTCTCTTGAAGTTGACAAAAGAGACATTCTCGGTTTCCTCTGCCTTGGATTCACTTTCAGTTGACTCGTCAGGTCGGGTGTAAACACAGTTATCAACCCAGTGTCCACCTTCTCTACAGGTGACACATTTCATGACTTTCTCAACTTGTTTCTTCCCTTTTCCTCCTGATTCTTTCAATTATCTGACATCAGTGGCTATTCTAGATCTGAGTGGTGATAGCCTCCAGAGCTTTGGATTTGAAGGAGGGCCCTTCGCTAGCGACCTTCTTAGCATATCCTCTATTAGATCTGTCATAGTCGGTGCCAGCTTGTAACTCAGCCATGTTCTCGATGATCTTTTTGGATCTGCTGGGCTTCTTCCCCAGAAAGTCACTGCCTGCAGCTGCATTTAGCGAAACCCTTTCTTCAGGGGTCAGACCATTGTAGAAGGTGGTTATCAGAAAACCCTTCTTGTAGTTTTGATTGTTGGGTTTTGTGGAGAAAACATGCGCGGCGGAAGCAATAAAATCCACGAAACCCGAAATAGGATCTCGTTGACAACAACATATTTGGAAGGAGTGTTTACGGGATATACCTTATCGCGGAGCAAGTCCGGCGATGTCCTGTTGCACGACGGTGTGCAACGCTGCTGGCCTACACGGACGGAACTTCTCTCCCGTTCGCTGTCGCAGGTTGATCGGGCAACGCTCCTTTGCGGCAGTGATGTATGCCGCTCGTAGCGCGTACAAGTGGTCGTCGACGTCCTCTGAACGCAGGCGTGAAGGCATCTGCATCTCTGCTTCATCCACGCAGACAGACGGAACTCCACGTCGTGCTTTCCAATCCGGCGGGAAGGAGTTGTGTCTCTGCGGCGGTGTGCTAGCGACGCGTTTTTCTCCTTTCTCTCCTAAGGATGATGACGGCTAGGGTTTACGTGCATGAGCATAAACTAAAAAGCCTCTATCTATATTATATTGATATCGGCCGTCAATCCTCCTTTAAACAGGATATGAAGGGAAATAGGGTTTCCTAATTCCATCGGTAAACAGAAACGTTGCGTTAATTAAAACGCCTGGGATGGCTTTATGTGCATATACACCAAAAAACTCCCACTTGCACTTAGAGCCAGTCACTCCAATATTATTCTAATCGATTACATAAACATTTTAGTAATGAATGTGATTTGAAGCAATTCCAATCAAATCCACAATTATACTCCTATTCCAACACATCCTATGCGTGTGACCCGGTAGGCTCCAAATTACGTTGGCAGTGATATCCATAATCATATTATGATTTTACAAGCAATGATTGGTATCTAGCAAGACTTCATTGCCACCCAAGTAATTGGAGAAGTTGGAAAACAACTTGACCTATCATGCATGACTGGTGTTACAATGATTGTATAGTTCCTTTGTCGCTGATATCTGAATTGAACTTGAGTCATGTAATTGTTATCCTTTTCAACGTTCAATCCATGTTCCTTGAACTAGAGCAGACTGTCTGAGATATATGTAAGCTCAATATCACATATTGACTCACATCAGCATGGCCATGCATTTCTCAGTCTCTCTTATCAAGTGGCCGGAATATCAAACTCCTGTAGGAAGGACAAATTCCATCTACATCACTCACAGTCATCCCCATGTGTCACAGTGCACCCAAGAACCATCTTTATGGCAATCCTTATTCAGGACCACGGTGGATGATGTCAAAGTGCACCGAACGACATGTGATAAGTGTAGTGACTTCAGGTCTAAGAACCACAATCACCACCATCATTATGAGATGTGACTCTAACTACCAATCATTGTATCCATGTGTCACTCTCAAGGTGGGTCTATCCGATACACTATTCTCTAACAAGTATCTATGTATTTGGTTTGATATCTCCATATCATGGATAATGAGATTCTTCCATCAACCAATCATACATTCTAATCTTATGTGTTATTGATGTCTATGGATATTTCCACAATAACAACTGATTAGGGACAAAACAAGAATACATACTCTTAGCATACATATGATCTCACTGTTCAGGTCATCAACCCGAAGACATATGTCATTGAGTATATCATTCTATAGACATCTATAAGTTTTATGGTCATCTCACAATATAAAACACAAACATATAGATTGGAAACTTGCCTTTATTGATATGATCAATGTAGTATTACAAATCATTTACATAGTATCCCATTACAATCATTGAATGATAGTCTCTATAAGCATACATACCAACAGATTCCCACTTGCACTTATACCCAATCACTCATGAATCTCAATCCAAGTGATCGGACATGTCCGTCATGTTTCTGCTGTGAAAGTGCTTTTATGAGCGGGTCAGCCACATTGCTTTCTGTAGGTACTCTTCAAATCTTCACATCTCCTCGTTGTACGATCTCTCGTATGAGATGGAATCATTGTAGAATATATTTGGAACATTGGTGCGATCTTGGTTCTTTAGCATGTGCAATTTCTCCATTGTTGTCGCAAAACAACTCAATTGCATCACCAACGCTTGGAACCACTCCAAGTTCAGAAATGAACTTCTTGATCCACACAGCTTCCTTTATAGCATTAGATGTGGCAATATATTCAGCCTCTGTTGTAGAATCCACAACCGTCTCTTGCTTGGAACTCTTCCAGCTCACAACTCCGTTGTTCAGGCAAAACACAAATCCAGATTGCGATCTGTAGTCATCTGTGTCAGTTTGGAAGCTAGCATCGGTGTAACCCTTTACCACAAGCTCTTCCTCACCACCGTATACCAAGAATTGATCCTTAGTCCTTATCAAGTACTTTAGGATGTTCTTTACAGCTGTCCAGTGACATTCACCTAGATATGACTGATATCGGCTCGTCATGCTCAAAGCATACGACACATCCAGACGAGTACATAACATCACGTACATGATAGATCCAATTGCTGATGCATATGGAATCTTACTCATGTGTGCCCGTTCATCACATGAAGTAGGACATTGGGATTTAGAGATCATAACCCCATGGGACATGGGCAAGTTACCTCTCTTAGAACCCTCCATGCTAAACCTCTTTAGCACCTTGTCAATGTATGTGCTCTGGCTTAGGCCTAGAAGCCTTCTAGATCTATCTCTATAGATCTTGATCCCAAGTATATAGGATGCTTCACCTAAATCCTTCATAGAGAAAGTCTTCCCTATCCAACCTTTTACTGTCTGAAGAGTAGGGATGTCATTTCCCATCAATAGTATGTCATCCACATACAATATGAGAAATACGATTGTGCTCCCACTAACCCTTTTGTAAACACAGGGTTCATCTTCATTTTGACTAAAGCCAAACTTTTTGACTACTTCATCAACACATAGATTCCATCTCCGAGATGCTTGCTTCAATCCATAGATTGACCTTTGTAGCTTACAGACTTTATTGGCTTCCTTTGGATCGATAAAACCCTCAGGTTGTGTCATGTACACATCCTTGAGTAAATTCCCATTAAGGAATGCTGTTTTAACATCCATCTGCCAAATCTCATAGTCATGATAAGCTGCAATGGAAAGCATGATCCTGATGGATTTAACCATGGAAACTGGTGAGAAGGTCTCGTCATAATCAACACCTTGAATTTCACAGAATCCTTTCGCAAGCAATCTACCTTTATAGTTTTGAACATTTCCGTCCATGTCAGTCTTCTTCTTGAAGACCTACTTGCACCCTATGGGTCTTACCCCTTCGGGTGGATCCACCAAGGTCCATACCTTGTTGGTGTACATGGATTCCATCTCAGATCTCATGGCTTCGAGCCATTTCTCAAATTCTAGTCCCTTAGTAGCTTCTAGATAGGAAGTTGGCTCATCTGCTATGCCCAATTCATCACTATCTTGAGTCACAAGAAATCCAAATCTCGCAGGCTCCAGTCGTGTCCTACTAGACCTACGAGGTTCCTGTGTTACATTTGGAACTTGAAATTCCACAACTACTTGTGAGTCTTCATGTTCCTTATGTACCTCCTCAGGTTCTCTGCTTTCTTGTTGGTCTCGAACTTCTTCGAGCTCTACATTCCTCCCACTAATTCCTTTGGAAATAAATTCCTTTTCAAGAAATACAGTAGTCCTAGAAACAAACACTTTGTTGTCAGTTGGTGTGTAGAAGTAGTATCCCCGAGTTTCCTTGGGGTATCCAACAAAATAGCATTTTTCCGATTTGGGTCCAAGCTTTTCAGGAAATTGTTTCCTAACATAAGCTTCACATCCCCAAATCTTTAACATAGACAAATTGGGATGATTCCCATTCCATATCTCATATGGTGTCTTTTGAACCGATTTGGAAGGTACACGGTTAAGTGTAAATGGTACAGTTTCAAGAGCATATCCCCAGAACGATATTGGAAGTTTGGATGAACTCATCATTGATCGTACCATGTCTAATAATGTATGATTCCTTCTTTCTGACACACCATTATGTTGTGGTGTACCAGGTGGAGTCCATTGTGATACAATACCACAGTCTCTCAGAAGGTCCTCAAACTCTTGGCTTAAGTATTTGCCACCTCGATCTGAACGAAGTGCTTTAATACTCTTACCAAGTTTCTTCTCTACTACATTCATGAAAGTCTTGAACATTTCAAGAGTTTCTGACTTGTGTTTCATAAGATATACATAGCCATACCTACTGAGGTCATTAGTGAAGGTAATAAAGTATTGATAGCCTCCTCTAGCATTTGATCTAAAAGGTCCTCATACATCAGTATGTATGAGCCCTAGAAGATCACTGGCTCTCTCACTGTGTCCAGTGAAAGGAGTCTTGGTCATCTTCCCTAATAAACATGCCTCACATGTCTCTAATGATTCAAAATCAAAAGAGTCTAGATAACCATCCTTATGGAGTCTAGATATGCGCTTCTCGTTTATGTGCCCAAGACGACAATGCCATAAGAATGTTTTGTTTGAGTTGTCAAGTTTTAACCTTTTAGTATTTACATTATATATGCTAGTCTCAAGTTCTAACAAGTAGATACCATAAGACATAGGGGCATTTCCATAAAAGATCTCATCTTTAGATATAGAAATAATTCCATTCTTAATGTGGAATTCAAATCCACTCTTGTCCATACAAGATACATAAATAATATTTCTATTAATGGTAGGTACATAATATCAATTCTCTAATTCTATTACAAGGCTCGTAGGCAAAGATAAACTAATAACTCCAACTGCGGTGGTAGCAACTCTTGCTCCATTAGCAACCCGTAGCTCGACTTGGCCCTTTCGTAAAGGCTTACTTCTTATCAGATCCTGCATATTAGAACATATGTGAGATCAACATCTGGTATCTAGTACCCATGATGAAGTATTTAAGTTTATCTCAATAACGTATATACCTGAAGTAGAGATCTCTATCCCCTGCTTCTTCTTCATCAGTTCCTCCAGGTAGAGAGGACAGTTTCTTTTCCAATGTCCAGGCTGGTGACAATGGTGACAACTTCCTTCTTTAGAGATCCCACCTTTAGCTTTGAGCGCGGATGACTTTGGCTTCTGCCCGGCTTTAGAACCTTTCTTAGCCTTGCTTTTGCCTTTTGACTTTCCTTTTGCCTTGCTGATCAGCATCACAGACTTGGTCTTTTGTTTCTTCATCTGTGCTTCAGCTGTCCTCAACATGCCTAACAATTCTGACAACGACTTGTCAAAATTGTTCATGTTGTAGTTCATGAAAAAATGATTATATGATTCAGGCAACGATTGTAGAATCACATCAGTGGCCAACTCTTGACCTAGGGGAAATCCCAACTTGGATAGGCTTTCCACGTACCCAATCAAGGTGAGTATATGGGTGCCAACTGAGTCTCCCTCTTTCATCTTGCTTTTGAATAAAGCCTTTGAGACATCATATCTCTCCTGTTTTTCTTGATGTTGATACATGTTCTTGAGATGTGTTACCATCTCCATGACATTCATGTTCTCATGTTGCTCTTGCAACTCATAGTTCATTGAGCACAACATCAGGCACTTGACATCCACAGCATCATCAAGGTGCTTCTTGTAAGCATCCTTTTCAGCCTTGGGCGCATTTATGGCGGGCTGCTCTAGCTCTAGTGTTTCAAGGACATAGAGCTTACGATCATGTGTGAGAACAATTCTCAGCGTCCTAAACCAGTTTTGAAAGTTGGTTCCGGTAAGTTTGTCCTTCTCAAGGACCGATCGCAACGAGAACGTGTGAGTGTTGTTTGCCATTTGATTGCTACAAAAGAAAAAAATTGCATTTAATCCAAAACATTTTGACTTATAAAGATTTGATAAATGAGATTAATTAGGCCTTTAATTAATCACGCTCCCACTATTGTATTCAAATTGATAGCCCTCACTATCAACTCGGAAGATTGCAACGCACAACCTTCTAGTGAGCCAAGACCCAAAATAATTGGATCAATGCCCAGCCAACGTCGGCGTCAAAGACCAAATATTAAGGTAGGCAACTTTTTCCAATTGCATCATATGCAACTCTTGGATAGATGATCATGCACAACTCCTTGCCATGATGCATCTGTGTGCCTCTAGGTACTTGATCCTATCAAGGTTCCCTAGTTAAATCCAACCCATAAGCCAACACGATGAGTGTGCACCCTGCGGAGGCAGACCCACACACCCACCATCACACTTCCACGAGATAGACAGTGTACCACGCGGAGGTGTGCCCACACATAGTCGATCAAGATTTTCATGTGTTTTGCTTTATGGAAGGCAACTAAAACTTAATATTATTAATTGAGGGGTTTTATTAATACATATATATATCCAAACACCACATACTTATAGTACGTATCATATACTACTATATCCACAACCACACATGATAGACATGCAATCATAAACACAAATACATCGGTTATGGCCATACTATTGTAATCCTTTGGAGCAACAAAGGATTACGGTCCACCTATGGTCTTATGCATCTCATGAAACACCTGTGAATCAACCTGTAAGCATGTAATGATCAACATTATAATGAACAACTTCATGGATGCTTCGTGAGGTTGGAACTTCAAGTTGCTTCTTGGAATGGGATCTTCTTGTTGCTTCTCCATGGACGCTCCTTGGAGTTGGATCTTTAGGTTGCTTCTTGGAATTAGATCTTCATGGTGCTTCTCCATGGACACTCCTTGGAGTTGGATCTTCAAGTGGCCTCCTTACATCAAGTTTACAAAAACTAAAACTAATCCTATCTCTATTACATCATGTGAGTACAAATATAAAAGGAAAGAATTAATTACACTTTGAAATAAGAGATGAGGCTCGGCATGCAAGCCGAATACTTTATACAAAGGATCCATATGTAACCATTATACATCCATATAATTCACAAACAAACATATCCACAAGATTGACATCCACATTCATTCAAAACATTCACAAAAGGGGATACTAGGCCATAACCGTGCATGCACTCACCACATAAAATAGATTTTAAAGGCGACATGTATGCTATCATAGGTATATCTATATATACGTATATACATATTAAAATTGCAGTACTTTTAATGCAGAACATTCCCCATTAAATAATTTTTGACTCCCACGCAGACTATGCGGGGTACACAGGGGCAGCGCCCCTGTGTGGGGAATTTTACTTCCGTGCACTTAGGAAAATCAATATTTTCCATAGTCGACCCCGTCCAAAACGTCAAAAATAGAAGCCTACAGCGTATGTGGAATTAAGTTTAGATTTGCACATTAGCAGGTTTAATTCACATCGTATGCAACATAAAAATAGTATACATCGATTTGATCATATCGAAACGAATCCAAATACGCAGTAGATCGACGCTGCTCTGATACCACTGTTGGGTTTTGTGGAGAAAACATGCGCGGTGGAAGCAATAAAATCCACGCAACCCGAAATAGGATCTTGTCGACAACAACGTATTTGGAATGAGTGTTTACGGGATATACCTTATCGTGGAGCAAGTCCGGCGATGTCCCGCTGCACGACGGTGTGCAACGCTGCTGGCCTACACGGACAAAATTTCTCTCCCGTTTGCTGTCGCAGGTTGATCCGGTGGCGCTCCTTTGCGGCAGTGATGTATTCCACTCGTAGCACGTACAGGTGGTCGTCGATGTCCTCCAAACGCAGGCATCAAGGCGTCTGCGTCTCTACTTCGTCCACACGGACGGACGAAACTCCACGTCGCGCTTCCCAAGCCGGCGGGAAGGAGTTGTGTCTCTGTGGCGGCATGCTAGCGACGTGTTTTTCTCCTTTCTCTCCTAAGGACAATGACGGTTAGGGTTTACCTGCGTGAGCGTAAACTAAAAAGCCTCTATCTATCTTATATAGATATCGGCCGTCAATCCTCCTTTAAACATGATACAAAGGGAAATAGGGTTTCCTAAACCCATCGGTAAATAGAAACATTGTGTTAATTCAAACGCTCGTGGATTAATTAGAATATTCCGGAATTCATTAATTAACCAAATAATCACATTAATTGATTAATTAATATCCGACTCCATGCAATCTCTTGGGATGGCTTTATGTGCATATACGCCAACAGTGATGGGGGCAGTCCCTCTGATATTCTTGATACCATTCCCAGGCTTCGTGTAGATTCTCATTCAGCTTTTGCATAAACGACATGATTCTCTGTCTATTCCTAACAATTTTCTCCGTAGGGTAAAACTTGTTTACAAAAGCATCCACCAGCGCATTCCATCCGTTAAGAGCTTGATGCGGTAGCCCGAGGTACCAGGATAAAGCCTTGTCCTCTAGATAAAAGATTAAGCCCTTGCAATATATGACTTCTTGGGGAACTCCCCGCATTTTAATGGTATCACATATATTTTTAAAAGCATCTAGATGATGGTAAGGGTTATCATTCTTTGAATTCCTTAATAAGATCTTGTTCTGGATCATAGAGATGACAAACAATTTTAGCTCAAAGTTGGTTGCGTTGAACCTTGGGATGACAACATGACATCTTGAATTATTGGCCTTTGTGGCAGCTAACTCCCTGAGGGTCTTTTCTTCTTCATTAGTATCTTCACTATCACTGTCTCCCTGGTTCTGCTCCTAGTTATGTTGATTTCTTCTGTGTCTTCGGTGATGACGACGTCTCTCATGGCGATGGTCATCCTCAAATTGTTATATTTCAGGATCTTCATGTTGATGGTTGCCTTCATAACAGTCATTGTCTTCATGCAGAGGCGAGTGAGGTCTAACTCTCGTGTGTTGCTCACCCTCTAAAAGAGGTGGTTCGACGCGAGGTGGCATGTCTAGTGGTGTCGGTGCTCAAATGAGTAGAATGCTTCTTTCCTGAGTACCTGAATAGCACGTAAAATAAAGTTAGAAAACTTGTATTAATAAAACGAACTAATCTATACTTTTTTTCTTCAGGTTAGAAGATAAAAAAAGGAAAAAGTGCTGTCAAGCTCATTACTAAGCTTGAGGCATGGGAGTGTAGTTAGTGGATTTGGGTTCGTTAATAATACTGTTTTGCCTTATCCCCAGCAACGATGCCAAAAAGTTGACCAGCCTAAATCGTGCGTCCAAAAGGAGAGGATTTGAAGTAGTCAGACTTTTAAATTACCTGACTCTTAGGCCCCCACAATGATGACGGGGTCCAAAGTAGCGATCGGGGTCGAACCACAGATACAAGGGTGGTAGTGTTAAGAACACGAAATCAACACATTACACTCCGACAAGGGTAAGCTGAGGATAAAGTTCCCGAAGGGAACAACAGGCCAAGATCGATAAAATAAAAGAGAACTATCTCCAACTGGAGTTACAAGGAGAAATTAAGGTTTTAAGCATTTATCAGTTTTTAGGGTTTTATTGCAATAGAAATAGAGGAGATAACACTATTGCTTTAGTAAGGAACAAAGGAGGAAAACTTCGGTATAACAAGCGGCAGCAGGAACATCCAACACCCCTTCTCTCAAAGAGGGTACCTCTAACTAAGCACCAACACCTCTCTCGAGGTTGCTGGACTTGGTCAGAGTGGAAGATAACTAGAGCAACTCCGATCTTGGGTACTCTCGTACTCCCTGATCGGACCAAACACTAGAGCTACAACACCTCTCTCAAGGTTGCTACAACGGGAAACACGAATCGATAGCTAGTCAAAACATGATCTAATCGTACAAGCTAGAGTTCAGATGCTAAGCAAGGTAATCATCCAACAAAAAGGAACCAAACATGAAGCAACGGACATGTCAACTCATCTAATTCCATTAGCATAATCATAATAAAAAAGGGTTTGGTTACATTGCATTAGTAAAGAAGGTAAATGACTAAAAAAGGTAAAGATAAGTATCGCCTCCTTGATTTTGAAGAGCGACATGCATCAGCAGATCCGTAAGATTCCTCTAGCCAGATACCAGTTTTCGAGCTCTGCCGGATACACATGTGTCGGGTGGCACTCCCTATCGGGCAATAGGCCATGACAGGGAGACATACTGACAAAGCACTCTTGCCCGATACAGTCGTGACGGGATGCCACCCTCTCGGGCGACACACCGTGATGGGTGATTCGTGTCGGGCTCGGTATCGTGTCGGGCTAGAGACTGCTTAGGGTATTAGGTTACTCATATCGAGTGTCCTCGTTGGTCAATATCGGGCTGCTGCAGTGATTGGGACGGATTCTAAGTGAACCATTCCCGCCCTCTCGGGTCGGGGAAGTGCTCACCTAGTATCGCCAGATACACCTCTGGAATGCGACACGCTAGCTCTAGGTGCTTTCCCAAGTTAGCTTTCGTGACATTCCAACCCATCCCATCAGAGTCCTATAGCTGCTATTTATAGGCAGTAGTTGGGAGAAGTTGTGGTTCTCCGAGTGCCACATGTCCTCCATCAGCTCTATCATTGTGGCTTCAGGGATGCCCGATATGCGTGTCACCCAGCACATAGGGTGTCGGGTTGTAAGCATGTCGGGTGTCGTGACGAGTGGGCGCCTGCTGGTGGGTGTCTTGTATCGTGCGACACGCTTCAGTAGTCGTGGCGAGTACAACTCCCTGTCGGGTAAGTGGCGTATCACCCGTCAGATCCTCCTTGCGCGACATGCCCGTGTCGCGCGGTAGCTGTATCGTGCTGCTGTATGTCAGGCAGTGAGTGTGTCGGCCGACTGGTAGGAGGGCCGATGCAGGTAGAACACGTTCATGGGCCGGGACGGGCCTTTTTGCTGATAAATGAGTCAAAAAATGAGGAAAAGTCTGCAAAAAATGATAAAATTGAATTAAGAGCGTAGCGCGACCTGTTTATTCAAAAACATGGCAAAAAGGAGAGGAAAACATTTTAAAAGGGCAGATTTGACAGCAAAATAAGGGCCAAAAAATCACAAAATTTGGTGTCATCAGTCGCCACACATATTTACCACCATCTTGTTACACTTTGTCAAAGAAGGAGAAAAAGACTTTCTGTGAGTGCATGTATAATATTAAGGTTCCACAAAGATACTCTTCTAATATTTGTAGATTGGTATCAATGAAGGATCTGAAGTTGATAGGTCTCAAATCTCATGAATGTCACACCTTAATGCAACAAATTTTACCTGTGGCTATTCTATCTATATTGCTGAAGCATGTAAGGTTTGCAATCACAAGACTCTGTTTCCTCTTCAATGAAATATGCAACAAAGTGATACATCCTGATACTCTCAATAAATTATAGAAAGATGTAATTGTAACCATGTGTCATCTTGAAATGTACTTTCCTCCTTCATTTTTTGATATCATGGTCAATCTTGTAGTACATATTACAAGGGGGGTGAAGATGTTGGGTCCAATTTTATTACACTGGATGTATCCATTTGAACACTACATGAGTGTTTTTAAAGGTGATGTTCGGAATCATTATCATCCTGAAGGGAGTATTGTTGAGGGTTACGTGGCTAGGGAAGTGATGGACTTTTGCAATGATTTTTTGAATTGCAATGAAAATTCTAGTGATCTAAAAAATTCCCATCACACTGAATCTTATTGTGGCAAAGGAACTCTGGGAGGACGAGTGAAAGGAATCAGTCGTGAGTTGTTGGAACAAGCGCATTTGTATATTTTACACAACATCGATGAAGTTAGTAGCTACATCACAAAACACAATGATCTTATCAAGAGAAATCATCCGTGATCCAGTTCAATGTGGCTTGCAAGAGAGCATAATCGAACATTTATTAGGTGGTTTGAAGAGAAAGTATTTAATCAACTATCTGAATCACCGAATAATGCTGCTGAAAACATAAAATGGCTCACCTTTAAGCCAAAAATGGATGTCATGTCATATGTAGGTTATGACATAAACGGATTTTCACACTACACAAAACGTCAAGACGAAAGTAGTGTGGTCCAAAACAGTGGGGTCACTGTTCAAGCTTGTTCGTTGTATTTTGCTAGTGCCAAAGATAAAAGACCACTTGAAGCTGAGATGTCATATTACATCGTCATTGAGGACATATGGGAATTGAACTATACAAATTTTAGAGTTCCTATCTTTAGGTGTAATTGGGTTGACAATAACAAAGGAGTTTTAGTGGATGAGTTGGGTTTCAAATTGGTGATTTTGAAAAGATTGGTGAGAAAGACGAGTCATTCATCATGGCAAACCAAGAAAAACAAGTATTCTATATTGATGACCCGGAAAATAAAAATTGGTCTGTCGTTCTTCATGGAAAAAGACAGTTTACTGTAGATCCTATAAATGAAGAAGAATACTACAAAAAGTATGATGATTCCAGTCCATTCTTAATTAGTTTGCCAAGTGTAAATGTTGAAGATAACACCGATGAATATTATAAACGTCAAGACCATGCTAAAGGAATTTTACTTGACTAACAACTCAACCAATACTAGAGGCATGTATTCTTTGAATTATTTATTTTATTATCATTCAAGCAAGTAATCTTTTAAATATACATCATATATCATGTATACCTTATCACTTGTGCTTTTATTATCACTAATTTTTTATCATGTATACTTGCAGGTTCTAAAATGGCGAGTGAAGATGAACATTCTGAGCATGAGCATGAGCACCATGAGGATGGTAGTGGTGATGCAAAGAAAAGTAGAGGTCCCACACTAATGTGTAGGCTATAGGAGCTCAGGGCTAAAGGGGACAAATTATCAGTCCAGTTTGATATCACAGGAGGACCTGTTGGGGAACATGCTAGTGCTTTCAAGCATTACGTAGGGGCGACCGCACACAATAAGGTGGCAATAGATATAGAAAATTGGCATGATGTTCCTAATGCCAAAAAAGACCTCATATGGAAAGATATATCTGTGTGTGGAAGTTATATTATTTTAATATGTTTTTTATCTATTGATTCTAATTTAGTTTGCTTGGAATTAATTCCTTTTCAAAACAACATTATTAATTGCTTCTTTTGTATGTATAGGGTGTTTTTCATCTAAATGAAAAAGATCACAAGAAAAGAGTGCTACAACATTACGGTGTACGATGGAGGGGTTTTAAGACACATCTCGCAAGAGAATTTATAGATAATCCTAAACAAAAGAAGAAAGCAACAGATGTATATATTTTTATAGATCCTAAGGTGTGGGAAAGATTTGTTGCAGCTAGGAGATCGGAAGAGTTTCATGTAATAAAGATTGTGATGTATTGTATGAATCTTTAATTTTATACAATTAAGGAGATGAATCTTTTTATACATGTTTGCCAAGTCTAAATTGCAATACCTCATTTTAAATGATCAGGCTATCCACCAGGCTCAAAAGGAAATACAGGCCAAAAATGTGCATGATCATCGCTTGGGGCCCGATGGTTATGCCTTCCGCCGCCAACTATCAAGAGAAGCAATCCTCTTCTGGAGAAGAATCTAGTACAACTCAAGTTGAGCGTCCACCCCGACACTTGACATGGATTGATGCTAGAAAGAATTGAGCAGGTGAAATTGTCAACCCTGCAACTAAGGAGGTGGCACAAAAGATGGTAGGTTTATCCCAACTAAGTAAAGAGTAACTCCCACAAACTTAGATTTATTTATATCTAATTGATATTGTTATTTAATATTTTTATTAACTATGAATAGATTGATCTCCACGAGCAAAGGAAGGAAGGAAAGTTCATCCCAACTAGCCACATGGATGAACTATCAGTTGCTCTTGGTACGAAGGAGCATCCTGGCCGTGTTAGGGGATTAGGAGCTGGCATAGGATTCAAGTCTTATTTTGGCCCTTCGAAATCTAAAAGAGGTCGTGTAGGAGGTCTTACACAAGAGGAGGTTGAAGTATTAGTAGCGTAGAAAGTAAAAGAAATAATGTCTTCATTTCAGCCTACTCAACCTTCTCAACCTATTCATACGCGTCTCTCAAGTGATGAGGTACAAGCCCATGCTACAGTTGTAGAAGGTCATGGGAGCACTCCCAATGACCCACCACAACAATATGCAATAAGTTTTTGTTCTATATGTTATGTTATTAGTATGATATATATATGATAATATATATAGTTGTAATAGGTATCTGTTCTACTACTTCTTATATAACTTATATTATTTCAATCTAGGTTGGTATGAACTGTAAACTTGCAGTGGAGGTTCCAGAATATAATGTTGTGGCAGTGGGCAAGGTGTACAACCTTGGTGGTACATTGTATTGCCAACAAATTACTGATGATATTTTCCGTGTGTCCATCCATCTTGTGTGTGACGGAATGGGGGACAAACCACTACCCATACCTAATCTTGAATATAGTACAATGGAAGAAGCAGAGGGTGTTGTAGTGGGTTGGCCTAGACACTTGGTTATCAATGACAAGGTATACTTGAATTCTACCATGTTTTTCATATTTGACTACATATATGAACTCGTGTAATAGAATTATATAATTTAATTAACAGGTTTGCAAACCAAAAAGTAAAAATTCTACTAGTCGTCCTCCTATGCCCAAGCCATCTATTATTCCAGAATCCACATTCGACGAGTTGGGAAGTAAATGTAAATGTTTGTGTCAATACTTAGCCAACCAAAGCTCTGGACTACAAATGTTGATCAATTTAATAGAAGATGCAACTGGGAAGGACTTTGACAATTATATTTTTATTGATGATATTATAGAGTTGTTCCGGTATGATTGGCTGAATACTTCAATATTAGAAGTATGGATAAGGTAAGGATCTATCAATATAGAAAATTCCAATACACATTTTTAGCTTATTTATACATTTGAAAATAATTACAAATGTTTAACATCCATTTATATACTGAGGCCACAACCTTTGATATAAAGAATGTTGGATTCTTAGTTCCTTCGGTCACTAGTCAGGTGGAGACACATATTGAGGAAGTGAGTGAGTACTTCTCTGATGCATTCAAATATTTTGCTAGTGTGGGAAAGGAAATTATCCTAATTCCTTTTAACGTCCAGTAAGTATTATTATTCAATATAATTTTAATAATGAACAAATGTATTTATTTTAATGTTTGTCTTATTCTTACTTAGATCTAGACATTGGGAATTAGTGGTGATTGTCCCAAAATTGATGGCTCTTTATTATCTTGACCCAATGGGAAAAACAACAAGGGGTCAAAAACTGAAATTGCCTGCTATGGCGTATGCATAAATATAGCCAATGCTTCAACATGATATTTCTATTTAGAATTTCTATTTTACCAACTATCGTTTAATTGATAGGGGTATAAAAGATTTTCGTGAAGGTGGAGGACAAATACCCACAAAATTAAAGACATTGACTTTAAAAAATGTCAAGGTAGCTACTTTGACAACTACTTGGTCTTATATGTATTAATTTTCAACTCTTATAGTCTTTTGTTTATAGTAGTTTACTAACATTAAGTATAATTCGTTATTTGTAGTGTCCTATACAAAATAATGACTGGGCTTGTGGCTACTATGTAATGAAATATATGCAAGCTATTGTCAAGCAAACATCAAATGACATTCAGACTATAGATAAAGTAATAAAGAATAACATCATAAATTTACAAGTGAGTTGTAGTCATTTTATAAAATATTAGCATGTGAATTTTATGTTACAGATCTTTACAACTTAGCCTTACACACGTGAGGACTTAAATGAATTTCAAGAAGAGTGGTCAGATGCTTTTCTAAATGAAGTCAATATAGCATTGGAATAAATATGTCAGTTACGTTCCATTTATGTATGTGGTTTCAGTACTCTTTCATATTTACTTTTGTATCTGACATTTAATATCATCTCAGACTTGCAATCTATCATTTTGTAAATTATGATGTGACGATGTGTACTCAACTCAATATATGAATCATTTTTGTTATGAATGTGTGGTTTGGAATGGTGATGGTTGAGCATCAATGCTCCCCTCTCCCATATCTTATTCTTGTTCTTCTATTTTGTTATGTTCAGTTTCTACAGAAATTTAAAAAAATTGTACCATATAGCGTCAGTTTTCTTAAAAAATCGACCTTATAGGTATGTTGGCCGTGCCGCATAGAACGACCGTGTTGCATTGTAGAACGACTTTGCTGCATAGAACGGCCGTGTTGGGATGAGGTAGAACGGCCGTGCTACGTAGAACGACCGTGTTGATATATGGTAGAACGACCGTGCCGTGTAGCACGACTGTGCTAATATATACCAACACGGCCGTGCTAGGCGGCACGGCCATTCTATCATATTCCAACACTCTATTGAGTCAGTTTTCTTCATATAACCGTCCTTAGAAAGAATCTCTAGAGTCGGTTATTTAGTAAAAAATTGACGTTATAGGGTTTAGGTACAGTTTCATTTCTCATTTGGGTTTAGTTTTTGAGAGCCTATAGGGTCGGTTTTTACTATACAAGGTCGGTTTTTTTTGGTTAAAAAAACTGACCCTATAGAGCAATTTCTGTAGCGACGACCACTTAGGCGTCGACTGAAAAGTGATGCTATAGGATTAAAAAAACCGACGCTATAGACCATTTTTGTACTAGTGAAACCTATAGGTATGATTGTGCCTATAGTAGCACTTCTCCTCAAGGTGTCTCAGCTTATTGTAGATAGCACATTTGGGCCTCAGAGGATGTCCATGACCTCATCCACAAGCAATGGCTGCAATCTCTAGATGCAAATCTGGTGGAGTGGAAGAAAGGAGATAGACATCTGATTGATTAAGATGAGAGACAATGTCTACCATAGTGGAAAAGTTGTCTCCTACCAGGATGATGCTACATACTAAAGCATAGGATGGATTGAGAAATTTGGCAGCAACGATATTGGCACACTCTTTCTTTTGATCCTAAGAAGAGATAGGTTGAAAGTAACCAAGTTGTAGGGACAAGTTGAGAATAGAATTATAATATTCATCAAGAGTCTTAACTCCCTTGTTTTGACCAAAGCGTGTATCCTAAATTGTATCGAGACACAACACATTCTTTTCCTGTGTATAGCAATGACAAGTAGTGTCCCACAATTATTTTGTAGTTTTGTGGAACTTATATTTGTAGGGAATAAATAACTCCTTATAGTTCCAAATCAACTTTGGACTTGGCTATTTCTTCATTTCAATTCAGGAGTACCCTCAACATAGTTCATTATGAACTTCACTTTGTCTAATGATTCAAGTTTTTTTGAATATAATTCATCTAGAGTAAGTAGTTATTTCCATATTATTTGATAATGGAGTATAGGAGCATTGTCGTTATAGACAAATATATGAGGTGAATCCTTGCCTTTAGACATGATCTTACTGGTAAGATGCACAATTATAGGAGAGAAATAGCCAAAAAAGAAGCATGTTTAAGTACTATCACAGGAAGAAGGCACTATGATAGGACAAAGATAAATAATATCAAAACATTAATGATGCTCACCAATGTATGTAGGGATAATACATGGGGAGGAAAAGAAAATAAAAGTATGGAGACTATTAAATTTTTTTAAAAATAATCTGTACTATGTAGCAATTAACAAGCCAAGTCAAATCTAGTGGGTGACTGAAAAGGAGAGTACCATTTGGATTCCCATGGAGGTTCCTAAGCCAGAGGGCACCCTGTCAAAGAGAAATAAGTGAAACTCCTAAGGAAATGGTGAACTGTGACTCCCCTTAGAATAATTACAAGTGGGATAGAGTAGAAAAACCCTAGAGAGAGACTATCAGAGGAGATGAACCACGACAAATAAATTCTTGGCTAGAGCCAAGGCAGCAACGACTTGCTACAACACCCAACTAATGGCTAGCAATGGTTTGGTGGCACTGCTACTAGCTACTAGATCATTCACACGATGTGCCAATGGCAGGGTGTGGAGGGAGCCATTCGAAAGTGGGGTTAAAGTCGGGCACCCACATCTCACATTAACTACTAATCATGGGATTAGGGAATAAATTGACAAGTAAACAAAATCACATCACTCTTAACTTTTTTTGTTAATTTAAGATTTTCATATTTGACACATTCAATTACTTGAACTAATATTGATAGGGATACAAATTGATTCATCTAGCTAATTTCCACTATAAAGATACACATTAAAACATCCCTACTAATTCTTGCAATTTACATGTACATAAGTCTTGTTAACAAGATACATGTTCTAGTAATAAAGACACAATATTCTACAATATCATTTACAAATCTTTCTATACAAGGACACAGAGTAGACGGGGATCTAGACTAACTATTTCTACCTCAAACACCACTAACATCCTCTATGGTAGGGCTATTATGAAAATCTATTACTATCTCCATATCAACAATGTTACCTAAAACTCTATCTAGTAGAGTGTGAGCTACTGGCACAATGAACAAAATTCAACTAGATAGACCAAATAATATGCATATTGTTTGCTAAGTGGACATAAAATTAAGTAAAAATAAGCAAGCTATTAAATATTGAAGTGAATGAGCACTAATGTAAAATTCATCAACATGCTAAATACTAAGAATAATTGAACACTATATTTTTGAAGTTGTAAACTGAAGAATAAATTCCTAGATTTGACTTCTTCATCTTTTAATCTATTATTAATTATATGGACTCACATGAGGTGCACCACAACATGTGGAAGCATTGCAGTAAGCTACTATCTTAGTGTACAAGACTTAGAGTAAATTTGGGACTCTAAGTCTACTACTAGCTACTCGGTCTACAAAGTGCTTCCCCATGTCTGGCCTCTTCAACTAAATAGTTGGATGGAAAAACTAGACTCTTGTAAACCTAGATACTCTGATCGAGAGTCAAAGTAATCTAGCTAAGAGTATCTACTCTAGTGGTTCTACAATGACTGACTCACTGAGTAGTAACTGAACTGGTTACCACTACAAGATTTGCTTAATGTTGGATACCATATTGAAACAATACTCACTGAGTACCATCAGAATCTTCGATAAATGTTCGGTACTCCACTATTTTAAGGAGTCTGTCCTCACCGTGCATAGACTCTATTACAACCCCAAATTTTAGGTTCATTTGGTGAGAAATGTAATTTCTCATATTAAATATATTGGAATAAATAATGATATAATTTGTTTTGAATAAATGAGTTTTGTTTAAAATAGCTTTGTTGGTTGCTTTGTGGGCTTGATTGGCTATTGGGCCCAATAATAAGGAAATTCAATAAGTAAATGAATAACTGAGAATTGGAGAAAAGAAAGATATAGAAACCTCTAGAAGGCAAAAGAATATAATCCAAAGTTGGATTTCATGCCTCTTGGGTTCCTTGGGTTCCAAGGAGTCCAAAGTTGCAAAGATAATGCAACTAGAAAAGAAAATATCAATTACATATTTATTTATTAAGAAAGAAAATGAAAACAATGATAAAATGTGGAAAATAAGTGGAAAAAGGTATAATTGAGTTATCTTTGATGGATTTTCGTATCCATAAGGTTTCTAATGTTAAAAGGAATTCCAAAAAGGAAAATAAAAAGAGAGATAAAGAGAAACCCTCTAGAAGAGATATTTTGATAAGAAATAAATAAGATAATGAGAAATAATGGATAAAAGGTAAGTAAAAGGCTAAGGGATATTCCCAAGATGGGATTCCGAGCCATTAAGGTTCCTTGAGATTCAAGGAACTCAGAATAATAATTTAATGGCAAAGGAAAGAGAAAATAGGTGATATATATAAATATATATATATATATATATATATATATATATATATAATTAAGTGATATCTTGCACCTAAAGAAAATGCATGTTTTCTTTTAGATAATGAACCCAATTTTGGCAGAGGGGTAGATTAAGTCATAATAGACTTTCTCCTAAAATTTTATAGAAAAAGGATAAACGAGGAGAGAGTTATTGATTTTAAGAGTTTGCTTAAAATGAAAGAATAATCATTGATTTTTATTTGAAATAGGAATGTTGGGCCCAACCCATGCGCCTGTCACGCACATTGTGGGCCGTTGGATGCAAATCCAATGATGACCCCTTCATCTCCTAGCTCGCGATAGGTTAGGAAAGTAGGATCATGGGACCAGGGTTTTCGGGGGCGATTCCCTTGATGATAAAAGCACGAGCACTTATGGAAACACTTCCAGTGGATCCGGGAGATCGAGATGACCGCACCCACCCTAGATTTCACCTAGGTTTGTGGTTTCTCAAAGATTCACCCAATCTCCAAGAACCTTGCCGCCATGGGCAAGTATAAATAGAGGTCCTTAGACCCTCTATGAAAGCCCAGAGCTTTCCTTTGAGTTCAGATGGGAGAGGCTAGCGGGTGTGCGGGGTCAATTGCGAGATGGATCAAGATCTCCACTTCTGAATCGAAGCTGCTTCTCATCAGACAAAAGCTTCTCTGCCCCATCATCTCTTATGAAATCCAACGAAGCCAAGGGCACCAACAATTTTGGTGGACTTGGGCGGAGTGGAGGGGACCTTCTCTGGCTACTGGGGTGGAGGAACTCACGGGCTCAACACTACATTTGACTGCTACCTGGAGTTGCATCGCGAGAGAGGGCGAGCTCACGAGGTTGAAGAAGCAGGATGACAAAAAGACCTCACTGCCCCTGAGCAGAACGCATCTAGGTAAGGGCATAATTGCCTTTTTCTTCCTTCAATCACATGTTAGGTGGGTTTCTGTGGACCATTGGATTTCTCGTGGTCCAGTGGACCATGGATCGGATGGCCAGCATTTTATCTCAAATAACAGATAATTCAAGATTAATGTCTTTTCTTGCAAAAATCATAACTTTCGATAGGAAGCTCCGATGAATAAAGTTAAAACATGAAAATTGATCAGAAAAATAAGAGGAGTAAATTAAAAATGGTTTGGATTCCTAAATCAATATACTTTTGTAAAAGTGTATAATTTGGATAGGAAAAGTATTAAATTATGGTTAGAACCCTAAATTGTTGATAAAGGATGGATTTAATCTTGCAAGTGAATAAATTTGAGCATTATTAACTTGTTTAATGATATAGATGGATATTAACCTATTTTGAAAAGGAAATTGCACGAATTAGGGTTTTAAACCTAATATTGTAATTAATACCCTTAGAAACCCTAAGTGAGGAAAAAGGGGAAGAAGAGATATAGTTAATCCAAAAATTAGGGTTTTGTGGTCCAAACCTGATCTTAGGATCTCAATGGAAAATAATATGAGATAATTAGGGTTTGATGGATATTTTGATAAAAGTAAAGTAAAAGTGGTAAAAAGGAAGTGAAACCCTATTTATGGTCAAAACCCTAAAAATGGATAGTAACCCTAGGGAACGATTAGGCCTATTAGACTTGGATACCATGATCCATGATAGAGAATATTGGATGTATATTTAAGGGCCAAATTGTGTGCTTACTTTCTTGATTCTGGATTACTTGCTTGTTTGGATTAATTCTGCATTCAAGATAGCTTGACAGATATGTGGTAAGTATGATTAATCACATTAGTTTTCCCAAGGGTTTCCCGGATGGTTGATCGCATTGATTGAAACTAAACAGTTTGGATGTTCATACTACAATTATAAAGTCACTATGGTTATCACAATTATAAATACATGTGTATTCTTACACCTACATGACACCCTGATGGATGATGCCATAAAGGTCAGGCCCGGGAGGGTAGACCAATGGGCACCATGAGAGGTGACCCCAGATACCAAGCTCGGGAATGAGAAGGTGGTCTATGTTGCATGACTATGGGGCACCATGAGAGATGACCCCCAGGCACCAAGCTCGGGATTGAGAAGGTGGCCTTAAGTCAATGGCAAAAGAGAAACCCTAGAAGGGTATTCCAGGGTTAGGGAAAAAGCAGTGGAGAATGACACATTGAAAATGTAATTTGGTTTGCTATATTACCCTGATTGTGATAATTAAATGGTTAGACATAATTGTGAAATTTTGGTTGTCCCCACATACCAGCATATTCCTGTATGCTGATCGTGTATTTGTTTGTCGGTGTTTTATGTATAACCCTAAAAATCACAAATAGTAAAGCGACACACTGTTAAAATAAGAAATAAACTACAAGGAGGATTAGATAGAATATTTCAAACTGTGGATAGATAGATTTCCAAAGTTTTAAAAGGTATGCAAAGTTTTATTTTAATACCAGATTTTAGTTTAGATAGTAGAATTTCATAATTATGATTGATTATTTGTCAAACCTTTGATCTGGTTAATGGTATAATGACTCTGATCTCTTGGTCTCCCTTAAGTAGGGGTTATCGGGAGGCGGGGTCATTACATTTGATATCAGAGCATATGTTCCACTTTTAATCTTGAATAATTATTACATTTTACAAACTCTGTAGAACCCAAGGGAGTTATTAGAGGATTTTATGAAAGACAGAGGTGTTTAGAAAAGGATCATGTCTGGGGGTTGGCAAGATTTTCCTCTGCACCGCTAGTCAGAATACGAGGACTGCATGGCCAACGTCAAAGGATTTGACTCGAAATAAGATACCTTTAGGACTCTCTCATCTTGTTCATCCCTTCTCAACTCAAATGCTGTTAAGGACCTTAAGGATTAGGGTTTTCTTTCTTTTCCTCACCCCCCTGAGGTATGGGTAAGGTTGATAAGGTTTAAGGAGTCCTCCACCAAATTAATAAAAAGCATGTAAATAAGATGTCATGGACATAAGTTTAATAGATTAAGCGTAAAGGAATTGCTACATGCTTAGGTCGTATGACATAAGTTGTCATGCCCTCAGGAGAGACCTGAGGCTAGACCTTCTTATCAGGAGGATAAGTAAAGAGAGTTAGACTTCGAGGTAGATACCTCCATTATAGGTAGATACCTGGAACATCCTCTGAGGATGATGTTAACCCTAACCCTAAGTGGTGGTTAGAGAGATGACATGATGAGTTAGATGTCATGGTTAAATGAGTGTTTGGGATGGACACGCCTTGGGATGCCATACGAGCCATGAGACGTTAGATGACCTAGTACCTTTAGTGACCCAACCTTGGAAAGGGTCGTGCATGTTAGAGTGAAAGATAGCTCCTTCATTGATGAGGTTAGTGAAGAACCTATAGAAACCCTATGGGCTTATGCAAGTAGGGGATAACATGCACCTAGAGTACGTCAGCGGTGTGGCAATAGGTTGAAACCCTGGCCAGTAAGTTTGATGGATAGCTTATGAGATAAGCATAAAGAGCTATGAATAACCTCAAGCAAACGTAAGTTTGAACATAGGCTTCACCCATGTAGAGGTGTGCTTGTGAGCTTGATCCTTCATGGAGAGAGGACCTCTAGTAGTAAGGTTGGATATGGAGTTAGCTCTAGAGAGAGAAAGCAGGACCCAAGCAAGGAGGATGGAAGCTTAGATTTTGAGACATGAGGAACAATGGGGAGTTGAGGATGATGCAATCTAAGTGGATGATAGTGGTTGCCTTGTTCTTGATCCCTGGAGGCTGATGATATCTTGCTGGCCTTTAGAGGAACCAAACCCTAAAGAGAGGATGATGCTTCTGGAACCTATGTGCCTATGGTATAGGAGTTTACTTGAGAGTGCCTTAGACCCTGAGGAGGTTTAAGTATCAAGTTGTGAGGCCTTGTACCTGGTTGGTTTCTCTTGAGGAAGACTCAACTCTAAGGTGCTACTCGAATAAAAGGATCATGGGAGTACATGACATACCTTGGACATGCTGGATTCGTGGTTAAGAGATTGAGCATGCAGTTGATACCCAAATGTGAACATAGGGTTCCTAGGCCTAAGAGGGGAAGTAGTGTACCTGATGCTCATGATGAGATTTGAGTCTCTATAGTTTCGAGCATGGTACTCCTCATGTGTAGACGAAAAGGAAACCCCTTAAGTTAAAAGTATGTTTGATGAACCCCTCACAACTAAGTTGGTCTAATGTTGAGGATGAGTACAAGTGTGATCTAGCATGGTTTTGTAGGTGTCTGCTTGTGCCTTAGTAGCTTTCTAGGGCTAAGCATGCTCATGTGGATGCATACCCTAAACATAAGGACGTTTTTGACCTTTGTTATCAAGGTGGAGTTTCCTCCCATCTTGGGAGAGGGACCCTTTTGTAGGGTGTATACCAGTTTTGTTGGTTTTGAGGTAACCTAAAGAGGTTTCTTAGGATCTTGAGAAGCTAAGTGAAGAGTACATGGTAATAGAATGAACCTGTAGACTCATAGATAACCATCTCTAAGTGCATGTGGGTGTGTTACCATGGAGGTAACCGGCATGGGGCCTGACCAAGGTAGGCAGGTCGCCATGACCCCTATGAAAGGATGAAATACAGCCCAAGAATGTAGAGAGAGATGATGAAGGCTTGGGTAAGGTTCTATGTCGGACATGTATTATAATGGAATCCTAAGTCTATCCTAGGGTCAGGTTGGGATAAGACCGATGGAAGTGGGAGTTGCCTAATTCCCTAGTTGCACATGACCATAGGGTTAGGAGGTAACAACTATCATTGTTTGAGGGCCATGGGTTAGGGGATTGATCACCTTCATGAACTCATGGGACCCAAAGGGAAGATGGATAGGGCACTCTCTGGATGCATAAGGGAAGAGGGATGACCCGAAAAGTGCCGGCACCCTACAAATATAGAGGAGATGACCAAGTAGGTTTGAGACCAGTTTCCATGGAAGTAATTTTTGATATCATGATGTTTGTGATGTAGAGACATAAGTTTCACGTTTCAACTTAGATTTGAAGGTGTACTGGCAAGGTGGGATGTACCATCTCCACTCTTGGAACATGAAGAACTATGTTTTTAGACGACCGCCAAATGCTTATTTCCTCTTGTTATGGGAGTGAGAGATAAGACAATACGCATGCCTTACACCAAGGATAAACATGATGAGAGTTGGAATGTTTCTATGAGGTATGAGGAGAGAGACAATAACATACCCTTGTGGAGTGAATGATATGTAAAAATGATAAGAGTATTAAGGTAATCATCTTGTGGGAATGTTTTATCATGAGCTATGTGGAATTACAAGTGATACAATGTTGAGTTTGCTAACCAAGAGGATGAGCTCAGAGTGTTCTGATGAAGATAGACTTAGAGTTTGAGCTGAGTGAAGGAGTATGTCTTCAACATTACCTTATACCAAAGGATGTGAAGTGGTAATGGATTCTCTGGTTGAGATATAGCTGCCTAGCTTGGCTAGAGACTAGAAGAGGTTGTTAGGCTAACCCTAAGTTTGGAAAGAAGATAGGTTTGGCTAACCCTCAGATGCAACGATACCGGTTGATCAAGTTAGGAGTTTTTTGGCTAGCCTAGGCTTTGATGCAATGAAAGGATGGTGGTAGAACCTCAGATACACTTCTTTGGATAGGAAGGTAATAAAACCCTGATGAGAGTGGTTTAGGGATTCTGAGGAATCAATCTTGAGGAATCATGACATACATGAGATCATGGTTTTAAGATCACCATACACCATGATACTACAAAGATAGTAAGTGATAATAGCACTTTGGATGATTAATATGAAGTTGCATGTGGCATGTGACCATGCAAGCTGGGGGTGATGGACAGACACCAGTAACCCAATGCTTTGACATAGAGGATGAAGATTCCCCAAGAGGGAATCGGAGTTCACCACTATGGATGTTGTGGTAAGTCTCCCCTTGACCAAGGAAGGTCAAGATACAATGTGGGTTATGGTAGATCGCCTTACCTACATGACAAGAGAAAGAAAGAGTACTGTCAAGGGACAGATCGGGTTGAACTACCTATGAGAGAGAGATGGTTCAACTACACCATGATGAGAGTTATTGAGTTTAATCTGAAGATTCACTTCCATGCAGTGGAAGTAGGTGCATGAAGAACTCGATGTTAGTAAAGTTTATCACCCCTAACTAATGGTTAGTATGATCCAGACTAGAGGGTCTGATGAGAGCATATGTGGTCATTCACGGTGATACATGGAGACATTTATTGTCTTCTGTACGATGTGATGATAACCACCATAGCCAGTATCGGGATGTAAAGAAGCTCTGTAAGAGAGGTTGTATCAGTCACCACTTCATTGAGATGATGTTGGTGAAGGGGCCTTGCGAAGGTCAGAAACAAACCACAGTGTGTGCAGATGGAGTCGCTTTGATCGTGCAATGGCTGAAAGAGAGCCCAGGGGCGACAGGAGTCGTGAGCTGATGCAAAGCAAGATTGACATGCAGTTCACTATGGGAGAGTATGTGATGTGAAAATCCGACCCCTCTAAGCTACAGTTGAGAAATGTGAGTCCCCGATATATGGGTCCATTTGAGATGGATTGCTGGAGATGGTTGTGTTTAGCCTTACCCCTCAGGATAACATGATGTATAATGTGTTCCACGAGTCTGATCTAGAGCACTATGTGAGGTACCCAAGCCATGTGTTGAGCCCTGGACCTATTCAGCTTTTGAGAGGCTGAAATGTCCTGAGTCACCTATGAGGGTACAATATACCAAGGTAAGAAAGAACTCAGATGGAAGGATATGAGATGATGAAGGTTCTTGGGAAGAACCATGGAAAGGGTGAAGCCACATGGGAGCCCTGATGGACATAAGAAAGGCTTATCCTGTTTGTTTGTGTGCCTAGTCGAATTTTGAGGGCAAAATTCCTATAAGAGGGGAAGGATGTTACAACCCCAACTTTGGGGTTCATTTGGTGAGAAATGTAATTTCTCATATTAAAAATATTGGAATAAATAATGATATAATTTGTTTTGAATAAATGAGTTTTGTTTACAATATCTTTGTTGGTTGCTTTATGGGCTTGATTGGCTATTGGGCCTAATAACAAGGAAATTCAATTAGTAAATGAATAACTGAGAATTGGAGAAAAGAAAGATGTAGAAATCTCTAGAAGGAAAAATAATATAATCCAAAGTTGGATTTCATGCCTCTTGGGTTCCTTGGGTTCCAAGGAGTCCAAAGTTGCAAAGATAATGCAACTAGAAAAGAAAAGATAAATTAAATATTTCTTTATTAAGAAAGAAATTGAAAACAATGATAAAATGTGGAAAATAAGTGGAAAGAGGTATAATTGAGTTATCTTTGATGGATTTTCATATCCATAAGGTTTCTAATGTTAAAAGTAATTCCAAAAAGGAAAATAAAAAGAGAGATAAAGAGAAACCCTCAAGAAGAGTTATTTTGATAAGAAATAAATAAGATAATGAGAAATAATGTATAAAAGGTAAGTAAAAGGCTAAGGGATATTCCCAAGATGGGATTCCGAGCCATTAAGGCTCCTTGAGGTTCAAGGAACTCAAAATAATAATTTAATGGCAAAGGAAAGAGAAAATAGGTGATATATATATATATATATATATATATATATATATATATATATAATTAAGTGATATCTTGCACCTAAAGAAAAGACATGTTTTCTTTTAGATAATGGACCCAATTTTGGTAGAGGGGTAGATTAAGTCATAATAGACTTTCTCCTAAAATTTTATAGAAAAAGGATAAACGAGGAGAGAGTTATTGATTTTAAGAGTTTGCTTAAAATGAAAGAATAATCATTGATTTTTATTTGAAATAGGAATATTGGGCCCAGCCCATGCGCCTGTCACGCACATTGTGGGCCGTTGGATTCAGATTCAACGATGACCCCTTCATCTCCTAGCTCACGACAGGTTAGGAAAGTAGGATCAGGAGACCTGGGTTTTCGGGGGCGATTCCCTTGATGATAAAAGCATGAGCACTTATGGAAACACTTCCAGTGGATCTGGGAGATCGAGCTGACCACACCCACCATAGATTTCACCTCGGTTTGTGGCTTCTCGAAGATTCGCCCAATCTCTAGGAACCTTGCTGCCATGGGAAAGTATAAATAGAGGTTCTTAGACCCTCTGTGAAAGCCTACAGATTTCTTTTGAGTTTGAATGGGAGAGGCTAGCGGGTGTGTTGGGTCAATTGCAAGATGGATCAAGATCTCCACTTCCGAATCGAAGCTGCTTCTCATCAGAGAAAAGCTTCTCCGCCCCATCATCTCTTGTGAAATCCAATGAAGCCAAGGGCACCAACAGTTTCAGTGGACTTGGGCGGAGCGGCGGGGACCTTCTCTAGTTACTGGGGCAGAGGAACTCGTGCGGTCAACACCGTAGTTGACCGCTACCTGGAGCTGCATCGTGAGAGAGGGCGGGCTCGCAAGGTTGAAGAAGCAGGCTGACGAAAAGACCTCATTTCCCCGGAGCGGAACGCAACCAGGTAAGGGCATAATTGCCTTTTTCTTCCTTCAATCGCAAGTTAGGCAGGTTTCTATGGACCATTGGATTTCTCGTGGTCCAGTAGACTACGGATCGGATGGCCAACATTTTTTCTAAAATAACAGATAATTCGATATTAATGTCTTTTCTTGCAAAAATCATAACTTTCGATAGGAAGCTCAGATGAATAGAGTTAAAACATGAAAATTGATCAAAAAAATACAAGGAGTGAAATAAAAATGGTTTGGAAGCCTAAATAAATATAATTTTGTAAAAGTGTATAATTTGGATGGGAAAAGTATTAAATTATGGTTAGAAACCCTAAATTGTTGATAAAGGATGGATTTAATCTTGCAAGTGAATAAATTTGAGAATTATTAACTTATTTAATGATATAGATGGATATTAACCTATTTTGAAAAGGAAATTGCAAGAATTAGGGTTTTAAACATAATATTGTAATTAATACCCTTAGAAACCCTAAGTGAGGGAAAAGGGGAAGAAAAGATATAGTTATTCCGAAAATTAGGGTTTTGTGGTCCAAACTTGATCTTAGGATCTTAATGGAAAATAAGATAAGATAATTGGGGTTTGATGGATATTTTGATAAAAGTAAAGTAAAAGTGGTAAAAAGGAAGTGAAACCCTAATTATGGTCAAAACCCTAAAAAGGGCTAGTAACCCTAGGGCACGATTAGGCCTATTAGACTTGAATACCATGATCCATGATAGAGAATATTAGATGTATATTTCAGGGCCAAATTGTGTGCTTGTTTGCTTGATTCTGGATTATTTGCTTGTTTGGATTAATTCTGCATTCAAGACAACTTGACAGGTATGTGGTTAATTACGATTAATCACATTAGTTTTCTCGAAAGTTACCTGGATGGTTGATCACATTGATTGAAACTAAATAGTTTGGATGTTCATACTGTAATTATAAAGTCACTATGGTTATCACAATTAAAAATACATGTGTATTCTTGCACCTACATGCCACCCTGATGGATGATGCCATAAAGGTCAGGCCCAGGAGGGTAGACCAATGGGCACCATGAGAGGTGACCCCAGTTTCCAAGCTCGGGAATGAGAAGGTGGTCTATGTTGCATGACTATGGGGCACCATGAGAGGTGACCCCCAGGAACCAAGCTCAGGATTGAGAAGGTGGCCTTAAGTCAATGGCAAAAGAGAAATCCTAGAAGGGTATTCTAGGGTTAGGGAAAAAGCGGTGGAGAATGACACATTGAAAATGTAAATTGGTTTGCTATATTACCCTGATTGTGATAATTAAATTGTTAGCCATAATTGTGAAATTTTGGTTGTCCCCACATACCAGCATATTCTCATATGGTGATCGTGTATTTGTTTGTCAGTGTTTTAGGTGTAACCCTCAAAAGCACAAACAGTAAAGCGACACATTGTGAAAATAAGAAATAAAGTGCAAGGAGGATTAGATAGAATATTTCAAGCTGAGTTTTATTTTAATACCAGATTTCAGTTTAGATAGTAGAATTTCATAATAATTATTGATTATGTTTCTAACCTTTGATCCGGTTTATTGGGATAACGACTCTGACCTCTTGGTCTCCCTTAAGTGGGGGTTATCGGGAGGCGGGGTCGTTACAGACTCCCATACTCATGTGGCATGCTCTACCACCTCATTTGGGACACTGCCAGTCGGTATGTACATTTCCTCCATTGTGGCGCATACCTTCACAAGGAATCTGTGGTGTTCAGGGAATCTAGATTTCTAATTGGTTTCATTCATTTCACTAAAAAATAATCTACTAATATTTTATTATCTTTAGTATGTAATTAATTAATTCCTTGTTCATTTTGTATTTAGAAATATATTTCACTACTGAAAGCACTACTACACAATTCTATGTAATTTTGGTACTACAAAAAAATATAACAAAAAAATATATTTTCAACATTGTATTTCATTTAAACTTAATAATATGAACATATATGAATATATTAACATTTATCTATACTATAAAAATACTATGAAGCTTTCATATTGAATGGTATTGATCTAACCTAACTGAATTGTACTGAACTACTAGTATACAAAACTATGAATAGCTGGAACTAGCTAAATTGATCATCAAATAGATAATATTTGAATCAAGATATCTAATAGAACACTATAGCTACTAATGGATTAGGGAAAACCGAAATAAATTGGTTCCTAAAAAATATACTATGTTTGAAACTCATATAAATCATGTACATGCATTATAAAACTAGAACCATTCACCTTCAATCACCTTTTCTAGCTATTTACTTCATATATGCCTTGAAAATATGAAATGAGGCTCACCAAGACAAAATGATATATAAACTAGAAGGAAATACAATCATGTTCTTCATGTTGTAGATTAGATATGTGAAAACAATGAATAAGTGGTAATTTCCTCTCACTTTGAGTTCAATCTATAAAACTTTTGACAAAAACAACCTAAAACTATTGATTTATTAGAGAGTCTATATAATTAGTTAATTAAGTTGTTGGATCTATTTGTAATATGGGCATAGTCATATCTTGGACCATTAGGGTTTGTCTTGATTCTTTATGCTTCCTCCTTATCCTATTTTTATAGGGGGGGCTGCCCTTCTATCAATAAGAAAAACTAACACAGGGGAAATTCTCCATCATAGCATTGTCTCACATAGTATCAGAGCATGCTTTCCTGTTCCACCCCAATCCTGAGAGAGAGTAAGAGTTCGAAGGAGAGAATCCTTCCCTTACTGTCTGCCACCTCCTCTAGGGTTTTCATGGATGCCCGCAAGGATCTCCTACCCCTGCTTCTTCTAGGATATGTCTCCATCAAAAATTGAATCTATCTATCTTTAAGTTGTTGCTACTAGATTTTCAAGGGCCACCATACCTCATCAATTTTGTTTTCGTACAAATCCACCAGATATTATATTTACTTCCATCATCTAGACTGCTAAAGATATACACTGTCGTCATCTATACTACTGTCAATCTACACTACCGTCATCTATACTGCTATCGATCTACACCGCCCTCATCTATACCATTATTGATCTACACCACTATGATCTACACTACCTTTATCATCCACGCCACCATCACAATGGGATCTAATCCCAATTATGGAAAAAGATCTCCTTTTTCTGCTAATATTGGAGATATATCATCCCTATATTGCTATGATGAAGATCCATAAGGATTTATCCATCCTTTTTTGTTGTCTTGAGGTTTTGTACTACTTCTTTGCTTCTAACATGGAGTGTTTTTGTTTGACACAGTGTGTAGAAAAAGTTCTACTTCATTTGTGACTCAGTTTGCAAAAATTTTCCAATGACATGATGTGTCACTATTTGACACGTGATGCACTAAATATTATCTACTTTTGACAACTATTTTACTATATATGTATTTCATGTATATTTGCCCATTTGGATACTCCTTCTGCATGGTTTATCATCTTTATCCCGTGACACATATGTGCATCAAATATTATATATTTTCACTATTTTATATTGATTTATCAATATTAATTGGACTTATATTCTTTATTTCTGAATTTTAGGTAATTAGAGAAGTCTTAATTCATCTTGGTACTACCGACTGATATGTAGGTGGTACCGACATTGGAAAAAAAAGAACAAGCATGAATGAAAGATGCTCAGTGGTACCGACCACAGGTTTGGTACTGTCGACCTTCTAGACATTAACACACCTAAAGCATCTCAGTGCCCCTGACTTGTTGTTGTGGTGTTGACTATTACATGGAGAAATCATCAATGGAGATAGATAATAACTCAATGCTATTAGCACTATCATTGGTAGTACTGACACTTATAGAGAGTCACGAACCCAACAGAGCACTTAGTGGCACTGAATTCCTATTGGTGGTACCGACATGGTGCGTTCAGATGAAATTAAAGATTGTGATTATTGTGACGTCCATTACTTATTGACACCCTAAGTTTCTCTTATGACTAGGGAGGATTTCATCCAAACATAATGATCACACTTTGGTTCGTTGCATGACAATAGAGATCAGGAGACGAGAAAGGAGAGGAGAAAATCACATTCCAAACAACTTGGGGACCTTTGGTGGACATATTTATAGCCTAAGGACAAAAACTCATTATGTTTGTTAGAGGGAGTCACCCAGATCATCTTCTCTAGGGGTTTCCATTAATTCTTTGATGTTTTACTCATCTTCTCCTCTTCCCTCAATGTGTATGACAACATAAATCATGCAGGGTTAATTCCCTAGTTCATTAGGATCCGATAGTAGCCCGATTATGCACTGTATTTGAAATTATGAGTTGATATATATATTTCTTCCTAATTCCTGGACATCATAATATGGTTTCATAATGAATTAACTATGCTTGATCAACATAGGTAATTTCTCAGATCCTTAATTGCTTTGAGAGAGGGATCTAGGATCAGAAAAGCCATAGTATTACACAATTTATACCACTCCTGGAGAAAGGGCTTACGACTGTGAAGAGAATAGCCCAGGGGATTCACTAAAGCACATAATTAATAGTTAAATTACTATGATAGTGGGGTTTATATTAGATTAGGCAGTGAATTATGCTGTGAGAGTGGGTAATTCTTACTACAAGTCCCTTGGTCCAGAGGTAGGAGAAATAGATAATGATAATTGGTGTTACTTATAGTGTAATTTGTGGTAAAACCATATTCCTAAAGAATATATTCCATTTGTTATTACAATCTCATTAATTTAGTTTTAATTATTGCAATTAGTTAATCAATCAAGCACTTTTTCATGAGGTTTAGCTGATCGAGTCATAGTTAGTAGTAGTATCTGGATACATTTAATTGAGTTTGATACTCAGGCCTCATAGGCTTATATTAAGCGATACATGAACTTATGTTTCATACGTGTAGTAAACACGCATCAACACGTTGTGCTGATAGAGTTCTATTTTGTTTGCAACTTGGATTGCTAATTCTATTCTATGACACGACATATCGCCTAAATGATATGGTGTGTCACTTGCGTTCTTCCTCGAGATTCGTCAACTGACACAGTTTGTCGCCTACTTTCTGTTGGCAATGACCTTTTACATGACATGACATGTCTCCCTAATAACACATTGTGTCACTTTCTACTGTTGCTATATCTTGGCGTGCTACACCATCTATGACTATTCTATGATATTGTGTATGTTTCTATACATGGCTAGTCCCTTCTTTATCCTTACCAAAACACTTATCTTCCTTTTCCAGCAAGTTTGTGTTTGTTTTTTCTTTAAACCCTCCACCCTTTCCAACCCTACATACATATTTCCTACCTCCTAAATACTTGTACTACTACTCATATACATATTGTACCTAATGATAATTAGGTTCTATGATTTTTTTTCCTAGTCCAAAATTTTTGGTAGGACTCCACCCCACCCCAGATTGTTCGGCCTAAGGACCAGAAAAATCTACTTTTGGGATATACAAAGATCCACTTTTTTTCCTATCTGGATCTATATAATCAAGTAATGTTGCACATTGAATTGAGTTGTTGGTTACCTCCTCACATATTTACCTACATAAATACTACCTCTACCATTATTTTTTACTCTCCACTCCAACCACTCTCTTAACTTTTTTCAAGGTCAGAATGAGGGGGAGAATATAGGATGATGAGTAGAGGGAATATATGACATGGATAAGAGGAAGAAGATCCTTTTATGCTAATTTATATCTATATGGATCTCCATGTTACTTTTTCTACTAATATGTGATGTTGCTTTTACTTCTATGTGGATCCTTTATGCTACTTTTGTTGCTGCTCTGTGATATATATTTGTCTGCCATGTGAATCTTACTACTATTATTATTGATCTGTTTACCTTATGAAGAGCTTGAGAAACTTATTGATCATCATCTTGAATGTCAGTACAAAGATATACACTTCACTAGTGCTATCTATTGATTGATTGTTCTATATGGGGACATCAATCTTGCTACTTGTGATATGATTGCACATTTTTGTTACTTTGTGCTTGTGTATTATCTACAATCCATGCTCTATTTGTATGTTGACTTTTTGTCCATACCCTCACACGTCAACCATTGCTACTACTGTGACCCAACACTCTCTATACTATGATGTCTGCTACTGTGATGGAAACTTCATGATGGAAGAAGATGATGAAGATTTCTATTTTTTATTTTACATATACATGGTGGATTTTCATATACATTCTACCTTAGAGTCCTTTATCTACTAGCTATTACATGCACTAATTTTCTATCCAGCTACCTGAGACCTTGAGGAAATGACTAAGGCTAATGAGACTTGAGGTATAAATATAAAATATACAAGAAGTCATATAATAATGAAAGGAGTTGTGAGATAAGGCACTTGACTTCATGAAATATAAGAATATTGTAGGATTGAAAGTGATTATGGTTTGGAGTCTTGTTAAGAGTCATTCAACCTTAAATGTAAAATTTTGAGATAATGTGTGGATACACCATCTCTACTCTTAGAATTGGGTGAACTTTGCATTTGGGATGTAGTCAAACACTTATTTCATCTCATTATGAGTGAGAGAGATTGGGTAGCATATTATGCTTAAAATAGACATATGGGAACTAATACCCTAAGGTGAGGTTATTAACATGACCTAGGGTTTGAGGTGCTACCTCCCCCTTATGAGGAAATAAATGAGTAATAGGTTGGAAACCAAGGTGAAAAGATAGTCACCAAGTGAAATTGAAATTATAAATGAAAATGTAATCACCAAGAGATGATATCACATAGACACTAAGGATGTGGATATGCCTTAAATTGAATTCATATACCAATCTTAATAATAATAAGAGGAATTTGCATATGAATAAAAGATGTTAAAGATATTTAAGAAGGGTTTCTAACCCTAAGGTTTGAAACTAAGATGAGTTATCATTCACCTTTAGCTACTAGATTTTGGGGACAAAAATTCTTTTAAGGAGGGGTGAATGTAATATCCCCAATTTTGATGAAATTGAATTATATAAAGATAATGCATGAATTGATAAGTAAATTTCCTAGTGGTATTATTTGAGAAGAATAATATGTTATTCATTTTGTGGCATGGGAGCAACCCACAACCCAAGTGAGGCCCATGAGACTATTTGCGTTGCAAATAGGTCCTAGGGGCACAAGACAATGAAATAAGAGATTTTTTGAATAAATAGCAATATTTTTATTCTTTAATATGAATTTGAATATAAGATAATATGTAAGTTTCCAAATGAAAATAAGATTCATGGTGTTTTAGATAATTAAATGACTAATTAGCTAACCAACAATGGCAATACAATGTTTGAGGCATCAAATAAGGATATATTGATTTAATTTTTGGTATACTTGAAAATAATAAGGAAAATATGAGAATTGTTGAAATTGGGAGGAAAATGAAATTCACTAAGATAATGGTCATTGTTCTAAATAAATGTTTAAAGGAACATGTTTTGGTATATGAAAGATGTGCCCACAAAATGGAGTCAGGAAACATATTAGTGAATTAAAGGATATATCAAAGAAAGAGATAATGGATAATCTAGATTGCAAGTCATAAAGAGCTTCCTAAAAGGTTGATGATTTTTCATCCAATATGATCCATATGGTTATGTACCTTAATAGTTTCTTTCCAATTTCCCAATCAAGTGCCTTTGTGTCAAAGGGGTTGGCCAAATCCATGTTAGAAATGAGTTATTATTATTTGGTGGTTTTCATATTAGTAGTGTCTAGTTGTGACTTGAGGCTAATATGATCAATCACCTTCCTTTTAGTGGATAATGGTATATGATTGTCTCTTTCACCCATGGTTATATGAGAACAAAAACATATACTTTCCATGAGCCTCATTCCCTAGCTTGCGTCCCAAAAGGGAGCAAACCCAGACCTACCACCCATACCTCTGCTTCTCTACCATCCTCATTGAAACCCTAAAGAACCACTTCATATCTATATAAAGGACCATGAGAGTCCTTGTTACAACCCCAATTTTTGGGATCATTTGGTGAGAAATGTAATTTCTCGTATTAAAGATAATTGAACAAATAAAGATATGATTTGTTTTGAATAGGTGGATTTCTTTTACAATAGCCTTGATGGTTGTGTTGTGGGCTTTATTGGCTATTGGGCCCAATAATAAGGAAATGAAGAAAGGAAAATTCAATTAATAAAATAGTAAATGAATAATGGAATAGTTGAAGAATAGAAAGAGGTAGAAACCTCTAGAAGGCAAAAAGATGTAATCCAAAGAGAATTTCGTGCCTCTTGGGTTTCTTGGGTTCCAAGGAGTCCAAAGTTGCATAAAAGTGCAATAAGAAAATAAAAGGACAATTAAGTATTTCTTTATTAAGAAAGAAATTGAAAATAATGGTAAAAGTGTGGAAAACAAGTGAAAAGAGGAATAATTGAGTTATCCTTTGTGGGATTTCGTATCCCAAGGATCCCTAGTGATAAAAGGAATATCAATGATGAAAAATTAAAGAGAAATAAAGAGAAATCCGCAAAAGGAAATATTTTCAATAAGAACTCAACATGATAATGTGAAATAATGCGTTTAAATGCATCTAGAAGGATAATGAGTACCCTTCAAGAGGAATTTCGAAATCTTTGAATCCCTTTGGTTCCAAGGAGTCCCAAGGAAGAATAAGAAGGAGAAAAGGCAAATAAAACAAAATAAGAGAATAATGTGATAAATCATTATAAGAATTTTGTTATTATCGAAAAGAGAGATTATTTGCTTTAAGAAAAGAGGATTTCGTGCTATAATTCTAAAAGGGAAGTATAAAGAAAATAAAAGAAGTGATTTTCGTTTTTATAATTATCCAAGAGATAAGGAATATCTAAGAGATAATTAGGAGAGAGAGAAACTTGCTTCTTAGGGAAGAAATCAATTTCCTATTGGAAAAAGATTTGTTTGCTTCGTGGGTAAGCATTCTGAGGGTTCCTATCTACCCCTATAAAAGGAACAAGCCCATTAGCCTCGAGTTGCCTTGTCTTCCTCTCAACTCCAATCGTGCACCCACCCGAAAACCCTAAATAAGAGAAACGATGAGAATATGAATTCTTGAGGCGGCTAAAGGGAGTTGAAATGTTAGCTCGATGATCCGTGATGCCAGGGAGGGTCTTTGTCATCGTAGCCGTGTACTATCTTGGGCGCAGCAGTGGCCATACGCTGCAACTCCGGCCAGGGGTTGCAGGTCTGTGCAGGTCAAAACAACCATTCTAGGCATGGTATGGGCGGCGCCCCACGTGCGTGAAGGCACGACGGAGGTAGAGCAGAAGTTTTCAGTGAAGTTCGCGACCTGAGGAGGAAGATCGAGCCCGCGCAAGGCTGCAGCTAGCGGCCGCTAGGGTTGGCTAGAGGTGGAAGACGACCCCTGGGTCATTGGAAGATAATACCCCTCTGGGGTGTGAAGGAACGTCCACTTACGCGAGGGCACCGGGGTAATTTCGTTATGTTTTCAAAGCTAGCCGCATGCATGGGGACTTGGCGACGTGGCAATCTCGGATTGGCCAAGAGGTACTTTTCCTTGGAAAAATCGTAGTTAAATATTCGTAGCTCGGATGACAAACGTTTATATATGAATTTTGATCAGAAGAACACAAGGAATCCAATAAAAATAGTTTTATAGACTGAATCTGATCATAGTTAGAAATGTAGTGTAAATTATCACCTTTAATGAATTAAAGGTTAAGAAACCCTATTTTGTAATGAATAAAGTGTTTACTAGGGTTTAATGGATCATTTGAGTTGATGTTAACCTGTTAAATGTAAAAAGGTACATTATGTTCAAAAATGAATAACTTTGCACGTGATTAGTCTAATTTGGAGTTTATGTGCATAAATATGCTTGAAATTTGAAAAGGGCATAAAGTTATCATCTTTAATTATTTAATTAAGGAAAGACCCTTAGATTTGATGATAGATGGATTTAATGTTGTCCAATGGATAATTCAAGCCAATAATAACCTATTGTTGATAAATGTGAAGATGAAATCTAAAAAGATGATCTTTTTATAAAATTGGCTTAATTTAGGGTTTCGTGCACGAATATACATTAATGAGCTTGAAAACCCAAATTTAGGAGAATATGTCTTTTAATTGGTTTAATTGTTTAAATCCATGAATAAAAAGGGATATGATGATCCTAAGTCAATCTGGGAATAAAAGACTATTAAATGAATAGTTTGAGCAATTAGGGTTTATATAAATGGAAAAGTGTATTTTAGGGTTTGTTAACCTAAAAGGGATAAAGTTTGAGAAATTAATCTAAGAAACCCTAATGAATATTAATGAAACCTTAATGCGGATTAGAAACACTAGAAAGTGAATCCAAGTCAATAAAGTAGTTTCTTGATAAAGTGTGTAATAAATAGAGTACATATTTATTTCAGGAACTATGTGATGATTGAATTACTTGCTTGGATCTGTTGATTGACTTGATTGTATACACATGAAGTATATGTTGAATAATCTACATGACTCATCAAATCAGATATGTGGTTACGATTATGAATAACCGCTTTAGATTTTCCGATGGATTCCCAGATGTTTAATCGCATTGAATGCAACTAAAATGTTTGGATGTTCATATTGCAATTATAAAGTGACTATGACTATCACATAAGGTATACACCTTCTAGCTCAGATCCTGGTCCCTTCTGTGTCGTAATGGCAGACCTGATATATGGCTACCTAGAGGGTAGGTCCATCAGGTCATGAATGACTTAGTATAAGGCTGCCTAGAGGGTAAGTCCATCAAGTCTACCTTTATAGAGGTACCATATAAGTCCTTACAAGGACAACACAAAGTTGTGGATAGGTATGGATTGAGTAGTTTGGATTAAAATGTTATCTTGATTGTTAAATGATTAATTGAGTGATTATATTGTTAACATAGTTGAACATTATTTATTTCCCCCACATACCAGCTTCGGCTGACCGACGTTTTGTTTGTCAGCGTTTTAGGTACAATGAAAAGAACAAACAATAAAGTGGCACATGTGGTACTAAATGAGAATTAAAGTACAAAGGAGGATTAGATAGATTAGTATTTGTGTGGATAGAAGTTTAGAGATCCAAGTTTTCAAAAAGGTATGCAAAAATTTATTTTCTTACAACTTTCAGTATAGTATGTTAAGATTTGATAATTATTCTTGGTTAATTGCCGAACCTTTGATCCGGAAGTCATGGGTGCGTCTTCGACCTCTCGGTCTCCCTTAATTGGGGGTTATCGGGAGGTGGGGTCGTAACAGTCCTCACCTCCAAGCATAATGTGACCCATGGTCTCTATAGATGATGGGGGATCCTTGTAGAAGGTCACTTTCACCGAGCCCTCCTGACCCCTCAACACAACTAAGAACCAAGGTCATTGAAGCCTGGTTGGAGGGTTGGCAACACCATGTACAAATGTCTTACCCTATGAGAGTCTCATCGTATTGCTAGACCTGATCCATGGGAGCCCAACTATGGGGTTAAGATGTTGATGAAGGCTTTTAGAAAGGGAGGATTGAATCATTGATGCCCTGATCTATGGAAGCACCCTCACATCATAGAATCTTCGTGATGTATGACATGAGTAGGCCAGTGATTGTACGTGCTAGTAGCATAAGGGCATTAGTAGATGGGTCAAAGAGAGAAGGCATGGAATCTCATAGGTGCCTCTCTGAGCCTGGGAAAAGGTGCTATGCTACAGAGATGGGTGGTTGGTGAGCACAAGTTGAATGAAATCCATCATTAGGGAGAGGAAGACGGTCATTGGAACAATCAAAGGTGCAATTCAATAGACTTAGCTATTGACTGGTCCAAATAAAACTAGAGTTGTGAAGTGCGCTAAACTTAACAAGTATGTCGACGGGTTCTGACCAATCAGGAGAGGACACATGGTGATATATTGGATTCATACGTTCCAAATTTGTTTAAATCATAGGATTTACTACGATTACCTGAAAATAGCAAACCTATATACAAAATTGAACCAAAAAATGAGATAAACACAAATAAAATATAATTGAGACCAAATTTGAATCCTAATTTCAATAGTAGGGTTAATACTTGTTTAATCAATGATTATTTACATAGAAACCCTAGATTGGGATATTAAAATGTTAAAAACATTAAAATCCTTTCTTGTGTGTTATTATCTAATATTAATGTACATCATGGGAATATAAGATGATCATGATCATAATGATAATAATTAGGTGAATAACCATGCATATGAAGAATTATGTTTAAAGGTCATAACTTGCTATGTTGTTAATGAACATAATTCAATCTAAGTAATTAGGGTTACCTATGATGAAAAATGTGGATTAATAACTTTAATAAAGAATTGTGTGAGAGAATTAGGGTTTGTAACCTTACTCCACATCTTAAACCCAAACAACTCTATAACCCTAGATTAGGACTCGAGTAGGGTTTGTTCTGAACACTATGATGGTGACGCTCCTAAATTTACATACATGCATATTAAATGTTGATTGCTTGGATATATTGATTGGATTGATTGAGTACACTTGAAGTATATACTACATGATCAACATTGTTCACCATTGAGGTACTTTTTTACGATTATGACTACCCACACTATCAATTTTTGAGGTTTGCCGAGTGTTTCTCGAGGATTAATGAAATAAAGATGAGTATCACATAAAGACGAGAATCACATAAATTGACACTACGAGTATCACATAAAGATGATAATATGTGAATAGAATGCGAGTTCTTATTTGCAAGTAATTGAATGATTATATGTTGTTATAGTACTTGCACACTGTTGCATGCACCCACGTACAAAGTATAGCAATATACTGATCCACGTTTTTGTTTCATGCCGTTTTAGGTAAATGGAACATAAGGAGATACAACACATGATAAACCAGATGAAATTACTTGAAGGAATTAAAGCTAGGTAAAGGAGGATTATATAGATGCTTCTTCTCATATGTACACTTTTGACGATAGAAATTCATGTAACAACTTAGAGGATCATATTGTTAAACAATATTTAAATTAATGGAAATTATTTGGTATTACTTTTTATTTGGTGAGATCTGGGTCCTTGGGAATTTTAGTTAATGGCTCTTAAATTTTTGGGTCCTTCCTTGATCAGGGGATACTGAAAAGTGATTTCGTTACATCATACTTCTGGTGAAAGGAATATAATTCAAGTTCACTATTTTATGTGGTTTTTGATCTATATATATTTCAAGAAATCATAGAATGTATCCTTAACATAACAAAATGTGTAAGGGCTTATCGCAATGTATGAAGATCATGTTTGATAGGATATCAATATGAACTAGTAACAGGGGAATGCAGTAATGATTGATGAAGTATGAACTTTGGTATGACATCAATATATGATCATTTATTACATAAGTGACTTGATTATTTGGATCATCACTCAAGCTACATATATCATTGATGGATGTTATGACTACCCTATCACCCTCTTGATTGGGGTTCAAATGATTAATTTTTTGTAGGTTGGTTTCATGTTGTCATTTAGATATTTGGTTATATGATGGGTTTTATACTCAGATTAGAATTTAGAATGTTCCTCAAGATGTACATGGATACTTGGGGTGACTCATAAATCTTGTATAAAAGGATTTTGGGTATACATACCCTATATGGATATGTTGAATCATAATTAATAAATTTATGACTTAAGTATAGTTTGTTATTTAGGAGAGTTCAATCAAGTGTTTTAGACTCTAGGGAGTGCAAATGACTTGATCATACTTCTAAACAGAAGAGCTCAGTGGGCTATTTCCATTATGGTAATAGTGAGAAATCAAAGAATATATGTATGATGATGCATGCTCCCATCTATAATTTAGAATCACAAATCTAATATTTTTATATGCTGATGATATGTTCAATATAAATATGTTTTTTTGATTCAAAAATAATTTTATCATTGAAGTTAACATTCTCATTAATGATTCATATATAATCTTGATATTTTTTCATATAAAATTTTCCTATGCATATGTTTATATAATTTTCCATTATTGTGAAGAATTGCATGTTTATGTTCAATATTAATTTTCCCCTTGTGTGCCCCTTGTCATGATGATCGGGGCGATTAGGCTTACTCCTGGTGGTGTGAAAACATCTAGGGGGTGGAGGCTATCAGTGAGAGTCGACTAACTCCCTCTACGGTCCTCCTCATATGGTGGTGCCATCTAGGAGTTGTAGGTGATAGGTCAAAACCCTGATGCATGGTTCTATGCTCTAAAAATGCTGGTCCCTTGTCCTAAGTGACTCGATCTAGGGCATTATTCTTTGGCAAGGAGCCAAGTAGTGTTTTTGATAGTGAATCCAATGGTGGGTCTCGATTTTTCCTTAGGATGTGGTGCATCATTATGTTGGCAGTTTCCTCCCCCTTTTTCCAACTTCAGAGGCACTACAGTCATTCGTCCTAGCTTATTTCTATTTTGCCTTCCATTAGCATTTGATTCATAGACCTTTTTTCATTATTTTCTTTGACTTTGTCCACTATGGAATACATGTCCCTATATTTTTTAGGTCTCAATTGTGCCCCTTCTTGACCTCATTTCTTTGTTATATGGCTAAATTTTATAATATACCTCTGATCAAAACTCCATTTTCTTGCAAATAACTCACAGGAAATATATATTCAGGCTAAAGGAATCTCATTTTGGTTTTTGTTAATGAGCAAGAGATGACAGGTTATGCGAGAAAGGGTGAAAACTACACAAGGCAAGAAGAGATCTACACTACACTAAGATAGCAAACTAGGCAAAAGAGAAACTAAAGACCTAAACTAGCAAGAACAAAGCTAAACAAGACAATGAACTAATTAAGCAAGTAAAGAGCTAATTAGGTTAAGACTAGCTAAGCAAGAAGGCAATTATGGTTTTAAAGCAATTAAGAGAAGTGTGGACTATTTTTGGGAATGCTCTTGTCGATTGGGTTGGGGGTGATAACATGTAAACTTTATTCTTTCGTTTAGATTATGAAACAAAACAACACATTATATGCTAATGGATTACCCTAAACTACTAATTGGCCATGGATAGGGTAAGTGTGAGTAGGGTAACTAGTCCCTAACACCTCCTACCCACCTTTAGAAGGCTCACTTGGATTAGGGCTTATGTGTAATTCAATTAGGATCTAATCAAGCCTATGTTTCAATGATAGGAACTCTTAGGGTAATTAGGGGCCGAGGGTAGTAATGGAAGTTGGAAGGGAGGTTTTAGGCCTCACATCACCTACATTCTAGCCTCGAGAAGGATCCAAGCTAATTACTCTAAATGCTACTATTCTAGATGCCTAGATCTCTCACCTAGGTGTAGGATAATTTATTAACATATAGGAGGGTGAATAGATAACTAGAGATCCAATAATTGGACTTAGGAGCAATTCACAAAAAGTGCAACATGTAGGAAGTTTTCCTAGAATCTAGGTGATTTCAAGCACAAACCACAAAGAAATTTATAAGGAATGAGATAGAAGTAGAAGATAATCATTAGCAAACGAAATTACAATGTTTACATATCATTTCCCCCCAACATGGTATCAAAGTAACATTTTTAGCCCAAAATAGCCCACCTAAGGGACCAAGCTACTCATAGAACAAGAAAATACAAGAAGAAAACAAGAATAATGAGTAGAGGAGTAGAAAGACATGATGATCTTGGTGAAGACTCCTCCTCCATCTCCTAGAAGCAATAGCTTGAGCACTTCAATCCAAGGTAGGTAGGTGGCATGTATATATGGTGGAAAGTGGCCAAAAACCCTATAATATGTGATTTGGGGTGGAAGATGATGGAATGGAGGTGGAATGGATGGAAGGTGGAATGTGGGAGATGAGAGTGGACTACTAGTGCCTAACCTCAAGCTCCAGCCACCACTAATGTATATATAAGTTATGGGGAAACATCATGTTAAGTAGGGGTAGAATAGGGAATGCAGTGCTAAAGCTATGCTAGGTTTGTATGTGGCACAGCCGTGCTGGGCAGTAGGACCATGGTAGGTAGGGGTGAACATGTCCGCGGTGGAGAGGAACGAGCAAGGTAGAAATGGTGAAAAATAGGAGAATTTGAGAAAATGGTAGGCTGGTGGCATGGGCGTGGTGGTCACCGCGACCGTGGTGAGGCACAAGTAGCATGACTATGGAGGTCACCACGACCATGGTGGCTTGAGGAATGCTGCCCGTGGTGGTAAGAATAGGAATTTAGACTTGTCAGAAACATGGCCGAGCTGCCCTGCATGACCATTCTGTGGCATGTTAGCATGACCGTGCTGTGCTGCATGGACAAGCTACTGACTTTGATCCTTCATTGCTTGACTCTATGGATTTTTTTGATCCAACATGACCATTTTGTAGCCCACAACCATGTTGGTCTTCTCAACAATACTTGGCTCTTGTACTTTGAATTTCCTTGGACCTGTTTGCTTCAATTGACCCTTGGCCACTAGAGGTAGGTTGAAGGAGTCTTGGACTCCAATTTGGGTCTCTCTAAGGGTAGATAAACCCTAGGATCACTCTCTCTCTCTCTCGTCCATCCAAACATAATCCAAGTACCTAAAAAACATGCAAAGACTGTCTATAAGTGCATTTGATGGTAAAACATATATTGAGGGAAATAACATGTAATCTAACATGTTTAGATGTTATTGAAGTGTAATAAGACACAAGATGAATCCCTAAAATAGGGCTTCATCAGTTACACATGATTTCTAATGTGGATTAATAACTTTAATAAGAATTGTGAGAGATAATTAGGGTTTGTACCCTTATTCCACATCCTAACCTGAGACTACCCTAAAATCCTAGATTAGGACTTGAGTAGGGTTTGATCTGAATAATATGATGGTGATTCTTTATAGAATTTATATACATGCAGATTAAATGTTGATTGCTTGAATCTGTTGATTGTTTTAATTGAATTACATGAAGTATATACTGCATGATCTACATGTTTCACCATTGAGGTACATGGTTACAATTATGACTACTCACAATATCGATTACCAAGTTTTGCCGAGTGTTTCTCATGGTTTGATGAAATAAACTGTTAGTTGTTTATTTACTTTGCCTTCAATTATAATTCCACTATGAGTATCACATAAATATGAGAATATGTGAATATAATGCCATTTTTTATTTTCAAGTATTTGAATGATTATATGTTGCTATAATACTTGTACACTTTTGCATGCACCCATGTTCACAATATAACGATATATTGATCTTTGTTTCACATCGTTTTAGATAAATGCAAGATAAGGAGATATCAAGACATGATAAAATTACCTAAAGACATCAAAACTAAGTAAAGGAGGATTAGATAGATACCTCTTCTCATATGTACAGCACTGATGATAGAAATTCATGTAAGTCCGTAGAGGAGCATCTTGGAAACACTATTTAAATTAATGGAAATTATTTTCTATTATTTGTTATTTAGTTAAATCTGGATCCTTGGGAGTTTTAGGTAGTGGCTCTAAACTTTTGGTTCCTTCTATAATTGGAGGATGTTGAAAAGTGAGGTCGTTACATTTGGTACCATAGCCCCAAAATTTTCAAATAATATTTAACAATTTCTAATTTCAAGTTACCGTAGAAATATGAGGAAACTTATTAAGGCATGACCCGATGCTAATGGTGTCTAGAATGGATAATGGTTTTTCGGGCTAGCAATATTTCACCCCACACCATTAAGTTGGTATGCGAGGACTCTCTTGGCTAGTGTGATACCAGCCTGGCTAGAACCTAAGGTTTTCCTATAGTGATGTTTCCTCTATGACTTCTCATCTTTAATTTCATCCACTTCTCTTCCTATTGCTAGAAAACCCCTAAAAGATATTTCCCTCCTCATCTCAGATTAGGGATTTTGAGAAGTAGGATTAAGGAATCCTCCATTATATAAGGTACATGCAATGTCGAAATAATAAAGTAAAGAAATATGTTTTGAGGGTTTTTCCTTACAAAGGTAAACCCTAGATTGAACTATGGTTGGTCTAGGAAAACCCTAGTGGATCATGGGACATATTAATCTCAAGAGGTAGGGTGTAGTCTCTAACCTAAACTCAAAACCCTAATCATGGGAAATGGGAGTGTACCCATATGAACCCTAATTATGGTATGAGGAAACAATATCAGTGAGTTTAGGTGACCCAATATCCAATGCCTGATGCATTTGGAGGATTTTGAATATGTATATGAGACATAAGCAACCAATGGTTACATAAAAATGAAGATTCAACTTTTAGGGTTGGTGTCCCAACCTGGGATGGATCAAGCCAAGAGTGGGAAAAGGACCAAAGGAGGAGGCAAAACCCTAGACCCATGCGGTCAGGTTGTGGCTAGAGAGCCTAGCCTCCTCCTATTAACGAAGAAGGCACCCTAAGTTAGGACCTTCCCTAGAAGAGAGAGTTTAGCAATCCGTTTAAGAATTGAGGTAACCTTGAATTTCACATAAAGTATGGGGGATTGAAGATATGAAAGCATATGCAATCTTTGAACCTAGGTATTCCATATATAAGGGACACAGGGAGAGTTACTAAGGAAGTGGCTGAAAGTAAGTGACCAAGATGAGATAGGAAGATCACTAATTAATCAAGCGGGGATAGGAAGGATGACATAAAAAGGAATGCAAGTGTAATGACTGGTGATTAAGCTGGGATAGGAAGATCACCAATAGACCAAGCTGAGATAGGAAGGCCGATATAAGAGAAAGTCATTACCATGACTGGTGATCAAGATGGGATAGGAAGATTACCAAAAGTCCAAGTTGGGAAAGGAAGGGAAGTCATTGCAATGACCAATAATCAAGCTGGGATAGGAGGGTCACAAATTGGCCTATCCAGGAAAGGACGACCAATGTGAGAGGAAGTCATTGCAATGGCTAGTGACCAAGTTAGGAAAGGAATATCACTAATAGGTCAAGCCGGGAAAGTAAAACCACTATGAAAGAACAAGCACAGGAAGGGAGGGTTTCCATGAGAACAATGAAGGGACATATAGGGAGTGATGTGTACCCCAAGAGATGGAGGAAATTTTGTGTAAGGAGTGGGAGCTAGGGCGGATCGACTCCCTACTAAAAATTTGAAGAATAAAACATCATTCCAAACACTCTCATATGGTATGTTGAAACAAGTGCAAATTTTTTAGGTCTTATATAATGGTATACAAAAGACCATAGAGTATAGAAACAAAATAAAAGTAATGACTATATTCATTTTTACAACAAGTTTACAACATCATCTCCCCTATGAGGTTTACATGGTTATAACAACATAAGGATCTAAGTAGAGGGAAATCTAAACCATATCAAGTTTGTATCCAAGATTTAACTATTTAAGCTAAGTCCATGTCTTCATAAAATGTCATCCAAGTCCTTCACCTAGGATTGGAAGCATACCCCAACAAGAAGAGAAAAAATAGATGACATCAACAAAGGCTGGTATGTTCATACTAAGCATTAAATTTGAGCAATTTATAAGAAATAAAGAACATAAAATATATTAGGCTTCCCATAGAAAAAGGAAGGACTATCCCAATGGGCATAAGATAAATGAATACAATAATATGATAAGTAAGAGAAAAGCATTAGAACAAAGCATATGAGAAATACATCCATGTGTTTCACCTCTAAAAATACTAGACAATATAAACATGTAGGTAGGAAATAGCACATCTACCAAAAATGTGGGGTGAGTAGGGTCTTGTATACATCTGCTCTAAAACATGGAGTGGTAGGGTCTATCAACATCTTCTTGGGCAGGAAATCAAGTCTGCCCTAAATATTTTCATATGCAGGAATTTTCGCATCTACATTCATATGTGGGAATTTTCACATCCACATAAAAAGCACATGCACATTATACTAGTAGTCACCACATGAAACATAACAAAATAATAAACAAAAATGAACCAAATAATAGAGATAGGAACATCAAACAAATACATAAGGTGGGATCACATAATCTATCAACATTCACCTTAAAAGTGGGCAAAAGAGAATATATCACCAAAGAATGTTCCACCATGAGTAATGAATAAGGAAGAGTCCAAAAGAATGTCCATAATAATAAATTGATCATAAGATCAGAAATAAATAAGGTATTACCCAAGAAATATGTTCTCAAAATATAGAGATATTGTGTAGGATATTATCTATAGGACCAATAGAAAGATGAAAACATGTTATTCTCAAAGGAATAATAGGGGATGCAAAGATACCTTATTTTAGAGTCCTAAAAACACTCTTCACCAATCTAGTTGTTTCTAAGGTCACCTTTGCCTAATTACAAAAAATTACAAGTATTAGGGTTTATAGTTCATATATTTATAAAGAAAATCCTAAATTTGGATCTCTTTGTAAAACCTTGGATTTTGAACTCAAAACATAAACCAATCGCGTTATTAGGTTTTTATGATCAAGAAAACACATTTATTTTCTATATTTGGAGTTAAGACGAATTAGTTACCAATTTTAGGGAGAGGTTCTAAAAAATCATTCTTCAAAAACATAGAAATCAGACTCTGTAACTATTATTATTAGAAAGAACACATTTTTCTGATTCCAAAACATATTTGTACTTAAATTTTGGACATGTGGTCTAAAAGATATGATTTTTATAAATCAGTCAATCATGAAATTAGGAAATGCAAAATAAGCGAAAAGAATTTGTGAGAGAGAGAGGAAAGAGGAACCAGGCCCGATGACCTAGCCCAATCATGGGTGGCCAAATTGGTGGTCAGTGGCTTGGTTTGACTTGCTCAAAGAAAAGAAAATCTGGGCAAAAGACCAAATTGCCCCTTGGTGGAAAAGAAAAGAGCAAATGGAAAAGGAGGAAAACCACAGGGGATCATCCCCTTTTGCCACTCGAGCGCCATGGCTTGCATGAAGCAGCCTGAGCCAGACGATGTAGGTTTGGGGAAAACTCGTCAGGGTGAGAAAATGTGAATTTGTTCGCATTGAAACGAGCTCTAGAGATCACATAAGCTTACCATGAGAAGAATTGAACAAGGACACAGCGATGAGGAAGCACATTGATCTGGTGTCGAACACATGTTTTTGACCTAGAAATAGTAGTAGAGGACACACGAGACCAAATTTGAGTGAAGGAAAGATCACATGGCGTCCATAGATCATCGGGGTAGGGCTATATATATAGATGCAACATGTTATGAGGGTTTTGTGAAGTTGGGGTGGCAAGGTTACAAACACTAAATTTGGCATTTCCAATATGTAGAGAGTTATGGTTTAAGTTCTAGTTTGTTAAAAATGGAATCCAACCACAAATCAAAAGGCAAAGGAATTTTGGAAAATGATCACGAGTAGAGGGAGATATGAGCGAGGGAAATCCAAAGGCACTATTCACAAAGATATAGGTCTCCTACCAAAGGTAGGAGATGACCCATAGGACATCCGATCAGGGATAGAGCGGTCCACAATAAACCTAAAATTAGAGAAGGTGCGTGGCAGAAAAATATGGAAAAACGTTATTCAAAATAAAGTGTAATAAAGTGAATCATTTACCTTATTTCCTTTTCTCTCTCTCTCTCTCTTCAGTTGAGGGTCCAAACAATAACCAAATTAAATGAAATTTTGCACAGAGACAATTTAATGCATGAAGATTCCGATTATGTAATTAGATTTTCCTTTTGAGTATTTTTGATGCATTAATTAATCAAATATTGTTTTCTCTTCCCTCATGCATTAATGATAGTAGGATTATCCAAATTTGGTGAAACTTCATCCACAAGTAATATTAAGTATGTTGGACATGGATTTACCTTTAATTTCACATGTTGAAGATGTTTATGATATTAATTAATGTTTTGAAAGTTCTACACAATTTCTCAATCCTAACTTCATCTTTTCATCAAAAAATTTCCAAATTGGATGAAAATTCACCCAAAGGCAATTTTTAATGTGTATATTACAAATCTAAGATTATTGTCAACTTTTGGAGTCATTAAGTATTTTATTTCATATTTTGAAAGAAAATCACCTTTTTGTTTCTAAATAAAATAGATATATTTCTGACAAGGAGTGGCTCAAGTGGTCAAGCATGGTGTCTCCTAACAAAGGGACCAGGGTTTGAATCCCAGTTCCCACCTTTATTTAGCACCCACTTGGGCATTCGACCTCTGCCACGGGCATGGGAGAGGGGGAGAAAATGCCTATTTTTATACCAAAATAGATATGGTTATTATTGTTCCAAAGTTATGAAACTTGGTCTCCAAGCCAAATCATATCCAAGGAAAATGAATCTGAAATTATCCTTAACCAATTAGCCTTCCTTTTATAAGATTTACACTTGTGGCCCAATATTAATTTAGTTAACATATTATTTCATCATTATTGTTATCATTCTTCCAATTGAGTACTTAACTTTTTATTATAACCAAAAGGATTATATATTATTATGGTGCACAAAACTCTTTATATTTATCATTTAACTCATTAAATTCACCAATTCCTTATTTATTTGAATTAGATATCAATATTATCAATTATGGACACTCAGTCCCTCTATGCTCATTATTTCTCTTAACCTCACACCTTAATCAACATTATCTCATGTGACATATTCTATGTATCCTTTATTGGTCTAAAAACTAATATTAGGGTATTATGTCATATTTTTTATATGTCTACATGGTAGGGTGATTTATTCATGCATTAGCATGTTAGGATTTCATTTAAGCTACTTATGTGCATATCATTATCCTTGTTTGGCTAAGCCCGAAGGACCAAGCTGACTATCCTCCAAGACATAAGATTAGGGTCAAGAAGTTAGGTTTCAGTTTGTTACAACACTCCACCCCTTAATAGGATTTCGTCCTCAAAATCTAATCATTCATACTTCATAAACCAACTGCTATCCAACCCTTAAAATATTTTACCTAATTAGCTCAACTAAACAACATCTAGGTACTATGGTCACTTTTACATGTTTTAGTTGTGAATATTTTAAGTTGTTCATAAAATCAACTATGAAATTATAACCAACTAGGGTTGAGTTTTAGGTCCTTGTGTCTCTAACCTAACAACCCTAAGGTTCCCATTATCCACCAATAGTCATAGAGCACAAAAGGGTAGGTCAACTAAACCTTTATATCTTCCCAGTCATCACTCTATCATAGTAACCAGGGTTTCAGGATCACTAATTCTAGGATTTCTCTCTCCATTTTGACTTACTTCAAAAAAATCTCAATAAATTCCAAAAAACTTTTGTACATATAATAGTATACTGGAAAATATTTTTTTTGGCAAAGAAATCTATTCGACATAAAACAAATGATGGTTCCAAAATCAATTGTGGAAACTAAGTAAATTTTTTCCATAATAAGATCTATTTATCCTACCAGACCTCATCCTCAAACATGACTCCATCATCAAGCCAACACATGATAACATCCAAAGATATATGTCACTACTAACCTATATGGTTGGGTAAGATCACCTAGAACCTTAACACATTAGGGTTTACTAATCACGGTTCTAATGTGAAACTCTTATGAACCTAAATCATCCTTTCATCATCACATGAAAAACACAGTCAATTCTAGGGCCAACATGTGACTTAAGGAGAACTATGCAAGGCAAAGGTTCAAATTAGTGAGACAAAATTGAAATAGTTAGATTCTGACTACCATGGGCTCTAATACCATGCTGTAAGGAGTGGGACCCAGAGGGGATCCACTCCCTACTAAAAATTTGAAGAATAAAACATTCATTCCAAACACTCTCATAATTGGTATGTTGAAACAGGTGCAAAATTTTCAAATCTTATATAATGGTATACTAAAAACCATAGACTATTGTAGTGGTATAAAAGTAATGACTATATTCAATTTTACAACATGATAACAACATCATCTTCCCTATGGGGTTTACATGCTTATAACAACATAAGAATCTAAGTAGAGGGAAATATAAACCATATCAAGTTTGTCTCCAAGCTTTAACTCCTTAAGATAAGTCCATGTCTTCATGTAATGTCATCCAAGTCCTTCACCTAGGGTTGGAAGCATACCCCAACACAAAGATAAAAATAGATGACATCAACAAAGGCTGGTATGTGCATACTAAGCATAAAATTTGAGAAATTTATCAGGAATAAAGGACATCAAATATAAAAGGCTTACTATAGAAAAAGGAAGGACTACCCCACTGGGCATAAGATAAATGAGTACAATAATATGATAAGTAATAGAAAAGCATAAGAGAAAAGCATATGAGCAAGGAATCCATGTGTTTCACATGTGACAATACTAGACAGTATAAACATGTAGGTATGAAATAACACATCAACCACAAATATAAGGTGAGAAGGGTCTTGCATACATATGCTCTAAAATATGGAGTGGTTGGGTCTGTCAACATCTGCCTAGGTAGGAAAACACGCCTTCTCTAAATATTTTCATATGTAGGAATTTTCACATATGCATTCATATGTCAGAATTTTCACATCCACATAAAAAGGACATGAAGATCATACTAGTAGTCACCACATGATTCATAACAAAAAAATAAAGAAGAATGAACAAAATAAGAGACATGAGAACATCCAACAAATACATAAAGTGGGCTCACATGATCCTATCAACATCCACCTTAAAAGTGGGCAAAAGATAATATATCACCAAATAATGTTCCACCATGAGTAATGTATAAGGAAGAGTCCAAAACAATGTCCATAATAATAATTTGATCACAACATAAAAAATAAATAAGGTATTCCACAAGAAAATATTCTCAAAAGAAAGAGATATTATGTAGGTTATTGTCCATAGGACAAAGAGAAAGATGAAAATAGGTTATTGTTCAATAGGAGTAATAGGGGATGCAAACATAACTTATTTCAAAGTCCTAAAAACACTCTTCACCAATCTAGTTATTTCCAATGTCACCTTTTTCTAATTACAAAATATTCACATACATTAGGGTTTATAGTTCATATATGTATAAAGAAAACCCTAATTTTAGACCTCTTCAGAAAACCTCAGATTTTGAACTCAAAACCTAAACCAATCGACTTATTAGGTTTTTATGATCAAGAAAACATATTTATTTTCTATATTTGGAGTTAAGACGAATTAGTTACCAATTTTGGGCTTTTTATATTAATTAATTAGGTTCTCAAAAACCGTTCTCCTAAAACATAGAAACCAGACTCTAGAACTTTTTTTTATTAGAAAGAACATATTTTTCCAGTTTCAAAACATATTTTTACTTAATTTTTGGACAAGTGGTTTGAAAGATATGATTTTTATAAAATCAGTCAATCAAGAAATTAGGAAATGCCAAATAAACAAAAATAATTTGATTGATTGATTGATTGAGAGAGAGAGAGAGAGAGAGAGAGAGAGAGAGAGAGAGAAGATGAACTGAGACCGCATGACCTGGCCCAATCAACGGCGGCCAAATCAGTGGTCAGTGGTTCTGTTTGACTTGCTCAAAGTAAAGAAAATCTTGGCAAAAGACCAAATTGCCACTTGGCAGAAAAGAAAAGAGCAAAGCGAGGAGAAGGGAAAAGGAGGAAAACCACAGAGGATCATCCCCTTCTACCGCTCGAGCACCATGGCTTGTGTGAAGTAACTTGATCCAAACGACGCAGGTTTGGGAAACTCATCAGGGTGAGAAAATGCAAATTCAATCAAATTGAAACACGCTACATAGATCACATAAGCTTACCACAAGAAGAATTGAACAAGGACACATCAATGAGGAAACACATCAAGATGGTGCCAGGTATAGGTCTTTGACCTAGAAACAGTAGTAGAGGATTCCTGAGACCAAAATCGAGTGAAGGAAAGATAGCACAACCTCCAAAGATCATCGGGGTAGGGCTATACATATAGATACAACATGTTATGAGGGTTCTGTGAAGTTGGGGTGGCAAGGTTGTACACCCTGAATTGGGCATTTCCAATCTGTGGAGAGTTAGTGTTTAAGTTCTAGCTCATTAAAAGCAGAATCTAACCATAAATTGAAAGGCAAAGAAAATTTGAAAAATGATCAAGAGTAGCGGGAGATATGAGTGAGGGAAATCCCGAGGCACTATTCACAATGATATCAGTCTCCTACTAAAGGTAGGAGATGACCTGTAGGTCATTTGATAAGGGATCAAATGATCCACAATAAATCTGAAATCAGAGAAGGCATGTGATAAAAAAATTGGGAAAAACCTTATTCAAATCAAAGTGTAATAAAGTGAATCATTTACCTTATTTCCTTTTCTCTCTCTCTCTCTCCAGTTGAGGGTCCAAACAATAACCAAATTAAATGAAATTTTGCACAGAGGCCAATTAATGCATGTAGATTCTGATTATGCAATTAGATTTTCCTTTTGAATATTTTTGATGTATTAATTAATCAAATCTTATTTTCTCTTTCCTCATGCATTAATGTCACTAGGATTATCCAAATTTGGTGGAACTTCATCCATAAGTAATATTAAGTATGTTGGACATGAATTTTCCTTTAATTTGACATGTTGAAGTTGTTTGTTATATTAATTAATGTTTTGAAGGTTCTACACACTTTCTCTCTCCTAATTCTCATTTTCATCAAATATTTTCCAAATTGGATGAAAATGTACCCAAAGGTTATTTTTAATGTGTATATTACAAATCTAAGACTATTTTCCACTTTTGGAGCATCAAGTATTTTATTTCATATTTTGAAGGAAAATCACCTTTTTTATACTATCGGGTGAACCGATTACATAGGAATCCCTAAGAACGGGGGTTAAAATCGATAGAATTGGAAAGTGGAAGTAAAGGAAAGACGATATTTATAAACTACGAAAGGTAAATCACCTTTTCTTTTCTAAATAAAATAGATATAGTTATTATTTTTCCAAAATTATAAAACTTGTCCTCCAAGACAAATCATATCCAAGGAAAATGAATATGGAATTATCCTTAACCAATTAGTCTTCCTTTTATGGTTTTTACACTTGTGGCCCATTACTATTTTAGTTAACATATTATTTCATCATTATCATTATCATTCTTCCAATTAAGTCCATAATTTTTGTTATAACCAAAAGGATTATATATGATTATGGTGCACAAAGTTCTTTATATTTATCATTTACATGAATAAATTCATCAATTCCTTATTTATATGAATTATGTATCACTATTCTCAATCATGGACACCCAGTCCCTCTATGCTCATTATTTCTCTTAACCTCATACCGTAATCAACATTATCTCATGTGACATATTCTATGTATCCTTTATTGGTCTAGAAACTAATATGAGGGTATTATGTCATATTTGTTTATATGTTTACATGTTAGGGTGATTTATTCATTCATAACATATAATGATTTCAATTAATCTACTAATGTGCATATCATTATCCTTGTTTGGCTAAGCCCAAAGGACCAAGCTGACTATCCTCTAAGACACAAGATCATGGTCAAGAAGCTTGGTTTTGGTTTGTTACTATGACGTCCCCATATTTTCTAAAACTTAATCTGATGTGTGACGTCCAAATTGAAACCTCACCTCAGCGAGAATCCCAATTTAAACATCCCACACTAGGCTAAGAAGAAGAAAATCAAGGGAGTCAAAAGGAAACACAGTAGCACATGTACATGAACAATAATAAAACAATACAACACTTGTTCACTATTCAACATATAATTACAACATGAATTGTTACAACATTTGGTATTACATATTGAACCGCAAACTTTAACATATACATGTACTACATCTAAACAACATGATCTTAAGACAACAGGTCCACCTGTACATCAACTTGCCACACAACTCTCAACTATCCTGGATCTTCAAGATCATATGTCCACAACCTAAACAAAAGATTACATGTGGTACACGTCAGCACAATATTCAAGAATATTGTACTAAGTACGCCTACGTGTCTTTTATATACCTCTCATCATATCTTGGCAATAACATAAGAAATATAAGAAAATCATATACTTGCACAAAGATTTTCATTAACAAAAGAGAACACATATTTTAAGAACATTTCCATTATATCATCCATGCATTGACCGCCGAAGGTTGAATGCATCAAGGCCTTTATGATCACTACCAAAGAGTTGGATCATATGTACAATGTGACCACTACCAAAGAGTTGGGTATAAGCACACTACTAAAGAGTTGGTGCTTCCATATGTACAATGTGACCACTACCAAAGAGTTTGGTCATTTCCAAGCACACTGCCATAGAGTTGGTGCTTTCATATAATGGAACAGATATATTATGTTTGATGTGTTCATAGAAATATGTATAGAAATTCAAACAACATATCATACAAGACAATCATTTCAATCAATACCATATGCCAAGTCTTTACTACCATATAACACAAGCATAATGTATAATAAGCCAAGTAAGAGGTAATGGCATACCTTGATCATAGATATACTAATCACATATTCCTAATGTCAACTCTAACCTTGGTCAACCCTGATTAAGACAAGATCATAAACTATCATCATCTTACATCTCATCTTAACCCTAATCATGTTCATATTAGGGTTTGCTTATCTCATCATGATATGTGCATCATTACTTGTATTCTTATCTCAGAATTATCTTACTGATGTCATATTCTAGATTATTTACTCATTAACTAATAATCATATTTTCCATCATTATGTGAACCTATTAACCTTAGGTTACATGCATTAATATAAATCAGGGTTTCAAACCATGTATTAAGGGTCAATTTCATATAACATGGATTTCATGTATCAAAGTTCCACATTAGCTTCCAGATACTGATATGAGCTTACTCTGTAAATTTCATCAATTATTGAGCATGTATGTATTTAATACATTTTATTTAGGGTTAGTAGCCCTAATTAGCCATATGTAGCAAATTACATGATTTCATGCATCAACGTCATAATTACTGACATCAGATTGATTCTAAACATGATTATAGACTTAGTATATATTCTCATAATTTTAGGTCTTCATTTATTATTTATAACAAATGGTATAAGAATTATACAACTTACATGATATTCCTAACAATAAAGCATCAAAACACATATTTTATGGTTCCATGTTATTCTACTCATTTTTATGAGAATTTGGATACTTTGTTTGTATTTTTCTGATGCTCGAGCTAATTACTAGGAATTTTACAAGATCTGACAATTTCTAAAGGAATTTACCTTTTTAGACCAATCAGCCGCTGACATGTAGCTAGAAAGCTCAAGACCCACCCAGTTCATCTTTGAGTTGACTGATTCAATCTCAATTCCGTAGGTTCGGTGCTCTGGGATTGGACCCGATTCATCTTCTTTCTCTTCCGTGAATCCACTCCACGTCCAATTAGTTGACGCCTGCTTGCGTCGTTTCCAGGAAACGGCCACCGCCGCTGGCTTCAGTTCTCGGTGTGTAGTCGTGCACCATCATCGCTCGATAATGACCACTGGTGATGGATTATAGGTGGTCAGTCCTCAAAATCCTCTCCTTGAAGCCTCCTAGTCGCCTACTGCGGCTGCGCCTTCCTCCTGACTTTGGATACCTCCTCCTCACCTCTGTGGCCACTCATCACTCAAGGTTAGGCTGTAGATCTCCTTCTCTGCTAGGTCATGATTTCCTGGTCTAGGTTGTACCCCGCCGGCCTAGCACATGTGTCCTTACGTCCACTTCTGTGGTTGCTCCTCATCATGGCTTAAGGAGTCCGCTGGCACCTGCTCTTGGCGCCGTAGCGTCGCTCCCACTCACCAGCCTGCTGTCAAGTGCCGCCACCGCAAGGTGCTACGCCAGAGAGCAAGCAAGGCTGAACTAGGATCTCGAGGTCTGTGGAGGCTGATCCAGAGCTCCGCATGTTCTTCACTTTCTGACGCCACCATACAACCAGATACAAGAGCAAGGGGTTGGGGAAAATAGAAGCTTTGTCTTCCTTGTGTACCCAAAGGCACTGGAGATGCATTGGTCCTCAACGAACCTTCCCCAGCCATCTAGATCTCCTGGTTAAGCATAGATCCCCTAAATCTGACCAGATAAGCTTCTCTCAACTAGAGTTCATCATGCCACCTAGCTATGTCCTCGATGCTAGATGGACCTCCCTCCAACTTTGTCGTGGTCCAGCACATGTCTCTCGATGGTCAGCCACCACAAACAAGCCTCACATTCTCCCTCTCTCTGGTTCCTTCTTCTTCTGTTTCCCTACTGGAGGAGAGACTGAGAAAATGAACACTACAGTCACCGTCACGTCCCAAATGCGGCTTGAACTGCATTTCTAGAAATAGGCTACGAAAACTACCCATACCTCCTTGCATAGTGCCACGACCCCAACGTGGCTTAGTTGAGGCTCGTCATTGCCTTTCACCCCTGATCACGAATACTGATAACTGTAGGGTAAAACATACAACCTGGACTATTGGGTCCTTGTGTGGCTGAGATGCAACCAGGTCTTTGGCTCTTCCTGTTCGCCCAAAGCCATCATACATCTAGTGAACGAACATGCTTGTTTTATATATAACCACCCCCAAGTGACATTCAAAGTCACACCAACTTAGTCTAAAACAATTGGAATACACTCATATGATCAAAACACACTTCATGTGCTATCATTATGTCATTGTAATAGGTAAACTAAAGAAAACCCAAATTCCATTCTGTCACATCCTACACACCTTAAAAGAAATTCCGTCCTCAGAACTAAGACAGAAATCCAGTCTTTCACATCATATACATCTTAAAAGAACTTTCATCCTTGAAAGTAAACCATACTCATACTTCTAGGGAAAACCTTATCTTGCCTTCATCCACATGTAGGCACTATTCTATGTGTAACATATCTACAAAGGTTACCTAGAACTATGTATCCAAAGCACTATTAGGGGGTTTCAAAAGCATCAAGGGTGAAACCTCACTCCATAGAAGGCTCAAATAAGGGTTTAGATGCTTAGGTTATGTCATTACATATCTCATATGTTAGATTTTCTTCCTTATCTTAACTCATGCATTAATATTCATCATCATACTATCACGTTCCAAAGAAGTTAACTAAAGTTAGATCATTATTTCAAGGTGTCATCAGCTTTATGTTGTGCTAACTCTCAAACTATATATTTTTTTCTTTATTAAGCACTAAGATTAACACCTTGTGTAACATGTTTCATTCATATGATCTTATTTCATTGATCATTGTATATCACATTATCATCATTATTTATGTATGTGGTTAGCCGTTTATACATAAAATGTTATCAAACCAAACTAGGTTTTCCATCATGTCACCTCTATATATCACATGTCAAGATTAGATCACATCCTTACACATATTATATCATGGTTGTGCTAAACAAACTTATACAAGTGTCTCGTGAAACATGTATCAAAACTTTATATAGTCCAATTGAGGTTCTCCCAACCCATACCATGAGGGTAGTGTCATGCTCAGTCTATCTGATCTCACTCATCTCTATGAGTATCATGTACACACTAGCTCTATCTTCCCTCCTTGGTCTAGGGTTATTGGGTATACCTCATTGGCACTAGTCGATTGCCTTATAAGCTCAAGCCACATAAGCACAAACCAAAACATGCTATGACATTCTATTCTCAGCTCTACACCCATGGAAACTATTTCTCAAATCTCTTTCTCTTATATACACACCACTAGATTCCTATATGGGAACCACCAACCCGAGCATGAGGCGGTACAAAAACTAACATAGCTACCTCCTCCAGGGTCTTGGGCTCTCTCCCTCACCCAGATGGAAGGCACTCATATTCATATTCACATATGCACATGTATCCAACCTCTCTCTATCTCTAGGGTTTGGTCCTCCCAAGGACATCAAGGGTTCAAGATATCTATAGGAATCATGCATAAAGCAACTCAACTCAAACACTCAGGAGTACTCTAGTTTAGGACATATCATATCACATATCTCATAATTCTCATATCTTGGAGTTTAGGTTCTCTAAACTTCTCCCAATGGGTCTTACTCTCTCTGGAGCTAACCCCAAAAATGATCCTAACACTAGAGGTCTTCCTTCGTAAAAGAGACTGAGGCTCTTACTGACTCACAACTTGTCTCAGCTTAGTCTATCTTATATCATAAAAGCCTAATTACTTGCATCATCAAAACTTATCTCAAATCCTCAAAATTGAACTTAAGTCCTCAAAAACAAATATGAAATATCATAACCATCTTATATTATCTATATAAGACTTAGACCGTATCATCAAAACTTATTTCATCTATTCCATCTATCATATATACCAAAAAGGCTTCAGACATCTAATCTAGACTAATCTCTCTTCTAGACTGATTTCATTCACTTTCACTTAGGTTACATGACCACCTCCTACTCGTACATGTGTGGGGACACATTTTTGTAATACATATACATAATAAAATATTATATAGTTTTTCTCCAATAAAACATGCGTCAGAGAAAACTACCAAGGTTCGATCCGATTGGAATCAAAAACCAAATCCAGAAAATGAGTGTCCCACACATAGTAGAGAGTATAGTGCCATGAAAACTAGTGAAAAGGGTGAGAACATGGTATAGACTAGTGTAGCTACTCTAGAAAACATGCACAATATGTCTAGGGTTTCTCTTCCCTTGATGCATGCCATTTCCAAATAGTGCAACGTCCCATACCGTTGCACTACAAGGAAAGAACGACATCTAAGGACTTGATATACAACAAGCACCAGTCTAGACCTAGTTCTCAGACATCTAGGTGCTAACCTAGAGGCTAGGTCAGATCTAGTCTCTAAAAGATGACTAATATAACCCTAAAAGATTATTAAGTTCAAGGTTCTTTAGTTTTGAGTTGCACAATGAACAAATGTCACACTTTGCTATTGTTCATGCTCTGATACCACCTGTGACATCCCCATATTTTCTAAAACTTAAACTGATGTGTGACGTCCAAATTGAAACCTCACCTCAGTGAGAATCCCAATTTAAACATCCCACACTAGGCTAAGAAGAAGAAAATCAAGGGAGTCAAAAGGAAACACAGTAGCACATGTACATGAACAATAATAAAACCATACAACACTTGTTCACTATTCAACATATAATTACAACATGAATTGTTACAACATTTGGTAATACATATTGAACAACAAACTTTACCATATACATGTACTACATCTAAACAACAAAATCTTAAGACAACAAGTCCACCTGTACATCAGCTCGCCACACAACTCTCAACTATCCTGGATCTTCAAGATCATATGTCCACAACCTAAACAAAAGATTAGATGTGGTACACGTCAACACAATATTCAAGAATATTGTACTGAGTACGCCTACATGTCTTTTATATACCTCTCATCATATCTTGGCAATAATAGAAGAAATATAAGAAAATCATATACTTGCACAAAGATTTTCATTAACAAAAGAGAACACATATTTTAAGCACATTTCCATTATATCATCCATGCATTGACCGCCGAAGGTTGAATGCATCAAGGCCTTTATGATCACTACCAAAGAGTTGGATCATATGTACAATGTGACCACTACCAAAGAGTTGGGTCTAAGCACACTACCAAAGAGTTGGTGCTTCCATATGTATAACGTGACCACTAACAAAGAGTTCGGTCACTTCCAAGCACACTACCATAGAGTTGGTGCTTTCATATAATGGAACAGATATATTATGTTTGGTGTATTCATAGAAATATGTATGGAAATTCAAGCAACATATCATACAAGACAATCATTTCAATCAATACCATATGACAAGTCTTTACTACCATATAACACAAGCATAATGTATAATAAGCCAAGTAAGAGGTAATGGCGTACCTTGATCACAAATATACTAATCACATATTCCTCATGTCAACTCTAACCTTGGTCAACCTTGATTAAGACAAGATCATAAACTATCATCAGGTTCTCATCATCTTACATCTCATCTTAACCCTAATCGTGTTCATATGAGGGTTTGCTTATCTCATCATGATATGTGCATCATTACTTGTATTCTTATCTCAAAATTATCTTACTGATGTCATATTCTAGATTATTTACTCATTAACTGATAATAATATTTTCCATCATTATGTGAACCTATTAACCTTAGGTTACATGCATTAACCTAAATCAGGGTTTCAAACCCTGTATTAAGGGTCAATTTCATATAACATGGATTTCATGTATCAAAGTTCCACATTAGCTTCCAGATACCGATATGAGCTTACTTTGTAAATTTCATCAATTATTGAACATGCATGTATTTAATACATTTTATTTAGGGTAAGTAACCCTAATTAGCCATATGTATCAAATTATATGATTTCATGCATCAACGTCATAATTACTGACATCAGATGGATTCTAAACATGATTATAGACTTAGTAATATATTTTCATAATTTTAGGTCTTCATTTATTATTTATAACAAATGGTATAAGCATTATACAACTTACATGATATTCCTAACAATATAGCATCAAAACACTGATTTTATGGTTCCATGTTATTCTACTCATTTTTATGAGAATTTGGATACTTTGTTTGTATTTTTCTGATGCTCGAGCTAATTACTAGGAATTTTACAAGACCTGACAATTTCTAAAGGAATTTACCTTTTTAGACCAATCGGCCGCTGACATGTAGCTAGAAAGCTCAAGACCCACCTGGTTCATCTTTGAGCCGACTGATTCAATCTCAATTCAGTTGGTTCGGTGGTCTGGGATTGGACCCGGTCCGTCTTCTTTCTCTTCCATGAATCCACTCCACGCCCAATTGGTTGATGCCTGCTTGCATCGTTTCCAGGAAACGGCCGCCGCCGTTGGCTTCAATTCTCGGTGTGCATTCGTGCACTGTCATGGCTCAACAATGACCATTGGCGATGGATTGTAGGTGATCGGTCATCATAATCCTCTCCTTGAAGCCTCCTAGTCGCCTACTGTGACTGCGCCTTCCTCTTGACTTTGGCTACCTCCTCCTCGCCTCTACGGCCACTCATCACTCAAGGTTAGGCTGCAGATCTCCTTCTCCGCTAGGTCATCATTTCCTAGTCCAAGTTGTACGCCGCTGGCATAGCACCTGTGTCCTCACATCCACTTCTGTGGTGGCTCCTCATCATGGCTTAAGGAGTCCGCTGGCACCTGCTCTTGGCGCCGTAGCGTTGCTCCCACTCACCAGCCTACTGTCAAGCACCGCCGCCGCAAGGTGCTGCTCCGGTGAGCAAGCAAGGCTGGATTAGGAGCTCAAGGTCTGCGGAGGCTAATCTAGAGCTCCGCTTGTTCTTCACTTTATGACGCCACCCTACATCAACATTCAATAGCAAGGGGTTGGGGAAAATAGAAGCTTTGTCTTCCTCGGGTACCTAAAGGCACTGGAGATGCATTGGTCCTCAACGAACCTTCCCCAGCCATCTAGATCTCCTGGTTAAGCATAGATCCCCTAAATCTGACTAGATAAGCTTCTCTCAACTAGAGTTCATCATGCCACCTAGTTATGTCCTCGATGCTAGATGGACCTCCATCCAACTTCGTCGTGGTCCAGCACAGGTCTCTCGATGGTCAGCCACCACGAACAAACCTCTCATTCTCCCTCTCTATGGTTCCTTCTTCTTCTATTTCCCTACTGGAGGAGAGGCCGAGAAACTAAATACTGCAGTCACCCTCATGTCCCAAATGCGGCTTGAACTGCATTTCTAGAAACAGGCTACGAAAACTACCCATACCTCCATGCATAGTTCCATGACCCCAACGTGGCTTAGTTGAGGCTCGTCATTGCCTTTCACCCCTGATCACGAATACTGATAACTACAGGGTAAAAAATAAAACCTGGACTATTGGGTCCTTGCGTGGCTGAGATGCAACCAGATCTGTGGTTCTTCCTGTTCGACCAAAGCCATCATGCATCTAGTGAACGGGCATGCTGCTTTTATATATAACCACCCCCAAGTGACATTCAAAGTCACACCAACTTAGTTCAAAACAATTGGAATACACTCATATGATCAAAACACACTTCATGTGCTATCATTATGTCATTCTAATATGTAAACTAAAGAAAACCAAAATTCCATTCTATCACATCCTACACCCCTTAAAAGAAATTATGTCCTCTGAATTAAGCCAGAAATCCAGTCTTTTACAGTTACATTCAGGTTAAAGAATTACATAAGAAAATAATGTACACTCAATAAACCCTAAGCAGAGTAGAACCCTAAGTCAATCCTAAGGTAAAGTATGGATGTTTAAAGGTACATAAGACCTATGAGATTATGAAGTGATCATGACCTATATGCATACGACCATAGGGTCAGGAGATAGCCATCCATGTTTTCCCAGGGCCCATGATTTAAGAGATTGGCCACCTTCATGAGTTCATGAGGCCCAAGTGGTAAATGTAAAAGGCACTCCCAAAGGGAATGAGGCCCACGAGGACAGGAGGAGAGCACTCTAAAGGTACATGAACCCCTAGAGACCATGAGGAAATGACTAAGGCTAATGAGATTCAAGGTATAAATATAAAAGATACCAGAAGTCATATAATAATTAAAGGAGTTTTGAACCAAGGAACTTGACTTCATGAAATATAAGAATATTGTGGGATTCAAAGTGATTATGGTTTACAATCTTGTCAAGAGTGATTCAACCTAAAATTTGAAATTTTGAGATAATGTGTGGATACACCATCTCTACTCTTGGAATGTGGTGAAATTTGCAATTGGGTTATAGTCAAATACTTATTTCATCTCATTATGAATGAGAGAGATTGGGTAGATACATGTTATTCTTAAAATGAACATATGAGAACAAATACCCTAAGTTGAGGTTAATAACATGGCCTAGGGTTTGAGGTTCTACCTCGCCCTTATGAGGAAATAAATGAGTAATAGGTTGGAAACCTAGGTGAAAAGATAGTCACCAAGCGAAACTAAAATTATAAATGAAAATATAATCACTAAGAGATGATATCATGTAGATGCTAAGGATGTGGATGTACCTTGAATTGAATTTAGATGCCAATCAGAGTAATAATGAGAGGAATTTGCGTATCAATAAAAGATGTTAAAGATATTTAAGAAGGGTTTCTAACCCTAAGGTTTGAAACTAAGATGAGTTATCATTCACCTTAAGCTACTAGGTGTGAATTTTGGGGACAAAATTCCTTTTAATGAGTGGTGAATGTAATATCCCCAATTTTGATGAAATTGACTTATATAAAGATAATGCATGAATTGATAAGTAAATTTCCTAGTGGTACTATTTGAAAAGAATAATAATGTTATTCATTTTGTGGCATGGGTGCAACCCATGACCCAAGTGAGGCCCATGAGACTATTTGCATTGTAGATAGGTCCTTGGGGAACAAGACAATGAAATAAGAGATTTTGTGAATAAATAAATAACAATAGTTTTATGGTTTGATATGAATTTGAATATAAGATAACATGCAAGTTTCTAAATGAAAATAAGATACATGATGTTTTAGATAATTAAAAGACTAATTATCTAAAACACCATGTATGTAATATTTTGAACTTCCGTCAATCTTTTCCAATAAATAAAACCAAGGTAAGGACTAATTATCTAACCAGTAATGGCAACACAATATTTGAGGCATCAAACAAGGATATATTGATCTAAATCTTGGTATACTTGAAGATAATAAGGAAAAGATGAGAATTCTAGAAAATGAGAGGAAAAAGATATTCATTCAGATAATGGCCATTGTTCTTAATAAATGTTTAAAAGAACATGTTTTGGTATATGAAAGATGTGCCCACAAATTGGAGTCAGGAAACAAGTAAGTTAATTAAAGGATATATCCAAGAAATAGATAATGGATAATCTAGATTGTAACTCATGAAGAGCTTCCTAAAAGGTTGATGATTTTTCATCTAATAGGTTTGATATGGTTATGTACCTTAATAGTTTATTTCTGATTTCCTAACCAAATTCCTTTGTGTCAAAGGGGTTGGCCAAATCCAGGATAGAAAGGAGTTATTATTATTTGGTGGTTTTCATATTAGGAGTGTCTAGATGTTACTTGAGGCTAATATGATTAATCACCTTCCTTTTTGTGGATCATGGCATATGATTGTCTCTTTCACCCGTGGTTATATGAGAAAGGAAACTCCAACTTTCCATGAGCCTTTCGCTAGCTTGCGTCCCAAAAGGGAGCAAACCTAGGCCTGCTGCCCATACCTCTCCTTCTCTACCACCCTCACCGAAACCATAAAGGTCCACTTCATATCTATATAAAGGACCATGAGATTCCTCACCTCCAAGAATAATGTGACCCATTGTAACATCCTGATCTCTAGCCCAAATTAAAACTCTTTATTAGAGCTATTCATAAAAACAAGCTTCTTTGAGGATTTTTTTGTAAAATCAATTTTAATATTAAAATAATTCATTTTGATTAATTTAAAAGCTTTTATATATTGAAAATATAATTGCGATACTTTTTGCCAATTTTGAAAAATATCATTTAGGTGGGTAAGTGCACAAGCAGGTAGCTGGGTGGCATGCAAGTTGCTTATGGAGGCAAGCATATAATTGGATAGCAAGTAGGTAGCTTGAGAAAGCACATTAGTTGGTGAAGCAAGTAGGTGAGCGGCATGCTCCTTTCATTAACACCTAGCATCTCCAAAAGTTGACACCTATCCTACCATGTGTCAACCACCCTTTAATAGCTATCTTGAGATGACACATAAGCTTCCATGTGTCATCTAGCAATTCTTGAGATGCCACCTAACCATCCATGTGTAACCTAACTAGTAAACATCCACCTAAGGATGACACCTTGCACCCATGTGTCATCCATACACTTTTTTCTATTTGGACCATGCTACCCTCCACCATTCCTATATAAAGAGCCCCCATCCACCCCACCATAAGTACAAGTTCTCTTCTCTTCATCCAAAAGCAAAGGTAAACGTCCCTTCTCCCTCCTTTCCCATCTCCTTCACCATAAACCTCCCATCTCTCACTAGATTAGCAAACCACTCTCTCTTTCTCTATGCTAGTGAAAGGAACCACCTCCCAACAAACACTCTCTCTATATAAACCTACTACCTCCTTCCTCCACCATAGTAAGAGAAACCCAATACTATGTCTTCCATAATATCCTTTCTCTAGAATATATATAAGCTATCTCTCTTCTACCCTAGTGAGATAAACCCTAGAAGTTGTTCTAGTTGGGGATGAGGATCGAGTTGATGGAAAATGTGAGGTAATGCTGTCGAAAAACATCAAGATTGGATATATTTAATGATGTTATGGTATTCTTGTGGAACTATTCATCAATGTACATCTAAAGGTATGGTTCCCACATTTTATCATCCAAAAAGTACAGTTTATTATTGTTTATATATCAACATCAATAAAAGGTACGGTATAGAATGGTTTGGTATTATATGCAGTAAGAGTATAGTATACTTCATATACTTTCCTAAAGAATGAATACGTGATCAACTATACACAACATCTTTATTAATAAGCTAGGTATGACTTCCATATATTTGTCCATATTATCCTATAAAATTGAGTTTAAAGGCTTTAGATGATAATCAAACATTTCTTTGGATTCTAGTCCTATTGTCTTTTGGTTCCCTTTTCCTTTATTTCTCTCTATTAATTGTTTCATGTGATATTGTTGGAAAGTGGAATTCTATCAGACACTTTTAAGGTGACTAGGAGCCTGTTTCACTGATGTTTGTAGCCAGTAAAGAGGAAAGGTTATTTAATTGGTTCCATGTTCGCACGGGGGGACTCCCTAACCTCTTTCACGCTCCTGGCCATAGACTTGTCTGATTCAAAACCACAATCCCACAAGTTTACATTTTAGGTTTCATAGTGAAATAATAATCAGTGATTCATTTACTTGACTACCTTTTGATCTCTCCAACTCTGAATATCCATCAAATAGTTGTATATTATTGATGATGTCCTTTTGATTCTAAAATTCATATTGGGAGATGTGTTGGTAACAGAGTCAGTATGTCTTGGCTGGGGATTGATACATTTGGGATCCAGATCTAAGTCCTTTGGAGTTAGGGATGGATGAGTATAATGCTCTACCATACTCAGGCCCACACTTGGGTTGGTCATGTAGAGTCAGGCATGATCAAGTTAGTAATGGGGAATAATCTCCTACAAAGATTAAGCATGCTAACTAATGATTATTCAAGTGGCATGTTGTGCAAGGGGCACCATCTTCTGGTCTTGGAAAGGCGAATGGTGGCTGCATGTGGTAATCTGATTCATTGAATAGAGCATGCAGTGTGCCCGAGTGGCTGGGGGTGTGCCAGGGTACTTACAGGTGTTTTGGTGACCTTAATGGACTAAAGTCTTGGCTAAGCAAGTTTTTGTGGTTGCATGCCAGTTGCCCAAGGTGAATTGACACCTTCTTTGAGAGTTATAGATAAACTCATTTATGGAATAAGGTCTCCCTTTTTGTTATATTTATAACAATAATCCAAATTATGCTCCATAGTATCCGTCTAACATTTTGATAGAGTTGTCGTATGATAAATGCTTTATGAATATACATACATACACATTCCTTATGCTTCATGCTAGTAGATGGTCAATAATTTTGGTTTGGACTTTTGATACTTTGGTAATACATCAAGAGTACAGTTATATTAATAATGTCTTGCTTCTTATCTCTATTTTTCTATACTTAGACATTTGTCTAACCCATACTCTCCCACTTGGGCTGTGACATATTCTTCCATGTTGCAGATATATTATTTGTAGGACCTTTTCTTGTGGAAGACTTATCTTGAAAAGATCCTAAAGGGCGTCAAGATTCAAAGGAGGATCAAGCTTAATTTTAAACTCATGTATCATTTTTTTATCGATATAGGAGATAATGTAAAAATACCTTTTTTAAGGGTGTAATATTTTGAAATAAAATATTTCTTATCTCACTCTTGTGCTTTGATTCTTGGTGCCATATTAACGACTCAGATTTAGCTACTTGATTTTCGATGCAAGAAAATTAGGTGGTTGAATCGGGGACATTACACCCATGATGTCTATAGAAGATAGGTGATCCTTGCATAAGGTCACTTTCATCTGAGCTCTCCTAACCCCTCCACTCAATCGAGAACTAAGGTCCTTGAAGCCCGGTTGCAAGGTTGGCAACACCATGTACAACATGTCTTTCCCTATGAGAGTCTGGCCTGATCTTGGAAGCCCAACTATGGGATTGAGATGCTGAAGAAGGCTTTTAGAAAGGGAGGATTGGATCACTGATGTCCTTCTCAATGGCGACACCCTTACATCGCAGAACCTTCATGATGTATGACTTGAGTAGGCCAGTGAATGTTGGCGCTAGTAGCTTAAGGGTGTTGGTAGAAGGGTTGAAGTTAGAAGGCATGGAATCTCATAGGTGCCTCTCTAAGCCTGGGTGAAGGTGCCATCCCGTGGAGACGGGTGGCTGCTGAGCACAAGTTGATGCAAACCCATCATGAGGTAGAGGAAGACGGATAGTGGAACAGTCGAAGGTTCAATTGAATAGACTCAACTATTGTTCGGTCCACAGAAAACTAGAGCTGTGAAGCATGCTCAACTTAACAAGTATGTCAATGGGTTCTGACCAATCAGGAGATGACACACGATGATATATTGGAGCCATAAGTTCCACTTTTGTTTAAATTATAGGATTTACTATGATTACCCAAATATAGCAAACCTATATACCAAAATGATACTGAAAATGAAGGGAACACAAATAAAATATATTTGAGACCTAATTTGTATCCTAATTTCAATAGTAGGGTTAATTCTTGTTTAAGTAGTGATTAGTACATTGAAACCCTAGATTTGGATATTAAAATGTTAAAAATACTAAAAGACTTTATTGAGTATTATTATCTAATATTGTTGGACATAATGGGAATCTAAGATGATCATGATCATAATGATAATAATTAGGTTAATAACCATGCATATGAAGAATTAGGATTGAAAGTCATAAATTTCTATGTTTTTAATGAACATAATTTGATCTAAGTAATTAGGGTTACACATGATGTCTAATGTGGATAATAACTTCAATAAAGAATTGTGAGAGCGAATTAGGGTTTGTACCCTTATTCCACATCCTAAACTGAGACAACCCTATAATCCTAGATTAGGACTTGAGTAGGGTTTGATATGAATAATATGATGGTGACACTCATAGAATTTACAACCATGAACATTAAATGTTTATTACTTGAATTTGTTCATTGGATTGATTGAGCATACTTGAAGAATATATTGCATCATCTGTATTGTTCACCATTGAGGTACTTGGTAACGATTATGACTACCTACAATATCGATTGCCAAGGTTTTCTGAGTGTTTCTCAAGGATTAACGAAATAAACTGTTGGTTGTTTATTTACATTCCATTCAACTATAGATCCTCTATAAGTATCACTTAAAGATGAGGATGTGTGAATAAAATGACAATTCTATTTTTCCATGTAATTGAATGATTATATGTTGTTATAATACTTGGAACTATTACATGCACCCACGTACAGAGTATAGCAATTACCTGATCCACATTTTTGTTCCACACCGTTTTAGGTAAATGCAAGATAAGGAGATACCAAGATATGATAAACCAGATGAAATTACCTAAAGTCATTAAAGCTAAGTAAAGGAGGACTATATAGATACTTCCTCTCATATGTACACTTCTGATTATAGAAATTCATGTAACACCGTAGAGGAGCATCTTATTAAACAATATATAAATTAATGGATTTTTTTGTTATTATTTATTATTTGGTTGAATTTGGATCCTTGGGAATTTCACATAATGGCTCTCAACTTTTTGGGTCCTTCCTTGACAAGGAGATGCTAAAAAGTGAGGTGGTTACACCATACTTCTAATGAAAGGAATATAATGCAAGTTCATTATTTTATGTGGTTTTTAATGTATATAGATTTCAAGAAATCATAGAATGTATCCTTAATATAATAAAATGTGTAAGGGATGATTGGATATGTATGAAGATCATGTTTGATAAAATAGCAACATCAACTAGTAACAAATAAATGCAATAATGATTGATGAAGTAAGACCTTTGATATGACATTAATATCTGATCATTTACTACATAAGTGACTTGATTATTTGGATCTTTAGTCAAGCTACATATATCATTGACAGATGTTATGACTAATTTATCTCCCTCTTGATTGGGTTCAAATGATTATTTTTTTATAGGTAGGTTTCTTGTTGTCATTTAGATATTGGTTATATGATGGGTTTTATACTAAAGTTATCATTTAGAATGTTCCTTAAGATGTACATGGATACTTGGGGTGACTCATAAATCTTGTACAAATGGATTTTGGGTATACATACTCTATAGGGATATGTTGAATCATGATTAAGAAATTTATGAATTAAGTATAATCTATTAATTAGGAGGATTCAACCAAGTGTTTTAGACTCTAGGAACTTCAAATGTCTTTATCATACTTCTAAACAAAAGAGGTTAGTGGACTATTTCCATTATGGTAATATTGACAAATCAAATAATATATGTATGATGATGCATGCTCCCATATATAATTTAGAATCACAAGTCTATCATTTTTATATGTTTATGATATGTTCAATATAAGACCTTTTTTAAATTAAAAAATTATTTCATCATTGAAGTTAAGTTTTTCATTAATGATTTAGATATAATCTTGATATTATTTCATATAAAATTTTCCTATGATTATATAATTTCCATTATTGTGAAGAATTGCATGTTTATGTTCAATATTCATTTTCCCCTTATGCACCCCTTTCCATGGTGATCGGGGTGATTAGGCTTACTCCTAATGGCATGAAAACATCTAGGGGTGGAGGCCATCAATGAGAGTCAACCAATTTTCTTTAGGCTCCTCCTCATATGGTGGTGCCATCTAGGAGTTGTAGGTGATAAGTCAAAAACCTGATCCATGGTCTTATGCTCCAAAAATGCTAGTCCCTAGTCCTAAGCATTTGGATCTAGGGCACTATTCTTTGATGACAAGCTAAGTAGTGTTTCTGATGGTGAAGTCAATGCCTTTCTAAATTTTTCCTTGGGATGTGGTGCATCATTGTGTTGGAGGTGTCCTCCCCCTTTTTCAAACTTCAGAGGCTCTACTGTCATTCGTCCTAGCAGTTTTTATTTTCCTTTTTTTTGGTACTCAAAAGTCCTTTCTTTTTTTGTATTTTTTGAAAATTTTCTGTACAAAAACTTTGTGAAAAGGAAAAAGAGAAAAGAGATGTAGGATCACAGTCAATTACAATATGAGGATCAAAGCTATTAGAGCATATATACAAGGATACTAAAGAAATATAAGAAGCTTAATATCAATAGGCTCACAGGTCATTACAGTAGGCTTCGTGCCTTCAGAATAAGCACAAAGCTTCAGAACAACCACTTTGGCCAAGAAGAAGAAGCATTCAATAACAAAGTAGATAAACCATAGAAGCCAAAACAAACAACCGCAAATCATAAACAACAAAATGAGATCAAACATAGATAACTAAGGACCAACAACAGCTAGAAGCTAATCTGTAATACAATTCAGATCAGAGCCCTATGAACCAACAACAACTCACTTCTTATAAATAGAGAGAGACAAAAGGGGAAACAACCAACAAGAAGAAGCCTCATATCCACTTCAAGCGCACAATCCAGTATAATAAAAATCAAGGATAATTCTCTTGCTAGTATTAGTAGCATAAATGTCTTTATCCTCATGAACTATAGAATTCCTTTCCAACCAAGCATGATACATAGAACTTAAAAGGAGGAATTTGTGATTTGTCTTTTGAATTTCCAAGACATCATCCCAATTTCCAAAATAGAGCCCTACATTAATTTAACCTTCCAACTCTCTCCAAACATCTTTTAAGAAACAACAATTGATAAAATGATGAACAATAGATTCACACTCCAACTTACAGAGAATACATCTCGAAGGGTCCTGGAAACCCATTCTTTTCATATAATCAAAACTGACATTCCAAAAAAAAAGGTTGGAAGTTTATAATGGATAAACTTCCACATATTCAAATGGTATCTTCTTGGGAAAAAACCCTTCCACAGCTACTTGAAAACCATAGAATCCAAGCCAGAAATACGAATAGAATTCCAAACAAGTTTTAAGTTGGGAATTTTCTTATCATTAATTAGTAGACTTTTAGAAACTTCCTTTTCTGTAGGAACAGTCATAAGTACCTCATTCAGTTTTATATTATTGCTATTACAAGGAACGACCCACTTACCATCCATCAATACAGAGGAAACCTTGCAATCCATAGGCATGCCCAGCTTAAGATAGGAATCTTTGCCAACTAGATCCCATAAGAATCTGTTATTCAAAACCAAAGGATCAAGCCATAAAAAAGTATCCCTGCCATTTCCAATATGAAATTTGATATGAGCCAACAACTCCGATCTACATTCCAAGAATTTAGAAAACATCCAAGACATAGATGTAGAGACTTTAATCACTCAAAAGGAAGATCTAGAAATATATCTTTTTTTGGAACTAGAGATTAATTTAATTAATCTCGCTCTCTAGTGTAGGCCAAAGCAAATCAATGTTTACATTAGTACCCACTTGGAGCCAATTAGGCTTATTGGAAATGAAAGAACAAGGAAGAAAAGTATGGAGGGTATGTTTTGCTATACCATCAACCACCAAGTTCAGAGTCCGTGGTGCATAAAGCATGAGGAACTAACTTATAGATGACTTAATGGTTTGAAATTTTCTCCAATGGGGAAGGAGTCTAGCTATGGGTGGAACCACATTGTTTAGAAGGTCAACGACTAGTCTGGAGTCAGAGAACAACACAACTTTTCTGAATTGCAGATTGTAACAAAGTTTACCAGCAAGAATTAGGGCATGGACTTCTACCTCCACCACAAAAAAGGAGTATATTGGAATGCCTTTGCCGTTAAGACATTGCCCCAATTTGTCAATGGCATGGTGGCTGACTCTAGCTCTGTGTGAGTTAGCATCGAAGGAAGCGTATGCAAAGATGACAACCTCATAGTTGAAAGGGGTGAGAGCACCAAGCATTTTCTTGGGGGAAACATGCTTAGAACTTAGAGGTGGAAGGTTCTGAATATAGGTCATTCTTTCCTTAATTAAGGTGATGCTCGATTGAGAATTAGGCCGATGATTATTGTGTACTTTATCAATGCAGATGTGCCAGATGTGCCAACATGCCACAATCAGATGAATGTTGTTTAGCGAGTTGCTACAGGTCAAGATGACGTGCTTGATCCATGCTACCTCGTCAAGGCCATGAAAGCTATTATGAATGAGTAATCCGTCCTAGATGGGTCGGGCATAAGGGAAATCACGAAGATAATGAAGTAGTGTCTCTAGGACATTGTTACATAAAGGGCATGTAGTGTCGACATCAAGGTGCTGGTGTAGTTTCTCCACATTGGTGAGCAAGGCACGGTGTTGGAGTAACCAGACGATCATGTGTAGACATTCTACTAATTTCAACTGCCATATATGTGACCACTCACTGAGGACAAGACTTGTTTTCTCAGCTCATGCCGAAGCATAAGTTGATTTTACAATGAACTCTCCATCGTATTCATGAGGCCAAGACCAGATGTCTTCAACAATATCATTAACTGGAGGAGGGATGAACTGAATCTTGTGCCAAGTAGTGGGTGGTATGTAGGAATGGACAAAGGCCATGTCCCACTTACCATCATCCAAACACATGGAGCTAACCTTGAGATATGTGAGCTCACTTGGGAATCTCTATTAGGGATCAATGTCTAGGACTCAGTTACCAAAAATCCATTTTTCCATCCAAACATTGGTGCTGGCTCCAGAGTTGATTGTCTTATGACAAGTCACCGAGATATCATGAATGTTACTTTTGATGAATGCCCACGCAGATGAGCAGGGCTTCTTATTTATTCTGTTTCTAGTTGAGAAAGTATCGAACATTTTTTAGCATTAGGGTTGTGTTCTGGCCACGGGCGTCTTTGATCCCAAGACCGCCATCTCATTTTGCTGTTGTGATTTTCTTCCAAGAGACCATCAAGAGCTTCTTTTGTTCTCTTCCACCATACCAAATGAAGTTTTTAACTATTGATGTCATTACACAAGGAAGGTGAGAGGCGGACAGTTTGCATAGCATATGAGGGAATCGATTGCAGTGTCTACTTTGCAAGCGTGACTCTCCCCACAAGTGACAGGTGCTTAGTTGACCAACTTGACATTCATTCTTTAATGGTTGTAGAGATTTGTTGATGGGTGGATTTGTTAACTCTATGATGAAGAATTGGCACTCAAAGGTATCAACTTAGATCATCAGTGTGGTTAATACCAATTTGTGGACATAAAGAACGTTTATCTGCCCGTGAGGTGTTAGTTGGAAAAAACAACGAGACTTTGCCTTGGAGACGATTTGTCCAGACACTGTTGTGTAGTCATTGGGGATCTTTAGGATTACATCATCTTGAGATATGTTGGCTTCTTCCATTAGAAGAATGTCATCTGTGAATAGCACATGTGAAAGAAGTAGTTCTTGTCATGTAAGAATAATAGGTTTCCAAACTACACTGTGGACTGCATGTTTGCTTGCTTGAGCAAGGCGCTCCATACACTAGACAAAGAGATATGGACGGAGGGGGTCACCTTGGCATACACCTTGGGATGAATTGAAGGGTTCAAGAGGTGTACCTTGCTATAGGATGGAGTTTCCACTAAAAATGATTTGCATAATAAGCTTGATAGTGATATCTAGAAGTCCCAGTTTAATTAGTGTGTCGTGAATGAATGTCCACTTCATCCTATCAAAGGCTTTTGATAGGTGGAGTTTGATGCACACTCAATTCCTCTATCCAATTTTATATTTCATAGAATGGATGACCTCTTGTACCTATAAGATGTTGTCCCTAATCTTTTGACCTAGAATGAAGCTAGTTTGTGTCTCTGCAATCCAATTATTGAGATGGGGCTTGAGGCACTCAACAAGGATTTTAGAAATTAGCTTGAAACAATAATTGTTAAGGGAGATTGGTCTCAATTCAGAGCAACATTGGGGATGTCTTGTCTTAGGAATAAGGACCATATACGAGTTTGCAAGATTCAGGTCAATGTGTCCAGTGTTGAAGGAATGTTGTATCGTGAGGGTCACAGATTTCCCAATTGTATTCTAGTGGGATTGTAGAAATTTGTTGTAAACTCCATCCGGTCCCGACATTTTGGATGGCGACATCAAGCAGACGGTGTCCCTGATTTTCTTTGGGCCTGCCATGCAGGTGAGGAGATTAAAGGCTTGAGGTGTGATGTGATGAAATGGCCAATATAATAATTGATGAAGCCTCGTTCCATGGGCGGTGTTCCTTATGAGGACATGAAAGTGATGAAGAAATATCGAACAAGTTGTTTAAGAGAAGTAGGGTCGTCTACCCACTCCCCATCGTCATCGCGTAGCCTGCTTATCTTGGTAAAGTGCTTCTGTGCTTTAATGTATGATTAAAAGAATTTTGTGTTGGCATCACCATATTGAATTCATTGAATATGCAACTTCTTATGCCAATCTTTCTCTTCACAAAGAAGTATCTAGTTGAACTATTCTTGTAACAATGCAAAAAGTATATCGTTAGCATAGTTAGGATTGTTAGCACTAGTTACCTGACAACGATCGAGGCATGCAAGGAGGTTGGCTTTTTCCCATTTGACAGTGGCGCTTTGGAAGGGTGGGAGTGCATCGGCGAATGGAAGATTGACATTTTTGTGGTTGGAACTAGACATAAAGATCGGATTATGATCCGAGTGGATGTGAGGAAGCACCTTAGATTTATAGCCACCATCATTTGACAACCACTCATCATTGGCGATGACTCTATCCAACTTTTCTAATAGGGCAGTCCTTTGAAGGTGTAGAAGTGACCATGCAGTTAGACTTCAACTAAACCAGAATCAATAAGGAATTGTTTGAACAAAGTATTGTTACGAAAATCAAAATGCTTTCCACCCTTCTTCTTAGAGATGTCAAGCATGGTGTTGAAGTTGCCCAAAATCACCCAGGAACCAAGGATTGTGGTTGACATTTCTAGGAGGCACTGCCATAGCAAGCAGCATTTTCTTGGGTTAGGGCTGTCATATACAAAAGTGATATGCCATGCACTGTTTATTTTACAATGTATGAACTGTTGATGATTGTAGATGATATCAATGGAGCAGCAACTATCGTCCCATAGAATCCAAATACCCCATGAGAATCCAAGGGTCTTGACTCTATGAGATGAGGAATAGCCAAGCTTTTTTGTAATAGTTTCAACTACTTTTCCACTACATCTAGTTTCAATCCGAACTAGAACATGAAACTTATAGAGTACTATGTATTCATAGAGTAATCAACATTTATCCTTGGAGCAAGCTCCTTGGACATTCCAACAAAGGATGTTCACCATATTATATAGTTGTAAAGGATTGGCGAGCCTCATTAATAGATAGAAGCACAGAGGCCCAGAGTCGGGTTGCTACTATCAGAGTCTGCACTATTTGGGATATTGTCACTTAGGACATCCTCCATGGCATCATTGACTTCTTCAAAATTAAGTTGTTTCTTGTGCTAATAAGAATTGAGGTTGACAAGTAGATGTGCTAGCTTTCCTTTCTTCCGCTCCTTTCCAAGGCTAACCATCACATTTTGATAAATCATCATTCTGTTCTGTAGGATAGTGCCATGTCCGACTTTATTATTCCCCCACTGAAAGCTGTCAGGGGGGTTCACGGTTGGTTTTTGAAGGGGTACTCTGGAAGCAAAATCATTCACCATTATTGGGGATAAGCTATCTACCCTCTGATAATTGGTTATTATAGAGGGTCATTGCAGTGTCATCGTTGTGTCTGTTAGAATTCATTTTGCTTGCCTTGGTATCCTAAGGCATCTTCTTGTTCTTATGGTTCACCATTGTCTCCCAACCAGCGTTCTCCTCTTAGGTGCTAGCGGCAGTATTGTCCATGGTGGTATTCCTTGGGGATACCTCAATTGTTTTTTCTCAGAGCTACTTACAACATTAGCAGTAGCAGATGCATCCTTTTTAGGGTGTGTGCGTCTCATGGGTTTAGGGGCATGGATTGTCTCAATGTAGGTTATTGGGGAATTGGGGCCACTGGGGACACTAGCGCTTGATGTAGAGGGTTCTTGGGGGATGAAGGGTTTGACAAAAGCATAGTCAACATCAGCGTGTCCCAGTTGACCACATCTCAAGCAAACTACCGATAAGTTCTCATATTCAAGATGGTAGTGTTCTCCATTCAAGAAGATGGCCGAGAGTAGCGGTGTGGTGGTGTCAACCTCCATGGCCAAGCAGGAAAACTTTCCACGATCACCATTTGTTGTAGTGGCATCAATCTTGATGGTTCTGCTGACTAGATTGCCAATGCTTGCAAGTAGTTGGTTTTGATAGAGGAAGATCGGAAGGTCAATGACTCAAATCCAAACCACAATCTTGAGTGGGAACGGGTTGGAAGGATGAAAGTTAGATGACCGGGATTGCACTGATAAACAATTTCCAGAGATGACCCATGGTCTGCTTGTCATGGCTATGACAAAATCTTACTTATTGCCGAGCTGAATGATGTAGTAGCCTTTCTCTAGGTCAATGACTCTGAATGTGTCAATTGGTGACCAGAGGATGGAGTGCCAGTTGACTAGGGTTTGGAATTCAATATTACCTCTGAGTAACTTGACGATGAGTGCATACTTCCATGGTTCAAACAATAGTGGAAGGGATGCAAGGTTGAATGTGATGGCAGACAAGGATCCACTTCTATCAATGGCAATGTCCCCAATTTTTAAAGTATCTGGGGAGACGACACTGACTAGATCAGAGACTTTCCATCAGATCATGGCATCTCTGAAGTTGTGAGTGATTGGATGGGTCATGCCATCCTTAGAAGTAGGATCATTTATTTCGAGTGCAATGGTAGGGGGTGCACGCTGGTCACCATCGGCCCCTGGCATGTCTTGGCCACGTCCTCCCCTTCCTCCTCCAAGTCCTCCATGACTGTGACTGCCGCCACCACTTTGTGAGAACCCTAGCAGGACTGACATCACCCCCTTAGTGATACTCAAGAAATATATCTTTCATTAACCCATTTGACCCACAAAGAATCCTTCTTATAAGCAACATCCTAAGAATTCAAAAGCAAGTAGGCTTTAGAAACTTCAACAATCTTTCTGATACCAAGTCCACCCTCCTTTTTAGGCATAGTAACACTATCCCACTTGACAAGATGACGTTGGGATTTGTCTTCATTTTTGCCCCATAGGAAGTCCCAAAAAAAGTTTTTCTATAGCTTCCATAATAGATTTAAGGATAGGAAATACATAGCACCAATGCAAGTACAAAACACTAAGAGTTGGTTGAATAACTTCTATCCTCCCTACCATAGCTAGAGTTTTTGACTTCCATCCCTCCATCTTGATCTTCACCTTATCAATCAAAACAACACAAGCATATTAGGAATTTTCCTAGTAACAAGAGGTACTCCAAGGTAAGTAGAAGGCAACCTACTCTCTCTAAAATTAAGGGTATCAATGATTTAAGCTTTGCAAGAACTCCTTTTACTTAATATCACTTCACTTTTAGCCTTACTGATCCTCAACCCCCAAGAGTTCACTAAAAGTATCTAGGACTTTCAAAATAACCTTAGCATTCTCAGGACTATCTTCCAGAAAGATCATAAGATCGTCCACAAACACCAAATGCGATAAAGAAAAACTACTAGAGGATTTAATAGGAACAAGATGATTATTATCCATGAATTCATTCATGAGGACAATAAAGTCTTGCATAACAATAAAAAATAAGTATGGTGCCATAGGGTCCCCTTGGCGAATGGCATTAGAAGGAACAAATTTTTCAGTGAGTTTACCATTATACAACACGATATGAAATATAACTGAAAAATACTAAACACCCAATTGATCCAATCAGATGGAAATCCCATTCTGTGAAGAATAAAAAAAAGAAAATTCCAATTCACATTGTCATAAGCCTTAGAAATATCGATCTTCAAACAAATTTTACTCCCTACAGAAGCCCAATTGAAGTCATGCAAAATTTCATTTGAGAGCAAGATAGAATCCTTGATATTTCTCCCTTTGATAAAGGTAGACTGATTGTTACTAATGAGCAAAGGGAGACAGTTTTGGAGTCTATTGGCAATGATTTTGGAAATTATCTTATACACAACATTGCAAAGAGAAATAGGCCACCAAATCCTAATATCAGAAGTATCAAGCCCTTTAGGAATCAAAGTGATAAAAGTGTTATTCGTCTTCTTAAGTAACTTTCCATTAGAAAAGAAATCACTCACAACGCTAGAAATATCCCCTCCCATAATGGACCAGGCTTACTTGATAAAACAAACATTAAAGCCATCTGGGCCAGGAGCCTTGTCAACCTTCAAGCCAAAAACCATCTCATCAATTTTGACCTGAGTCACTTTTCAAATAATAATGATCTTATGGTTTTGACCAAGAACATGACCATCCCATTTGAAATCCATTAGGCCCACACAAATATGCCCACTATTAAAAAAATCATAATAGAACTTGATTGTGAACTCTTTCTTCACATTCATATCATAGCTCAACTGACCATTAATGTTCAGACACCTAATATGATTTCTTTGGCATCTGGTCTTAAGAGAAAAATAAAAAAACTTTGAATTTCTCTCCCCTTTGGCATGCCATTGTACCCTATATTTCTACCTTAAGAAACTTTTTTCAAGTTTTTCATCTTCATAGAGAATATTTCGAAGAACCTTCAGTTCATTTTGAAAACTAGGATTCAAGGGATCAAGATCAGCCTTTATTTGAGCCTATAAAGCATTAAACTTGTCAATCTTCATAATATCAGAAAAGTTACCTACCTTATCATGATTCCAAACCTTCAAAAGAGACCTCAGTTTCTGAAATTTCCTATACACCTAGTACTTAGTTGTACCTTCAACCTCATATTCCCAAGTATTCTTTACCACATCAAGAAAACCCACATTTTTAGCCCAAGAATGAATGAAATAGAAGGGGGATTTAATCACTATTGGTTGACCATTAGAAAATAGAATGGATTTATGATCACTTGTAGTATTAGAAATACGCTCACCAGAGAAATATTCAACCAGATTTAGAAACAAATCATTATAGAAAATGCTATCTATCTTATAAGTAATGAAGCCATCATCATCTTGGCGTTTATCCCATGATAAGAAAGGTCCTTTTAGATCAAGTTCATAGATACCATGATTCAAAACCCATTCATTAAATTCATTCATTGACTTACTAGAAGGAGGATTCTTACTGACTCTCTCAATGTCCCTACAAACAACATTGAAATCTCCCATAGAAATCCAAGGTAATTTAATACTTTTACACGTAGAGTCCAAGGACTACCAAAGACAAGTGTGATCACAATATCCATTATATCCATAGACAACAGAAATAAGGAAAGAAAAACCATCGACCAAGACTTTGCACAACACATGCTGGTCAGTTTCAATAAGCTTGACAATATTGAACACTCAAATCACAATACGACCAACAACATGAGATTCAATATTGGAGATAAAGTCTCTATTAGGAAAATGCTTAGAATAAACTTGCCTAAATTTATTTTCTTGAGCTTAGTTTCATGTAAAATAAAGATGCTGATTTCTATTTTCATTCTCAATTTGTTTATGGTATGTCTATTTGGTTGCATCTTCTTTGTCTTCCATTAGCAGTCAAATCATCGACCTTTTTTCATTATTTTTCTTTGACTCTGTCCACTATGGGATACAAGTCCCTATATTTTTAGGTCTCAATTGTGCCCCCTATAGATCTCATTTCTTTGTTATATGACTACATTTTTATAATATACCTCTGATCAAAACTCCATTTTCTTACAGATGACTCACAAGCAATATAGGTTCAGGCTACTATAACCAAATTAGTGGTAAATAAGTAGACACAAAAGTTCTTTATTGTCATTCCAATTTGAGTTTTTAGTTTTAGTTAGATTTTCTATCAATTTATGTATGTTCTTCTATTGCGTTTTTCTTAGATTTTAGATGTTTCACGGATTATGAGTAGCAAACTTAATCCGTGTGACTCTAAATAAGTTGACTAATATGTTTCCATAGATTTATGAAAGACAACTTTGAAAGACAAATCGAGATTATATGCTATTGTTACTAGTAATAGGAATTTTTTTCTTGGGTAACATTTCTAATAATTAAAAAATTAGAAACCCATATGTTCTAATGATATTAATTATTTAACAATTCCTAATACATATTAAGGAAACATCACATATGCATTTTCTTCTTATGTTTATGATGATGGAGAAATTCTACATGGTGTCCACAAAAGAAATATGTTCTATGTTATAGTGTGACCCATGAGGCACACATGTGTCATCTCCATGATTATATTTATGTGAAGCTTGAGTTGCATCATATGGTTCTTTATACAAACCGGAGTTCATGAACATAGGATTGAGTTCTCTTATAATGTTTGACAAACCTTATTATAAAAGACTATGTAAATAGTAAGGCCTCAAAGGGGATCCAATCCTTACATAATAAAACAAAAGGAATAATCCCAATGCCTAACACCAACATTATTTTTACATGGTAACATGATCCAATACATTCAATTATGTATGTTCAAAACATAAAATATAGCAGAAAAATAAAGTATTTTTGAGTATGCAATTGGTTATGAGGGTGAAGCCCATATGGGTAATACTTGAAGTACATGCTTTAATAATTAATCTTAGATGCATAGGGTAATCTGATAACTTCAACTCTATCTCCCATGGAATAACAACTACATAAATGCATGTAATGGTCAAATTAAATCCTTCTAGAGTCCTTCTTTACCCTATTGGGTTGAATGAAAACCCCATAAAAACAAAACATTAGAAAATATAAACAAAGATTGTTATGTGCATATAATAGATGTCTGGGAAATAAATAAGGAAAATGACATCAAGTCATACATCAAGGCTCCCAATCAAAGGGAGTTATGAAGTCATCCAAATGGATGTCCAGAGAAAAAATCACAAGAAAGTAATTAACCAAAATATTAGCTATCACTAAGAGTTCACAATGAAACTTAAAAATTGCTTGCATATCAAACATGAGCAAAGCGTCCGTGCATTTTCAATGTGACAATACTAGAACAATATAAATTATGTAGGTAGGAAATAACACATCTACCATAAATATGAAGTGAATAGGTTTTCTTCTCTATAATATTGTCGACAAGGAACATACACATATATTATCTTAGAAGAACATGATAAACATATGCTCTAATAAACTCATTTGTAGGAATTAATACCCTTATATGATACAAGGTGTTGGAATTTATAAATCCACAAAAAATCTCACATTTTACATTATACTAGAAAATCAGCACATGATTCATAATATAAGGATGAGCTCGTTCAACTTAAATAATATTCATGTCTAAAAAAAGGGATGAGAACATTGATGGCATGTTCAATAGGGTCATAGGACCCATAAATAGAGATCTAATCACACAACATACCTGATAATCAACCAAACCCTTGGTCCACAATAGGGACTTGAACCACCTAGTAATGTATGCATGAGATTAGGATTAAATCCTCATCAATTACATAAATCCTAAAAGTCACCATTTTGTTATTGCTGATTTAGGTCGCATAACGCATACCTTCCTGTAGAAAAAACTCTCAAGATTCCTGATAAACTTGTACTTTACTTCTCCAACTTATCAATATTTGGATATGCATTTTACATCATATTCCCAATTAGAAAACCCTTAAAATCACACTTGCAACATACTAACATTAGGTGATGAAAATCATAACAATGTATGAAAAATAATTTTCTAATTCTAGATCATGTTTATTGGTTATTATTGAGTAATAAAAAACCAAATATAGATACAGATTAAAGGATTTCCAAGAGTTGTAAATAAAAAAATTAGCAAAAAGGACTAGTATGCCCCTTCATCCTGCATCTAATCAGTGATGTGTGACATGCCTCTCTGGACCTTTCAACATCACAAAAAGATGTGTGACTTGAACCATGAATTCTAATGCCAAAAGGTGATCTTTCACATTGAGAATGTAACAAACAAAAATCAATCTAAGGACAAAGTAGCAAATAATCATAAGACATTCTTGCTACTCGAATAACTCAAAAACAAGAAGATGGCAACTGGTCCTCTGATCACTACCTCACCTTTTGTTATGAATTAGAGGAAAGAGACAATACTAGTGACTTCCATGGACCAACCTATGCTCAATGAGCCCAAGATTAGAGTACCGCAGTGGCTGTAAGGCTTCACAGGAGACCATTGCTAAACAAATAAGGATGTAGGAAATGAGGGGGAAATAAGAGAATGATGTGAGAAAACTAATTGTTTGGTTGAGTCTGTACAACCAAGACAAATCCAGAGTGTAAAAGTCATGTGGAAACAAAATCTAAGGTCATAATTATGACAAGGTCATAGTGCAAGCTATTGAAGCTATGAAGAGATCAGATATGATATGCCATAACAAATGTCAAACTAAAGGACCTCAAACCTTTGTAGAATCCCAATGACGTTTTTTTGACAGTCATCTGGCTCCAAGAAGGCCATGAACTCTTGGCCAATCACTATCAATAAGAATCACTCTAGAGAGGATAGGTAGGGGTGTAATAGGGGATAGATGATCAACCTAATGATGGGAAAGGGTCTAATAATGTATGGTGGTGATAGAGGATGGCTTTATAAGTATTTGAGAGCCTAGGGTGGTTGGAATAAAGTACATATAAGGAAATATGGGCACAAAAATACTGGGTTCCAATGAGTTGCAAAAGGAAACAAAACCAAAGGAAATCGAGATTCCTTGGGATTAGAATTGTGTTAGGAGGGCTATTAAGAAGAGATCAGGTAATGGGAATGGAAAGGGGGGAGAAAGTTCCTATGAAAATAGGAAAAAAATACAGACTTACCATTGAGTCTAGAAGGCCCCAAACCAAGGTAGGAGAAAGTGTCTTGGTCATTGGTAAAAAGGGAGGCATCACAGAAGAGCTCGAGATAAACCAAACTAGGATGGTCTACATGACAAAAATTATATAATTAGACTTTGGAAATCAAATGATTTAAACTATTTTCTTTGCAAATTTTTTATTTCTTTTGTAATGTGTGGAGGTATCTAGGGATGTATAATACTGATGAAATTAACATCTAGGCCAACTAAAATATGTAGATTCCTATTAAATTGTTAGTTTCTTATTTTGAAATTTTTTAATAGATGACCTATTTTATTGGATTTTTTTATATCAATACCATATATGACACCCTACTAATTTTTGCAACAAATATTCTAGAATCCAGATTTAGTTTGGAGTTCCTTATCACAAGATACTTTTTTTAACATTTAATTCTATCTATTCCGATGACATTAATTAAGTTTCATTTTATTCTAATAAACACCATTTTAATGCATTTATGTGTGAAAAATTTCCCACCTATTAAGAATAATCTCTTTTATATCTATTAAGAAAATCCAACCATTACAAGAACATCCAATAATCATCAATATTATAGTCAAGTTTCCACTTTTTGATATTATTTGTTAGGTGATTTATTATTTTAGAATTTATTGATATTACTACCACAAGTATTATCCTAATCAACATATCAATCAATTATTTAATGGTCAGAGTCATTTGTGGTATTTCATTCTCAAAAAATACTTTCCCTATTCTTATGTGCAACCATATATATTATTTAATTCAATATTTCTTTCAAAGTCATTTAATGATACTGTATATTAATTAATAATAAAAAATGGACCATTGATCTATATATATATATATATGTTTTATGCATAATATGATGTGTCCCAACATTATTGTTGATATATTGATGTTCCATATTAATCTCATTAGTTGTATTTTTAGACTAGTTCCATTTTATTTTATTAGGTGTGAACAAGTTCCCACTTATTATGCATCATATCATTTATATCTATTAAGGAAGATGTAACCACTACAAAAACGTCCAATTATAACAAATATTATATTCAATTTTCCACTTTTTGATATTATCTCTAGCTGATTTAATATATTAGAATATATTGATATTGTTCCCACTAGTATTATCCTAATACACACATCTTTTATGTATTTAATGATGAGAATAATTTATTGTATTTCCTCATCAAAAAGTAATTTTCCTAATTCTATGTGCAACCATATTCATTATTTAACTCAATATTTATTTTAAGTCATTTAATGATATTATATTTCATTAAAATTAAAGAAATTCTTCATTAATCTATGTATCCTTATTATGCATACTAGGATGCTTCCCAACAATATTGTTGATATGGAGACGCCCCATATTACTCTCATTAGTTGAATTTTTTCTATCGGAGTTCCATATTAAGCTAATTAGTTGTCAAAAAAATCTCATTAGTTGGATTACTTGCATTAAATATGTATATATTTATATGCATGTACTATATCTTTTATAAAACTTATTACCATAAATATGATCACTATTCCATGGTCTCCAAATTATGACTTTATGAAATTAGATGTAGAAAATGTACAATAATTAATTATCCATTAATACTACTTGTCTAATCTCTTTTCTTATTATCATCCTATTATGGACCAAAATGGTATAGCTTGCACAGTTGCACCATTTTTGAGGATTTTATTTGAATTGATCCCATAGATTTTAAATGCATGGATTTAGGGTTTCTATGGTTATGAGCCCATTTTTCAGTATCTTACATACTAATTTCAAACTTATGGGTTTATGATTTTAATATTTTTAGGGTAGCCATCTGATGTCCCAATGGATTGGATTATTATTGAAAGAAGGATAAGTTATAAGTAATAAACAACTACAAACAATGTTGTTATCAAATTTAATTTATGTTGCTTCTCCTTAAATGTTTTAAATCTTATTATGTTTCAAGATACATGTATTACATGTTTCTAAAAATATAATTTCTATTTTCATAAGGCACATCGTGCTACTTAAAAATTTGTTTTCTTTCATTATAAGGCAAATCATACTGTATAGTATAATGCATGGTATTTCTTGTTTAATCAAGACCACTTATTCATGCCACATATATATGACTTTTTCCTGTTAAATGATGATGTATAACCAATATATGTAGACTACCCAAGGATATGGTGTAACAACCCAAATCTATTAAGTTAAAAATTATTAATGTAAAATGTATCCCAAACAAGATCCAAAAATGATTAATGTGTCCAAGATGTTGGTTTTGGGTCTGAGTTAAGCCCATTAATAAATCAGTGAAAATAGAAGTGTACCTTTAAAGTCTACATAACAATTCAAGATAGTGTTTATAATGATAACATTTCATGAGAAAAGTATTGGTTAATGGATTTGATAAGAATAAAACACTAGGTATTTGGATTTAAATATAAAAGATAACTAAGAGTTTTAGTATGTTGATTAGTAATTGAGGAAATATAAATTAGGTTTTAAGAAATTTTGAGTCGACTAAACTAAGATAAGGAGAGGACAATGATGATGACTCAAATTATATTTAGACTTGATGATAAATAGGAAGCATGACATTTTATGATATCTCAATATCTACATGATGTTTTTTAGGTAATTTTAGTGGAGTGGTTAATGGTAATTTCTATCCCTATGAACTTAATTGGATCCTTTTGTGTATTTCAATTGTGTTTTCCTAAACAAATACATGAGTTATCTCCAATTCTTAAGGATTTGAATGATTTGATGGATAAGAGTTGGGAGAAGGTTTTGTACAATTTGGAAACCAAAACAGGAGAGGAAGTTGAGAAGATGTTGGATCAATTTGACTATCAACTATGGAGATAGAAATAAGGTCAAAAGGACATGTTTGTGGGTTTCTTGTTCACTTAGAAATAAAGCACACTATGGTATCTTTACATGATCTTCTTATGGAAAACCTCATTCATTGGAGATAATTTCTTGAGTAGTGACCGATAGTTTGGAGAGGAAATCAAGGGTTGGGAGGGGACTTTACCCTATAAATAGATAGTTGTTGGCTTCGTGTTTCCTTTATGCACTAGTGGGTGAATGGAAATTGATAGGAACCACAATGACAAAGTGAAGAGAGGTGAAGAAGGTTCATTAAAAATGTTGGAATCTTGGGTTGAGAGACATAAGAAACAAAGAGATGTGTAGTGGTCATGGAATTGGGAATAGGAGAGAAGGTGAAATAAGAAAAGGTTCCACCTTGTGGTGGGGTTTCATATAGAGGGAAAACATCTCTTCAAACACCTAACAATTAGAGGCACCACATATGCAAGAAGAAGAGAAACAAGAATAAAAGTGAGCAAGTTAAGTAGGTGATCAGACCATTGGTTCTAGCATGGAATCTAACAACTTTCTTGCGGTCACCATGCAAAAAGGGGATGTGAGATTAGAAAAAAAAGCATTATATAACGTTGCAATGACCCAAAATTCACATAAAATTATTTCTTCAAAAAATCTCATCTGTAGAATGGGTCAACCCAATCATGTATGTAGGGTGCCATCAGAGAGGATCTTCAACCAAAATTTTTAGAAAAATGATACCTTAAGTTGAATAGGTTATCTAATTGTTACTATTGTTCAATATATTGGAACTACCATAATATAAATGATTTAATGGTAAAAAATACTATCAAAATACTATGTAATAAATTTCATTATTTATGTCTTGGTGTAAAACTCACTAGGATAAATTCCAACCATGATTATCTTCATTGATATTATTGTCATGAGTCTAAAACACCTTAGGGGTGGTTCATATTCAGATTATAAATGATAGGATAAAATTATAGAAAAATTGTGAATTATTGTTTTCTTATACCTAACCCTAATCCATTATTAATATTGTATGCTATTAACACTAGATATTTATTGTGTTGATTATGAAGAAAATAACTTTTTGCAATACTTAATGTAATAAATGGATGATGAACTCCAAAATAGATCTAGATTAGTATATTAAGTATAATACATGCCTATTAACTATTTCATGTATCCTGTTTCAATAAATACTTATTATTCTAGACCAATAACATTCAAACCTAAAGTTACTTAAATAAGAAATATGTACACTATCGTGGATATTGTTCTTTTATAAAGATCAATATAGATAAATATATTAAAGGAATATTATTACGTACATCCATTTTAGTATATGATCATAATTTGTAAGATATTAAGAAGATGAAATATTAAACAATGAAAAATGAAAAAAATATGGTGACATTATGATGATGCATGGTTATAACACAATATAAAGGGACGGTTGATGCAACTAACAAACGTAATGGACCTATAAGGGCATAATTGGAACTTAAAAAGTGTTACAATGCAATGGCCAATATTTGTAATGACATATATCACTCTGGGTTTATAATAAATAGTGTAACCCTAATCCATAGCTTAAACATAAACATGACATAGGCTAGACTAAGATGGTTTCTTAAGGATTACAATTGTGATTGTATTTTATTAGAAGGTTCAAAATTTTATCTACATAGATACCATATTAGGGTTTAAGACAAATGAAAAAACTAGTACCTATAAATTGAGAATTTATGTGTTAGTATCTATGTCACTTTGATGCTTTCTTAATAAGTAGATATTTGAGTACGAGTCCTTGCCAAACATGTGTTTGCAGTTTGGAAAATTGAGGCACTTAACTACTGAATGTAAGGACCCAAGTGAAGATCCAACAAATACGACTGTACAAAACAAGGATGATGGGGTAGGAGTCCGATGGGTTGAAGAAGAATAAAAGTAGCAGGCGTACTATGGGAAGAGCATACTGACATGTAGACCTCCAAGGAATAAGAATGTGACCTAGAAAAATGCCCCAAAAGGGAGTCAAGTAGCTAACATATACCAAATGCTTGAAGATGAGGATGAGGAGATCACTAAAGATCAAAATGATGGAATAAATGCTCAACTACACACAAACAACAAATAGAACACTTGTGGAATCTAGAGGAAGAAACAACACTTGAGTGAGGATGTTGATGTGACCATGAGGATTCCACTATAAACTCCACAAAGGACCAAAAGACCACTATCTCCACATCTAAAGAGAAGAGAAAAGACCAAATTGCAAAAAATCATATAGTAGTCACACTAGGTTGCAATGAGGTAGTAATGAGGAGACCTTCATGTAGAGAAGAGGAAAATGTTGGGAACCTTAAGAATAATCTTGAAGATAACATGGCAACTGACAATGAAAGACCCAAAAATAGGGCATTGGGAACAATGCTATAAACACATGCCATAAAGCAAAGGAGAAGAAATCCAAGTCCACAAAAGAGGCACCTCTATAGCAGACAAAGTAAAGTGAAGAATGGAGTAGATGAACATGAAGGAACTCCTGCCTCTCCAGGCTAGTAATGGATCCATCTTATCTCTTACGATTAATCTAATAACATGGAATATTAGGGCTCCAACAACAAAAAGGTCAAGCAAACCATTAAACAACTGACTTTAAAACATAAAATCGAAATAGCTTCAATCACTGAAACACATATCTTAGGAGAACAAGCTGATAAATCCATCAAGGACATTGCATTTTCGAGTTTGCATAGGGTTGAAGCGAGGGGATTCTTTGGTGGAATTTGGATTCTTTAGAATGAAGAAAAATGCAACTTTCAAATTATCCAGAGCCATAAGTATTATGTGCATTGTTGTGTCAATGGCTGTGTGTACTATACCTTTACCTATACATCTCTGAATCCAAGTGGCAAATCTATTCTTCAGAAGCATTTACTTCAACTTAGCCACTCCATTTATAAACCATGGATTACCATAGACGATTTTAACTGCATGTTGTCACTGAATGAGAAGATCGATAGAAATAGGTTTTACTTTAGTGAATTGTCAAATTTTAATAGTACTTTCATTCATGTGGGGCTTATGGATATTGGTTGCACTGGATATACGTTCACTTACCAAAAGGGTCTAATCAATGAAGGTATTGATAGGGCCGTCAGGAATTCCCAATGGATTCAATGCTATTCTGAGTTTATCTGTGAGAATCCACCTAGAATTGGTTCAAACCATAGCCCTATAGCTATTCTGAATGTGCAAGTGAATACGCATAAAGGGAGGTTTCAAATGAGATCATCTTGGCAATATCAACCAGATTTTCATAACATTCTTAGGAATCACTGGGTTACAATTGCTGCTTTCGATGATGTTATGAACAAGGTGAAGAAACTTATCTCTAAATGGTACCAAGATATTAGGAAGAAACAAAGCAGAAACAAGAATAAACTCATCTCTAATATCACTAAGCTACAAAAATATAAAGAAGAATGCTATAACGAGGGGAAAGATTGAGCATGCCTTAGAATGGAGGAAGAATTAGAAGTTGTATTACAAAAGGAAGAGAGGATTGGAAACAAAAAAGTCACATTAGTTTTCTTAGACATGGAGACAGCAATATCAAATTTTATCAAGCCTTTATCAAAAACAAGTGATGCATAAATCATATCAACACTCTGCAAACTAAAAGTGGGGAGTGGGTCATTGACCATGCTGACCTTCAACAACTCATATTTAACCATTTCCAAAAACTATTCATAGCTCCATCAATGATCTTGGTTCTGGAAATGGAGAAGATGTCAAGCAACTTCATGAGGTTGAATGCTCAACAATAGTGTGCCCTAACTACCACCCCTACTGAGTATGAGGTCTGGAAGATCCTCAAGAACCCAAACTCATTCAAAGCCATAGGTCTAGATGGTACTAATAATGTGTTCATCAAAAACAATTTGACGATAATCAAAGAATCAGTCCTCAAATCCATTAGAAGCATGCTCAAATGGGAGTCGGTCCTTGACTCATTGGGAGACTCTAGTATTGTCCGGATCCCTAAATCAAAAAATCCTATCAAATACAATCAGCTGAGGCCTATCTCTCTCAATAATGCATGCATAAAACTAGCTTTTGAAGTCATAGTGGAGAGGGTCATGAAATACATTCCATAATGGATCTCAATAGTTCAGACAAACTTTGTCTTAGGCTGAAATATCTCAAACATTGTCATTCTATTCTAGGAAATAAGTCATAATATGATAAGGAAATCATGTTCACCACAAATGGTTATTAAGGTCAATCTTGAGAAAGACTATGACATGATGTCGTGGACCTTCATAGAAAACACCCATAAGAAGATGTCCTGGCCGGACAAGATCAAGAAGTATGTTATGAACACTCTATCAACTACAAATATAAGTATCACATTGAATGGAAAACCTCTCCCACCCTTTAAAACTTCTAGAGTCTTAGGAAAGGGGACCCCCTCTCCCCATACCTGTATGTATTATGTATGGAGTAGCTTACCCAATTGATTAATCAATATGTCAATGACCATAAATGGAAGCTGGTCAAGGTAGCTCAACAAGGGCCACTCATATCACATATCAACTTCGTTGATGATATCGTCATTTTTGCAAAGGCGTCTATGGAACAAATAACTATTATTAACCAGTTTTTTAGAACCTTTAAGGAAGCTTCTGGGAAACAAATATCAGTGGAGAAGTCCACGCTATTCTTTTCCACATCTGTTAATCAGGCTACTAGAGCAAGTATCTTCTCTGATAGTGGTATATCTCAGACAATGGATCTGGGGAAGTATCTAGGGGTTCCCCTCCTGCACCATTGAGTGAACAAAGCTACTTACTCATATTTAATGAGTAATCCAGAGATGAAGTTAAATGGATGGACAGTTCAAAAACTTTCCTTAGCAGACCGCATATGCTTAGCCAAGTCCGTCCTCACCTCTCTTCCCACTTATTCGATGAAACAACAAGAATTCACAGTGGCTTATGTAAAAAGTTGGACATGATAATATGAAATTTTGTCTGGGGGGTATCCAAATTGTAGTCCATATCCTTGGTTACATGGAGGAAGGTAATTACATGCATCGAGAAGGGAGATTTAGGCATTAAGTCCATGGATGACTGGAATAAAGCTCTACTGTGGAAAAACACCTAGAACATCATGAACAACAAACCTTTGTTGTGGAGGGAAGGAATAAAGAACAAGTACAAGAACTAAAAAGACCAAAACGTGTGTAGATCAACCTCTTTCTGGAGGGCCTTATACTCAGGGTAAAGCTTCTTACGCTCGAATTGTTCTAAAATCATCAATAATAGAGAAGACATGTTTGTGTGGATGGATAGATGGGTACCCCGGTATGAAAATCTCTAGGATATTAGTATAAAGCCAATTGATGACAACATTAATGACATGAAAGTAACCAATCTTGTGAACCTCAATGATGATTGGGACTTGGATTTCCTTAACGATTATATTCCTGAGGGAGTGAGCGAATTGCATTATAAATTTGTCTGTCCCACAAACATCCAGTATAGCAGATACTTGGTGTTGGAAGCACAATGTAAGGGATTAGTACACTACCCACACTTATGATATCATCCATGAAGATGAGAAGGTACAATTGGAGGCTCCATGGTCCTCGATCTGACAACTGCGGACCCCAAGCAAGGTCAAAGTGTTCATGTGATTGGAAACCCATGAAGCCATCATGACTTACATTAGGAGGAAAAAATAGACATTCAAGGACTCTGGGATCTTCTTTAGGTGAGACAATGCGGAAACTACCATGCATGCTCTGAGAAGTTACCCATATACCATGCATGCTCTGAGAAGCTACCCACATGTGGGGTAATCATGTAATTAATAAGCCTCAAACACCTTCACTATGAATAAACTAAGATTTTAGGGTATGATCTTTGATGAAGTTATCATGAGAAACCCTAGTTGAGGGTGATTCCATGAGAAACCCTAGTTGAGGGTGATTCCATGAGAAACCCTAATTGAGGGTGATGCCATGTGAAACCCTAATTGAGGGTGATGCCATGTGAAACCCTAATTGAGGGTGATACCATGTGAAACCCTAATTGAGGGTGATTCCATGTGAAACCCTATGCAATGGTATGATGAGGAGTCCTAATATAGGGTGAAGGTATGTGAAACTCTAATTTTGAGTTATAATACATGAAGCCCTAGTCTTGGGTAATATAATGATAAACCATAACTCTAATGGTATGAAAGAATCCCTAATGATAAAATAAGGGATAATACCTTATAAAGGTGAAATATCTCAAGTGGTTGATATTAGGCAACCTTATAGTAAGCAATGCCTTAACCTGAGATGAGTCCCTATCATTGAAAACAGTTGAACAATTCTAATGGATGACCTATGCACTACATGATAAAGGTGATAGATTAGTGGTTAAAGTATTAAGAGAGAAATACCTTAATACAAGGTCAGTTGATTAACTTAAGTAAGTTGGAAGTGATAAGAAAAATGATACATCAAGACATGATAGATATCACATTTAGCATTTCAGGGTCGATATACCTTGATGCACCTCAAATCCAATATACTTGGATAAGAAACATAAGAAGTGTGTGTTATGTAAATTGTTACAATGAAGATGTAATGAATTCAATGCACTTTGATAAGTGTTGACTAACATATTATGATAAAGGGGTTAAGCCAAGATAATGAGTATGATATAATCATACCATGGAAAGGATGAGAAATGATCTCACACCTTGTATTGATAATTATTAATGATATATGATGAAAGTAATAAGTTTAAGTGAATACTTGAGATGTCAATAGATGCTCCTAGATGTATGGAGCAATATGTTAGGGTTGGACTAATAATGTGAACATGAAACCCTAACTAATGAGAAATGGAAATCCTAACCCTAAATTGAGCAATGGAATGGAAAATCCTATTTGATAATAAACCCTAATCCTGATAAAGGAATGGTGGTGTTACTATTGTACCACATGCTGTGATAAGTGATTTTATGGTTGTTATTATATATATCAACCATACAGGTATCATGATATGATAATCATAGCCAAATATGAGCTATGATGATTATTTGATATAGATGTTGATTGGCCTTGTGAGTCATATGAACAAGTTGTTTCCTAGTGAAAGGTGACAAGACACTTAATGGGCCTTGTGAGCCATGTGAGATGATTGTGTAACAAGTATCATGTATACCCTGGTCTGAGGACCTAGAGGTAATAGTTACCTAACAAGTGGTAACAGTGTTCAGTGATGAACCAATGGTTTAAATACCCAGATTTTATAAGGATGGTAATGATGTGGTTGAGGGATGGGAATTACCGGTATTAAAAATGAGGGACTGAGATCCCAATGTCTTATAAAGACTGAGAAGTAATTGATGTTAATAGTACATGTTTATATGTAGCAATTGTCATAATGATTCCTATTTGAGAACTTGATTGATGCTAAAAGAATATGCTAATGTACTTAATAAATAAAATGAAATCATATCATGTAGAGCCCTGACTATAGATCCATCATCGTAAGTAATTTGGTGATGGTGAAACGGGTTGCTCCGTAGAAAAACCCAGAATGCATATTTTTGAATATGTGGGGGTTGATGGGTGAACATATCCTTGTATCCTAATGGGGGAATAGATGGAAGGTAAACATTAATCCTCTCAATCCTTCATTGTTTGTACCGGGATGGATGTATCACGAATCTCCTGATGATTGGGATAGATGCAGTATACATCTCCCAATAATATTAATGTCGGATCGATGGAGGTAAACATGAAATCTCTCGATCGTGAAGAGAGTGCAGCTGACCCTGCCTCTATAGTGAGGTTACCAATATACCTTGGAAAGCTATGTAGCAGAGACACAAGATGTCTTGCATGTGATCTCGCACTGACCGAGATGTGGGAGGTCTTGGAAGTCGGCTCTTCCATTGACCTTGTATGGTACTGATTTTGACTTTGCAATGGTCGGTTGGAGTATGAGAGGTATATCTCATCTCCTCAGGGCATAAGTGTGATTGTAAAATGTAATCAACCATATAACATGTTTGCTTAAGGATTGAATATGAAAATTTACTGGATGATGTTACATTTCTTTTATGCATCTTTGGTTGATAGATGTTATTTATATATCTTTACATTCATTGCAAGTAGATGGATGAATTATGACTCTACCATGGGTAGATGTAATGTTCTCCCTAGGAAAGGAGATTACTTCACTCTATTCACACAGTGGTTTATCTGCTGATCAATGTATATAAAATCCTTCTACTCAGTTTTATTCTAAATAAGATGCAATAATAATGTTTTGGCAGAGAGTTATATCTCTCACTGGGGAAATTTACAATTGTCTCACCACCGTGGGATCCAATGTTTTTAGGTGGATGTGGACAAAGAAATAGAAATCCCTACAGCAGAGGAAGGACAACAACAACAGGGACAACAGTGAGATCTCAGGTGGAGATACTGTCTGTCAAGTCATATAGATAGTAGTCCTATGTGTCGTCTCTGTACTCTCAGGTCCTCGGAGTTAGTAGTTAATGCTTTTGATAAATCGATCTGAGATTTTGGCTTGATGCCTCGAGGTTTTTATTCTACCTGTATACAGTGTTAATAGGGCATTTAATGTTTGTAACCCTCGAGAAGAGATGGTACAAGGCATATACTTATGAACCAGGTTGTAAATATATTACATTGGTTCCTGATGAAAGAGTTTTCCTATGTTTGGATCTCTTTGTAAAAAGTTTTAATTTTTAGTGATTTTTGTTAATCCACTGCTAATGATCTCTTCCGCTCAAGTAAATCCTATTTTTGTAAGTTGGATGCCACAAGTTTGGTATCAGAGCTCTAGGTTCACTGAGTCTACAGAGACATAGGATTAAGGTAGTAGAGTCTATTCTAGTGTCTTCCAGTGTATCTGATAGTGTCTTCTACTCATATAGGAGAAGAAGAACTTAAAGATGTCTGGATCACACGAAGGATGTGATGTTGAAAGCAGCATTGCTGCACCAGGAAGTGTTGCAAGGGACTGGACTAGGAAGGAACCAGTATCTGAATATCCTTAGTTGACCCAAGCAATGATAGAGAGCCCAGCTTTCCAAGCTCTGTATGGGCAATTTAGGGAAGATGTGATGCATGTAGTAGACCATGCATTAGCAATACAACCCAGATTACCAACCCCCAATGATGAAGTTATGGGCTCCAATAGGATTCCTAATCAACATCAACATGATGAAGTAATAGAAAATGTGGGAAGGAATAGGTTACAACCCAAAAGCAGAATTTTCTATAGGTGTAGGAAGCCTGGACATATCATGAAGAATTGTCCAATAAAGAATAAGGAAGAAAGAATTAAGAAAAGGCTTATCCAAACTCAGGAACAGAGGCCTAGTAGTTCCAAAAGGAAGACGTTTTTGGCACCGCCATTACAACCAGAGCCTAGTGCACCTAGCAAAATGGCTACTTGTACATGGTAAAGAACCTTCTAGACCACATCTAAAGCCCAAGATTTGCTACCAATGTAGACAGGTAGGACATCTGGCAAGAAATTGCTCAGCCAGAAATGCTATGGTGAATCAACTGCTGAGGCAGAGTCAACATGACTCTCATAAGAAGTGGTCTAGTAATAGGATTCTAGGACATGGACAGACATCCCAGGCAAGGTTTTATGAAAAGAATCAGCCTGAGGCAGCAAATAACTGTGAAATGAAACATGTTAGCTAAAATATTGTCATTCTAATATGTCTTTTTATGGTTTCCTGAGTTAAATTGAGAAAATAATTGATTGAGTTTTCTTTGAATGGTCCTATGAGGACTTATATTCTACAGTAACATTATAGATGTGTTATATTGTTCTTACCTCTATAAAAAGGATGAGGTATAGAAGAGATGTTTGGATAAAATCTAGGAATGTTAAATCTTATGCTTGTGATAATATAAAAAGGAAGGAATGTGATAGTATACAAAGTGCATACTACTTAATCTCAATATTTATATACCCTGACCAGGTATACAACTATTGATGATAAAGTAAGTATGGAAACTCTTGGATTGTTATCTTTTTTATTGCTCTGATCAAGTAGCCATTCTGATACAATCTAATGAGTATCATGAAATTAGAAATATGGAATGGAAAAATGTATCATATCCTAAAGAATAAGAAAGAGAAATTTGAGATAATCCTAGATCAGTATGTGTGTATGAGGAAGTAAAAAGTATACAACTCATAAGATAAGAATGAGAACAAGGGAGGTGATCCATGTTCGATAAAGTTTGTATAATAAAGATCTTTTCCCATAATGAGGAAATGGGAAATGTGATGAGATCATAAGATGCTCATGAAAATGTTATATAATAACAAAGAAATGAATAATGTCATGTGATCATCCTTAAAAATTCCTTTGCAGAGGGCAAGGAACCTAGGATGAGACAAAGAGTAAATGATTCATGAATAGTTGAAAAATCATGAAATAATAATGAGGAATATGATCCCTTGTTTTCTTTCCTTTTGGGGACATGGCAATCAAGTGGGTCTTAGGACACTTGATGTGCATAAGATAACAATGTTAATGTGATGGATACTTAGAAAAGTATCAGTTTATCTTGGACTTTAGTTCCAAGGTAAAGACATATGTAACAAGTTATGTCCCAAAATGAAAGGAAGATAAATATGTGATGTGCTTTCAACACATGTAACAGATACCAAGGTAAGAGATCCAGGTATCTAAAGAAATACCAGATGATTTATGTTGGCTACCTGGAATGGTCAACCATGAAATTAGTTTATTTATACATAAAATAATATGAACATCACATGTTAGGGGTTTATGCTTTGCATAAACATAACAATTGAAGATATCTTTAAGATAAGTTCTTAATTGATAAATTAATCTCTCCTTATGATAAGAGAATGTACAACTAATAAGATAGGTAGTACAAGTAATGAGGAAATCTAGTATTGTGTCACCAGGTGAGATGGCACAATCAAGGTATGAAAAGACTTATAGTCCCAAGAGGGTGACAAAACATAATTGTGATCATGAAAGTGAAATGCTAAATTAAAAAAAAAGGAGAATGGGAGACTCCTTAAAAACAAGAATTTGTCACATGAAACTGTAAATTAAGGAAAAGTGTTGTCTGACACAGAACTAATTCCACGGTTAATAATAAAAAGGACAGTGGAGTATGTGTTCTGTGTGAACCATTCTATGATAAACTTGTGTTGATCAAAGCTTATGGTGTCTCCATAACAATGAAATGTTATGTGGAGACTAGATAGTATGATGAATGAATAATATCTATCTTCCTTTATCTGGGATTTCAGGGACAAAATCCTTGTTAGGGGTTAATAATTTGTAACATCCCTGACTTGGGTTATGCCTTAACCCTAGGAGTTGGTCTTAATTAAGTTAATTAGATCCTTAATTTTATCTTTTGAAAAGTAATTAAGGCCCAATAGGTACCTATGTTTCAATTTTGGTTCTATTTGAATAATGTTGAAGTAATGTTTTCTTATTTTGGACTATAGTGCAAGTTACCCAAGTTGAAGGGTTAACTTGCAAATGTTGCATGATTAAATGTTCCTCATGTGTTGAAGAATCATGAGAATAAAGATGATGCAGAGTTATGGCTTGGAAAAATCCTGAGTACCCAGAAAGAGCTGATAAAGCAATGTTTGTGCCTTAAAACCCAGTTTTGGTGTAATGTGCTATTTACCCAAAACCTAGGGTTCAATATGAAAATTACCACTTCAAAATAGTCCGTAATGTTTCTTGGCATCATGTATACAAAACAAAATGAGAGGGGCATCTCATTTGTATCACTTTGAAGGAGAGAGAATCCTGATATTAAAATAATCAAGATTTAACCATAATTGAAACCCTAATTCAATTTAATGCAAAAAAAATAAAATAATTGAAGGGCCTTCAACCAAAAGTGAGATGGATGAATTTGCTCAAGTGTTAACACCCTTGTGCCATGCAAAGGCAACGAAAATATCCAAAGGAATGGATAACTCACTCACATTAAAATAAAGGAAAGAAATATCCACTAACTTTAGGATATTATTATTATAAGGGTTAATGTGCTTAATTTTCTTTTCTTTAAATCATGGATAATTAAGAAGAATAAGAGGCAAAGTGGATATCCTCGTCTCTAAGGAAGAGAAGGGGGCAAGTGGCAAGGAAGTTGAGGAGATAATTCCTACTTTCTCTCTCTTAAATGAATTTTCAATAAAATTCATATATATCTCCTTTATCCATGAGGTGAAGGGGTGATCTCGAATCCACTTTCACTTATTGCTTGAAAAAACGACCAAGGGAGCTGGGAACAACAGGAGGATGACCCACAACTTGTAGGTAAGCTCCATGGCCCTCTTTCACCTTGATTTCATCGTGGAAATCACAAAACAATGCATGCTTTCTTCTTATCTTGATCCCATCTTCAATTCTAACCATTCCGTTTCACTCAAAGCTTGAGGACGAGCCTTGGGATAGTGAAAGGAGTTGCATCCACCATTGTTGACGTGATCTTGAAGCTTTGAAGCTCAATTGGAGGCGGGTTTTATAACTTGAACCCTTCTACATTGTTATTCAACTGTCAATCTTGCAATTTTGTTAATTCCTTCATCTTCTTGATTAATTGTATGTTGTAATTGGTAAATTCATGAAATCAGAAGTACTATAAGTTACAGGGATGAAGGTAGATGATGATGACATCAACTTAGACACTTTTCCCAAGGAATTCCTACTCCAATCGATTTCAACAAGTTGTCCATTCGGCTTCAACAAAATCGTTTGGAATTAAACAGCTTCATCAAACTGTTAGGAACTAAACGGTTTCAAACCATTTGGAAGAGTTGACCACAGTTGAACATATGGATATTTGATGCTAATTATTATGGTTGATGACCCATTAAATTTAATTGATTAGTTCCAAAGGGTTCATTAGTTGAAGGTTCATCAATTACCAAACCCTAATCGGGTTAAGTGCTGAATTTCCAATTGATTGATTTAGATTTTTGGGTTGATTAACCCAAACAGTCTCAAGACCATTTGGAGGTCAACCAAGACTGTTTGGAGGTCTAGGGTTGACTATGGTTGAGTAATTGAAGGTCCAGAGATACCAAATAGAAATGCAATTAATAGCTGATTTGATGATCAATCCAGTGATCAAAACCCTAATGGAATTTCACAAATTTCAATGATGGGATGGGGCAAATGGTCTCAATACCATTTGGATATCATCCAAACGACCTCAAGACCATTTGGGGTCAGGTCATATCAAAAATTTGACGATGATTCATTAATTTCAATTGAATCAATTCCACAATGTTGATCATTGATGGTTCCTCGATTTCAAAACTATAATTGAAGGTTTCTTGATTATAAATCCTAGTTAAATTGGGTTCAAAACCCTAATTGATGGTCTAATTGAAGGATGATTCAATAGTTCAATTGATGAATGAATCAAGGATCCAATTGATAGTCGATTCATTGATTGAAACCTTTAATTGTTTAAGTGTTGAAAGACCTTTTTGTTCCATTCAGTTTTGAGAGGGTTTGGACCAAACAATCTTAAGACCATTTGAGTCCAAACAGTCCAAGACCGTTTGGGTCCAAACGGTCTCAAGACCCTTTGGGTCCAAACGGTCTCAAACGGTTTGGAGACCCAAGCCCAATTGGTTTCAACACACTTTTTGCCCAAACTGTTTCAAACCGTTTAGAGTGTGAAGGGTCAAGAACATTTAGTGATTCAATGTATCAATTGAAAACTTGTTGTGATGAAGGATCAATTGACCCTATAAGTGTTACTGATATATCTCAAAGATAATCACTAGGATTATACCTTTAAGGTACCAAGTGATTGGTAACCTTAGATGAGTTATTCCTTGAAGCTTAAGTAAGCAATGTTTCAATACACTATGTCAACCCTAATGGAATGTATTTAATTAAAGGGTTGGTTGACCTAATTGATCCAAGTTTGACATAGTCAACATCTTAGAGAGGATGAGAGAGAGAGAGAGAAGAATTCATACATGTGGGGTAATCATGTAATGGATAAGCCTCAAACACCTTCAATATGAATAAACTAAGATTTTAGGGTATGATCTTTGATGAAGTTATCATGAGAAACCCTAGTTGAGGGTGATTCCATGAGAAACCCTAGTTGAGGGTGATTCCATGAGAAACCCTAATTGAGGGTGATGCCATGTGAAACCCTAATTGAGGGTGATTCCATGTGAAACCCTAATTGAGGGTGATACCATGTGAAACCCTAATTGAGGGTGATGCCATGTGAAACCCTATGCAATGGTATGATGAGGACACCTAATACAGGGTGAAGGTATGTGAAACTCTAATTTTGAGTTATAATGCATGAAGCCCTAGTATTGGGTAATATGATGATAAACCATAACTCTAATGGTATGAAAGAATACCTAATGATAAAATAAGGGATAATACCTTATAAAGGTAAAATATCTCAAGTGGTTGATATTAGGCAACCTTATAGTAAGCAATGCCTTAACCTGAGATGAGTCCCTATCATTAAAGATAGTTGGACAGTTCTAATGGTTGACCTATGCACTACATGATAAAGGTGATAGGTTAGTGGTTAAAGTATTAAGAGAGAAATACCTTAATACAAGGTTAGTTGATTAACTTAAGTAAGTTGGAAGTGATAAGAAAAGTGATACATCAAGACATGATAGATATCACATTTAGCATTTCAGGGTTGATATACCTTGATGAACCTCAAATCCAATATACTTGGATAAGAAACATAAGAAGTGTGTGTTATGTAAATTGTTACAATGAAGATGTAATGAATTCAATGCACTTTTATAAGTGTTGACTAACATATTATGATAAAGGGGTTAAGCCAAGATAATGAGAATGATATAATCATACCATGGAAAGGATGAGAAATGATCTCACACCTTGTATTGATAATCATTAATGATATATGATGAAATTAATAAGTTTAATTGAATACTTGAGATGTCAATAGATTCTCCTAGAGGTATGGAGCGATATGTTAGGGTTGGACTAATAATGTGAACATGAAACCCTAACTAATGAGAAATGGAAATGCTAACCCTAAATTGAGCAATGGAATGGAAAATCCTATTTGTTAATAAACCCTAATCCTAATGAAGGAATGGTGGTGTTACTATTGTACCACATGATGTGATAAGTGATTTTATGGCTATTATTATATATATGAACCATACAGGTATCATGATATTTTAAGCATAGCCAAATATGAGCTATGTTGATTATTTGATATAGATGTTGATTGGCCTTGTGAGCCATATGAACAAGTTGTTGCCTAGTGAAAGGTGACAAGACACTTAATGGGCCTTGTGAGCCATGTGAGATGCTTGTTTAAAAAGTATCATGTATACCTCGGTCTGAGGACCTAGAGGTAATAGTTACCTAACAAGTGGTAACAGTGTTCAGTGATGAACTAAGGGTTTAAATACCCAAATTTGATAAGCATGGTAATGATGTGGTTGAGGGATAAGAATTCCCAGTATTAAAAATGAGGGACTGAGATCCCAATGTCTTATAAAAACTGAGAAGTAATTGATGTTAATAGTACATGTTTCTTTGTAGCAATTGTCATAATGATTCCTGTTTGATAACTTGACTGATGCTAAAAGAATATGCTAATGTACTTAATTAATCGAATGAAATCATATCATGTAGAGCCCTGACCATAGATCCATCATCGTCAGTAATTTGGTGATGGTGAAACGGGTTGCTCCGCGGAAAAACCCAGAATGCATATTTTTGAATATGTGGGGGTTGATGGGTGAACATATCCTTATGTCCTAATAGGGGAATTGATGGAAGGTAAACATTAAACCTCTCAATCCTTCATTGTTTGTACCAGGATGGATGTATCACAAATCTCTCAATGATTGGGATAGATGCAGTACACATCTCCTAATAATATTAATGCCAGATTGATGGAGGTAAACATAAAATCTCTCGATCGCAAAGAGAGTGCGGCTGACCCTGCCTCTATAGCAAGGTTTCCAGTATACCCTGGAAAGCTATGTAGCAGAGACACAAGATGTCCTACATGTGATCTCGCACTGACCGAGATGTGGGAGGTCTTGGAAGTCGGCTCTTCCATTGACCTTGTATGGTACCAATTTCGACTTCACAATGGTCGGTTGGAGTATGAGCGGTATACCTCATCTCCTCAGGGCATAAGTGTGATTGTAAAATGTAATCAACCATATAGCATGTTTTCTTAAGGTTTGAATACGGAAATTTACTGGTTGATGTTATATTTATTTTATGCATCTTTAGTTGATAGATTTTATTTATATCTCTTTACATTCATTGCAAGTAGATGGATGAATTATGAATCTACCATGGTTAGATGTAATGTTCTCCCTAGGAAAGGAGATTACTTCACTCTGTTCACACAGTGATTTATCTACTGATAAATGTATATAAAATCCTTCTGCTCAGTTTTATTCTAAATAAATTGCAATAATAATGTTTTTGTGGAGAGTTATACTCTCGTTGGGGCAATTTATAATTGTCTCACCCCCGTGGGATCCAATGTTTTCAGGTGGACATGGACAAAGAAATAGAATCCCTACAGAAGAGGAAGGACAACAACAACAGGGACAACAGTCAGATCTCAGGTGGAGATATTGTCTGTCAAGTCATATAGATAGTAGTCCTATGTGTCATCTCTGTACTCTCAGGTCCTCGGAGTTAGTAGTTAATGATTTTGGTAAATCGATCTGAGATTTTAGCTTGATGCCTCGAGGTTTTTATACTGCATGTATATAGTGTTAACGGGGTAGTTAATGTTTATAACCCTCGAGAAGACATGGTACAAGGCATGTACTTATGAACCAGGTTGTAAATATATTACATTGGTTCCTGATGAAAGAGTTTTCCTATGTTTGGATCTCTTTGTAAAAAGTTTTAATTTTTAGTGATTTTTGTTAATCCCCTGCTAATGACCGCTTCCGCTTAAGTAAATCCTATTTTTGTAAGTTGGATGGTACAATTAGAGCATCGTTATTGATTATGATTAGATTTATTATATTACCAATACTAAGTATCACCATAAATACTTGTACATGAATAACCATATCACTATGTTATGCATGTGTAATGGCCATGTATTCATTATGTGTGTCAACCAAACACTAGGCTATGTGTTGTGATTGCAATACCCTCATGTGTCATGACCAACCATCAAACAAGATCAAGAGTCTTGTCCCAAACAGACATGGTCATGTATTATGACCAAGACAAAGAGCAACACACATGTATCGACCATCAAACATCGTCATGACCAAGCTCAAGACAAGTGTATCTACCACCTATGAAACAAGAGTCACGACTACAAAAAAGGAAAGTGTCTCAAGCTCAAGACAAATAGGTGTCTTGACAAAGAGAAGAACATGTGTCTTGACCATCACAAAAGTAGGTGTCTCGACCATGCACAAAATAAGCATCTCGGCCATGATCGAAACACATGTCTCGACCATCCATAAAACAAGTGTCTCGACCACTACCAACATGGTGTCTCGACAACCAACTAACATGGTGTCTCGACCACCTATGAAACAAGAGTAACGACCGCAACAAAAGCAAGTGTTTTGACTGAAACAACAGAAGGCATCATGACCAAAAACCAAGGCCAAGGATGAGTCGGATCGGGACCAAAACAAAGGTGCAGCGACCACCAAGGTCAAGCTAGCACCAAGGAACATAACCACCTTCAAAATAGGGATAAACCTTAAGAAAAATAGGAATGTACCATGGCCCAAAATAGAAGATAAATATCAAGGAAAATCATCATCAACAAGATGGAAAACTCCAACCCAATAGGAACATCAAGACCTTAAAAACTAAACTTCAACATGCACCTTCAAGAAACCATATAGGAGGAAGAAGACCAAGCTTCAACCTCAACAAAACCAATTCAAAAATCGAGGAAACACAAGGCCAAACCAAATCATAGTGATGAATCCAAGAATCACATTGAATGTATCAAAATCATCTCAACCAACCCATAACAAGTCAAATACAAGAATTTAGGGTTTAACAAAGAGAGTATTCTACATGAGGGTACTACAAGTATTAAACTTTAGTTCATGATAACTTCATCTAAAACATTAGCATCAAGTTTAGAGATCAAAACATGAGATTATCTTCAAGGAAAACTTATCACCAATTCAGTGGAAAACTCCATACTAATGCAGTCATCGAAACTCTAAACATTACTATGGAAATCACCATGACAGAACTGTATGTAAGAGATATAACTCATGATCAAAACATACAAAATAGAACCTAATTCCATGATACATCAAGGTACTCAAACCATTTGCATGTTGATGAAAACCTTGATCCAAAAACAAGAGGAAAACATCTATCCCATAACTTTCTCAAAATTAGGTATCAAGGTTAGGGTTTAAAGAAAAGGGAAAAACACATGGGATCCTCATCAAGATTCAAACCATAGGTTATGGAAACATCATAAGATCATGTTTTAGAAATAGAAACAACAACATGAAGGCAAGATTATAAGTGCTATAATAGAAGAGAGTAGAGAGTTATATAACCTACCTTAGGTAGAGGATCAAGCATCAAGATCTTTGATCACCAAGGAGGAAGATGAAGCTCCATCAAAAGATCAACCCTCATCTACAAGATCAAATAAAAAAGAATAAGACATCAAGGTCAAAGGTATCTCTAGAAAAGAGGGTAAGAAACCCTACGCCGAACCAAAATAAGAAGGGAGAAAGAGAAGAAAACTTCCTCACACTTGGGTACCACCTAGTCAAAACATGGTCTACAACCCTTGTGATGAGGAGTTTCTCTCAAGATGACCACCTCATGGACGCGAAAGAGGAAGAAGGGAGGTAGGGATCCAAAGTGAAAAATGTGATCAAGTCGGTAGAACCACTTACTAAGAAGAGAAACCACCAAGAATCACCACAAGGAAGGTGATTGAGCTCAAGAACACCACATGCAAGGTTGGTCGGCCATCAAAGCTCTAAGGTCAGCCCTTCTTTGCTCCATAAAGCTCTAAGGTTAGACACAAGCAAGAGGGAGAAGAAGGAGGGATGAAAGGGATACTTTCAAGAAGGAGAGAGGGATTATATACTCAAAAGGAGGAGGGAAGTAAGGTAGAGGTGAGGTGTCAAACAAGGGTGCACCAAAGGGGCACTTGTCCACAAAGGAAGCCAACATGCCACCACTATATGAATGCATGCAACCTATGGTGATAAAACATAGGTGGGGTCTCGACCACTTGGGTTAACACCACCCTTGAGGTTTAGACAAAGATTAAGACACCTTGTCTCGGCCACAACAAATGGTCACCAACCAGACATGGTCAAAACACCTCACAAGAAGACAAACCATCTCAACCAAAAACACCCCAAAACCATCAAGGTTGAAAAAACCCACTGAAGGAAGGTGTTTTGGTCGAGGTACACCCAAATCACATCAATAAGGTCATAACATAGGTCACAACACTCAATGAAACTCAACATGGTCGACACCATGCACAACCACCAAAACCCTAGAACCCTAGCATCACAACATGATGCCACCTCAGTAACCAAGGCCCAACATGGCACCCCATAGCATCATTCTCTCTATCATGCTGCTAAAACACTAAGGTCACACTCAACATGTGAAAAATTTCAAGATAAACCCTCAACATGGGTAAATTGCAATTTGCTCCAAAATAAGCATACGAAGCTCAAACAACATCAGAACAAGACCAAACTAGAAACGAAAGATTGTCACATATAAATAAAACATCTCAAAGGATTAGATTAAGGTTATAATCATCTTATTAACAAAATAAAGATTACTCAAGAACTAAGCTAGGATGGGGGCCTTAAAATAAATATGGACTCCAAGCCTTCTAAATAGCACACACCTTCTTTTGCCACTAGGAAGTGTTTCCCAATTTAGACCTCACAATTGATTATGATGGTAAGCAAGGATGAAATTCCTAATATCATTTGTTTAGGTCACTTGTAGACACCAACTATATGACTTTGAGATAAGGGAGGTTTAAGGATTCATCCCCGCCTCCATCCTCGCTATCGATGTTGAGGAGGCCTATGTTGACATTCAATACCCAATGGCTATTGTTATGTTTTTATCACCTCCATCTGACCCACTTTGTTTCATACTCCTACAATTTTTTCCTTAGGTTATGTCCTTTGTTATATGTAAGTCAGTCATGTAAGTTTTTGGTATGAGTGGCTAACTCATTAACTTGGGTCGGGAGTAGCCACCAAGGCCTTCATACCATATTCATATTCATATTCCATTGAATATATATACTCTAAGAAATGTGTATTTCCTTACTCTTGTTCGTGAATGAATCACTTATATGATCAAAAACCATCTTGTGATGCTTAATTTCAATTTCATTAAAAGAGTATTATTAGACTAGATTTGTAGTTAAGGAGTAGTGTGAATGCATGGAAGTGTTGGATAAACAGAACTAATGATCATATGGTTCTATGTTTCCATTGCATGTTCATCATCTTGAGAGAGAGAAATTCTTATTGTCTAGCTCAAACCCAATTTCGAGAGAGGAAGGAGTAGACATAGATGAGGATTTCTCATATACTATGATAAAGGTATACAATGTGCTTGAGTGTTTGCATATTGGTGAGTGCACTTGGTTGGTGAATCTTGATCCAAGTTCTATCTATATATTAGAATCAACCAAATAGAACTATTGCTTATTGTGTCTTGGATAAATTTGTTTTTGTTTACTTTCCTTTCCTTTGTTCTAGTTTGCTACTTCATTTCATAATGAACACAAACTTTACCTTTATGTTGAGTTAGCTAAGATAAGATTTTAAGGTCCTAAGTTTGTCACCGCTTGTCTCTGTGTTTGACCCCTCTTACTACTCTAGACCCTATTTTCTCATTGTTGGCATCCCAAGATATTGGGTTATGAATTTGAAGTGTGATCCTAAGATCTATATCCTTTATCTAGTATTTTGGATGCAACTACCGAGGCAATTAATTTTTGGCATCATTGTAGTGGAAAATGTGATCGACAACCATTAAAGACCTGAGAACTACTTAGCCTTTGTTAGTGATTTTGTTTCTAGTAACAGAATCAATAACACATTACCAAAAAATATCCATACTTATCTTGGAAATTCATTTTCTTGTCTGGTATTTCACCCCGACTCGTCTAATTTTTAGGTACAAAGTGTGAGCCACTTTTCATCAAAAGAAGTGAGCATGGAAACAATTGGAGGAGGGAATGGAGAAAAAGGAAATGGTGCTAGACCAATTCCACTAGTCCCACTACCTATGGTTCTTCCATCTCTCTGAGAAACTGGTCATTTATCATTTGACCCAGTGAGACTGGTCATTTCACACTCAGTCAGTCGATTGGTACACTCCAATCAGTCGACTGAGTATTTTTCCCATCCACTAGGAATAAATTCTATTCCGTCAGTTGGACACTCCAACCAATTGACTACCTTGTTCCATCGGTCAGTGTCAAAAGGTGTTCGGTTCATTGGCTGGTCATTCCAATCGGCTGACTCACACACCAGTCGGTCGACTCGTAGCTAGTTTTACTTAAGTTGATTACTTAAGCACTTTTTGTGATAAAGTTAAATGTCATCCATGAATAAACTCCTATTCCAAGTGCATCCAATGAGTGTGAGCTTATAGGTCTCATATTATGGTCATAGTGAATGTCCATAACTAGATGATGACATCAAAAGAAATGAGCGGTATCTATAAACATATCATTTCCACCCAAGTAATTGGAAAGTTGGAGAACAACTTCAACCTACAATCCATGATCAATGTTACTGTGATCATATAGTTCCATTGTCACTGATATCTAGATTATGCATGAGGAATGGAATCTTCATCCTCTTAACATTCGATCCATTTTCCTTGTACTAGAGCAGGCTGCATGAGATGCATATGAGCTCACATATCACATATTGACTCACTTGAGTATGTCCATACATTTCTCAAAATCTCTTACCAAATGGACAAGATATCAACTTTAGTAGGAGTGACAAATCCCATCTACGTCAGTCACAATTGATCCCCATGTCTCACAACATACCCAATCATTTATTGCTACCCTTACTCAAGGTCACATTAGATGGTGTCAAAGTTCATTGAAAGACATGTGATGAGTGTAGTGGCTTTAGGTCTAGGAACCACAATCACCACCAACACTTGGAGCTGATTTTGACTACCATTATGTGATTTTAATATATCACTCTCAAGGTGGGTCTGTCCGGTATATTGTTTTATATCAAGTACCAACATGCTTGACTTGAAATCCAATATCATGACAAATGATACTCATTCATAAGTCAACACACATTATAGTCTTATGTATTATTGTCGTCTATTTCTTCCACAATAGTATCCGATAAGGGACAAAACTAATGTTTGTACTATCATCATTCATTTGATCTCATTGTTCAGCTCCTCAACTTGAAAACATATGTCATTGAGTAACAACATTCCTTAGACATCTATCATGTTGTGACATCATATCATTACTAAGACAAACAGAACAAACATAGTTACCTCTATCATTATCAAATCAATTATATGATGCCCTAATACATTTATCATATGATTAGCTGTATGGGCATACATACCAACATGGATTCCTCTCCCTTATAAATTGATCAAGACTCACCTTGGGAAAAGGTATGAAAAATATATTGAAAGTATGAAGAAATTACATCTTGACATTCCATTACTTGATGCTATCAAGGAGATGCATACTTATGCCAAATTCTTAAAAGATTTAATAAAAAAAAGATGGGGAGAAAAAAAACAAATACCTTTAAATTGGAAAAGACATCAAGCATATTCATTCAAGAAAAAAATTCAACAATCCTAAACGACCCTAGATCTTTCATAATTCCATTCATTATAGTAGTAACGAAGAAAGAAGAGTATAAGCTAGTTCATGTGCAAGTATATGTCTTATGTCGTCGATGCTAGACAAGCGGCTCAGTTTGATTGAAATGATGAATATAAAAATGAGCGTTCAGTTGGCCAATCAAACTTTTACAATATTAATCGGGATTATTCATAATATTTTGATAATAATAGAAATATTTTTCATTCCTTGTACTATTGTAGTGATCAACATGATTAAGGGTCAAACTTTCCTAATAATTTTCACTAAACGCTTCCTTTCCACAGGAAGAGATCTACTTGATGTTGAATCTTGAATCATAACTATCCAAGTTTGAAATGATCATATTGACTATAGAGTCCAAGTTGCCATGAGAGGCCCCTCTCTATATGAATAAGTGTATATCATTTACAACTATAACTAGCTCTATGCAAATATTCAAGAAAAAAATGCAATTGTGGACCCTTTAATTAGGGTCCTCACAAATCAATCTTATAATGTTGAAAACCCTAAGTTTGAAGAGTTTCTAGAGTACCTAGATGCAAATGAACATGGTGTTGTAGTCTTGGAAGATCCTCATGATCTTGAACCCGAAACATCAAATTATGTCTCCTTAAAAAGGACACATGGTGATGAAGATGATCCAAAACCATTATAAGAGCTAAGAGAACTTCTAATCGACTTATAAATGATTTTTGATGATGAAGGAACGAATTCGGTCATCAATAATTTAGCTCTACTCAGCGAGGATAAAGAATGATTACTTATAGAACAGAGATTGAGAAGAAAAGCAATTGGTGTTTAGTGGATAATATAAAGGATTTAAAGCTTATGGAATGCAAGAATAGAATCAATAAAAAGTAGAATGCTAAACCTCTAGCTTAAGGGTAGAGAATATTAAATCAAATCTACATGAGGTCTTCATGAATGAGTTATCAAGCTTTGTGATGCAGGAATCATTTATGCAATCAGTGACACCTGATGGGTGAGTCATGTCTACATAGTACCTAAAGTGAAAGGCATGGTTGTAGTAGAAGGCAAGAATGATAAAAAGATCATGACCAGGACAATGTCTTGTTGTAGGATATGTATTGATTTTAGAAGGATCGACTCATCACCAAGTGTAAGAGATTCTCTCCCATCACTCTTATTCTACTACCTTGACGAATACTTGTAATTCTACCATGTGTGAATTTATCTAGATAATCAAGGAAAGATGATGTTCACTTGTTTATATGGTACACACATTTTTCATAGAATGTTGTTTGGAGTGTGCAACACACCTGCACGCATTCCAAAGATGTATGATGTTTATCCTTAATGACTTCTTGGAAGACAATATGGAAGTTTCAATGGATGATTTCTTAGTACTATGGAAAAAATTTCACGATTTTTTATGCAACCTTTCACTACTACTATAGTGATTTGATAAGAAACTTCTCATACTTAACTAGGAAAAGTGCCATGTCAGGGTGCAAGATGGAATGATTCTGGGCCACAAAGTATTAGAGAGAGGCATAGAAGTATACCTGAGTAAGGTAGAAGCCCTATTAAAACTACCAACTCATAAGTTGGGAAAAAGTGACGAGTTTGGTAGGCATGCATGGTAGACCCAATGATTCATCAAGTATTTTAAAAAATCTCCAAGCCCCTACCAAACCTAGTTGTGAAGAATAATAACTTCTATTTTGATGGTGACTACCAAAATGCTTTCAGTGCTCTAAATCACACACTTAAAACAACATTATAATCCAAGCTCTATACCAGGACTTACCCTTTGAGCTAACATGCAATGCAAGTGACTCTACAGTTTGAGAAATATTAGGGAATAAGAAAGAGGTAAAATCATTTCATCTACTATGCTAGTAAGACATTAGATTAAGCTGAAATAATTTACACAACCATATAAAATAGATGTTAGGCACAATCTAGACCATTGACCACTTTAGATCTTACCTATATAAGGATAAGGTGATAGTGTATATAGATCATGAGCTATCAAGTATTTAATGACCAAGAAAGACATTTAACAAAGACTTCTAAGATGGGAACTCCTTTTATAGGAGTTTTATTATGACATAATCAAGAAAATGAGATTGGAGAATGTAGTAGATTATCATTTATCAAGGATACATCTAGGAGAAGACAACTCCCTACTGATCATTGATAACTGTCCTGGTGATTTCTTGATGTTCAACAAGGTAGTTGACTCAATAGACCATATTTAACTACCTAGCCTACCAACAACTAACTACAAATATTACTTATGATGAGGAAGGCAAATTTTTCTTTGATTCAAAGAGCTACTCCTGATACAATCCTCTTCTATTTAGAAAGTGTGTAAACAATCTCTATAGGAGATTTATACCTAAAGAGGAAGAACCAAATATCCTCTTTGAATGTCATGCTTCACCATATGGTTGAAATCTGGGAGTAGATAGAGTGTAGACAATGTACTACAATTGACCTTTTATTGGCCCACTCCATTTAAACATGTACAAGCCTATTTGAAATCTTGCAGTTAGTGTCAGAGTATAGGATAACCCCTAGGAGCAACAAAATGCCGACGTTAGAATGGATAGAAGTTGAGATTTTTGATGTGTGGGGAATAGATTACATGGGCCCTTTCCTTCATCCTGTGGAAATTCATATATTTTGGTTGTTGTTGATTATGTATCCAAATGTATATAAATTGTAGCAACTCCCACTTGTGATTCCAATGTAGTGATGAAGACATTCAACAAAGTTATCTTCCCTAGATACATGTCCCGAGAGCTATCACAAGTGATCGGGGCTTCCATATTGCAAGTAAACATTTTAAAGGATTTATAAGGAAGTATGACATCAAACACAAGGTTTGCCACACCCTATCATTCATAGACTTTAAGCCAAGCTGAAGTGTACTGGTTTACAAAACTAGACAGTGCCATGTGGGCATACATGACAACTTCTGAAACACCAATAGAGACCACTCCCTATAAGTTGCTTTATTATAAGGCATGCCACCTACCTATAGAAATGGAACATAGGGCATTTTGGGAAATAAAGCCTAAAAAAATGGATCCAGATTTATCAGACAATAAAATATTCTTATAGGTCCAAGAATTAGAAGAAATAAGGATGCATGCCTGCATAACTGGCAGAACATACAAGGAAAGAACCAGGGTGTGGCACTATACACACCTGAAGAGAAAAGATGTTAAATAGGGAAGAAAGATGTTTCTATTCAACTCCTCAATCAAACTATTTTCAAGAAAGATGAGATCCAGGTGGTCAACACCCTTCACAATTAGAAATCCAATAGGGTTGATGGAACTATTTAGTGAAAATACAAAACATTCCTTATCAAGGGGTACAAAGTGAAAATATACTATGACGATGAAGTATTCACAAGGAGGGATGAAAGAAACTCTCTGAACCATTATCTCATATGTGGGAAGCATATAATGTCAAGATAATGACTCAATATTAGTTCTCCTTGGGTGGCAACCCAAGACTTTTATCCTACTTTGTATTTTTTTCTAATTTTTACTTTTCAATTTCCCTTCTCTAGTATAGTTTTAATTTTCAACATGCATTTTCTAGTTTTTTCATCTTTTTTCTATATGCCTATCATATATTAGGGTTAATGTGAATAGAATAAAATAAGTACATTAAGATACACATTGATTGGGTCAATGTAGGTCAAACTAATGTCATCATGTCAACTATTGAGGACGGAACTCTCAAATTGCCAAAACAACCAAGGGTCAAAAAATCATGGGTTCATTAACCTTTTATTCATTTATGAACAAGAACTTTAATTGTTCGTAAACTAAGGATTTCCTCAATTGAAGAGGGAAGAGCTTCCATTGGTAAATGAGATGTAGAAGTTTAATGTAATGATGACTATTGTGGTACTAGAGGTTCCATCAGTCTTCAACCATGTGTTCCATCAATCTAGGTACTTCATCAACCTAGTCATATTGTTAGTTGACATAGACACCCTTTCCATCACCTAAGGAAGACATCACTTCCAATGATTAATAAAGTCAGTAGAGCCCTTCGTCAACAAGTACAAAATTTCCATTAATAGACACCGTGACCATTTCTAATGATTTCTCGTCGACCGACAATATAATAGGAACCACACACACTTATGCCCTTGAGTATAAAACTTATGATAGGGGCATACAATTGTACTATCACAAACCCTATACAATCAAAGACAATAAAGTAACCCTAACTTAATTGTCACCCGAGCTACCTATTTCCATCATTGTCGAACCCCATTTTTTCATCAGTTGATATTGTCTACTTCTACTCCTTGACATGATGCCTAGAACCACCAATAAAAGATTTGAACCATCATAACTCACTCCTCCAACATTTTTGTCAATCACAACAACACAAAGAAATGAATTATTGTTTCACCATGTCAAGCTTGATGACCAATTCTAGTTCGTCATCATGACTCCTATGAGAATAGATAGCATTCATTATCACCAAATGCTTCCACCTTTGCTTGTAGTTAGCATATCTATGATCATTGCCAAAGAAGGGCTCATCACTAACCAACATACTTTACCCAAATAATGTCCCCTGGTCTTTGGCCACACTAAGAAGCAATCCTATGACCCAAGTTCCTATTGGTCTATCATTTTTTTTAGACTTTGATATTCATCAGTGGTTGATCCTCTTAGTTTCTATGATTTCATTGGTAGACAATTTCCACCTATCTAGACTAAGATATTTTTATTGGTAGGCAAACACCACATTTTCACTGGTGTGTGATCACAGACATTCTCATCAATTGCAATTATATTTCCATCACTACATGACACCAATAGTTTCCATCTGTTGAGTGTGATCAATTCATCAACCACAATTTTATTTGATTCTTTGGGAAAACCTTCTGCTATTAAATCAACAAGCCTTAATTTTTATTGGCCACTGAGTTTCATTGATCCTTCACTTTCATCGATTATCCATTTTCATCGGTCAATAGTACTAAGTTTTCATCGGTGTTTAATTCAACAATCATTACATTTTCCTCAACTATTGAAAGCATCTTAGTTACATTGTCAATTGATCTAAATAGGTAACTGTAGTGAAACCTTCATCCATAATAACATATATGCACACACACACACACACACACACACACACACAGATATATATATATATATATATATATATATATATATATATATATATATATATATATATATATAAGGAAACTTAGGACTCCCCACATCAAATTTAGGTAGGGTTTGACAAAGAGGATGAATAAGGTTGCAATTCTGAGAGAGCAACTCACCATTAAAAGATTGAAATCTGACGCTACCAAATACATCGAAGAACATGGAGACCCTACTCCAAAGAGAGTATTTGAAATATGGTCTAAGCCACCTCTAGGAACCTAACCCATAGGAGCTATCTTCATCTGAAGATTTTAAAGCCACAAAATCAATTAAATATTGGAATTTAGATGAGACAGAAAATCCCAAGAAAGAGGATAGCTGCTAACCCCTCTCCTAGTGACAAGGCAAGAAAGAGGACTAGGAAAACAAGATATGCATACAAAGAAACATGGTGTGGACAACAAGGTCAATCCTAAAGCATAGCCAGCTAGGTTGAGATCAACTTCCTTGGACTACCAACGACAATATCCTCTAAGAATCTTAAAAATTAATTTCAACCAAGAGATGAGGAACACTAGAGGAACTGGGAAACTCTGATAGGAAAATAACATTTAAGGTGATAAGATATAGATGTGTTTGAAAGATGAAAATCTAAGAATATATGATAGGGTGAAAGAGCTCATACATGTTTCAATTATCTACATCATCTTCTTCTATGACCAAAGATCTTACAAGGATCTCACATTGGAATTTATGAACTCCTTAAAGAAGTTCCATGTTGATAAGAATGAGAACGAGCAATAATGAGGGTGATTAAGTGGGAAGTCATGTTTCTTAAGAAATATTGCACACCATCTAAAAGATTGTTGAACACCATTTTCTAAAAAACCAATGAAGAAGCCTCTCTAGCAAACAAATCTAGATAAGATAGAGAGGTTAGGGGATTCAACATAATTAATATGGAGGAGTTTCTCATAAAAGAGATAATCCATAATCCTGGTCAAACAAAGGCATCTTAGATGCTCTCTGAAGTTATGTGTGTGACTCACAAGATCATAACTTGCATGCTTTTCATCACACCATACATTAGGAATGTAATCAGAGCTGACCTCTCATGTTGTGGGCCATACTACAGAAGAAGTCAGTAGATATAGGAAGACTATTACAAGATAGCATTGGCATGTGGTCCAAGGGAACTCTAAATGGGAAGTCTTGTCACATTTGTTGCTCATCAGCTCAGTCACCCCATGGTCTTGACTAACTTCACTAAATACAAAGAGACTAATTTTGTTGATGCCAAGTACATCACATCACCAAGAGATCTAGCATGAAAAAAGAATAAACTATTCTAGAGATACAAGAAAACGAATGGCTTACTCCCGCTACCATAGATGTAAACTATGATAATAAGAGACTCATCTTCTTCATGAGTGAGATCCTCAAGATGTGGGATGGCTCGGAATAGTCAAGATGGCGGAAGAAGCAATCACCTCAAAGGCAATACAGTGCAAAGAACCAACCAAAAAGGGCAAAGTAGTGATTACTAATTAGAAAGCCCATAAGAATCAAAATAGGGCCCATGAGAGAATCAACACCTTCATCTCAAAACAGTCACCAAAAAAACTGACTACAAAGGACCCAAGAGCCACTACACCTATTACCGAACAAGAAGAAATAATGGTTACATCAGGGGATCTAGGACTAGAGAGACCCTTAGAGAAATGATTGCAACAAGATGCTCTGAAGAAGAAGCCCTCCATGCATGTGCAGACTGCATCAAAGGTGCATGAAGATATCAGAAAAGAAGTGTCAATCAATCAATTTTCTTAGGCGCCTAAACATGGCCTCCACCAATATGCTGAAAAGGCAACAAGCTACACCCCTCTAAGGGATTCATAAAAGAAAAGAAGTTAGTACTAGGAACCTGCCTCTATGAGTGGTCAAGAAGATGCCACATCACAATATATGGAGACATTATTTCAACATTATTCTTGATATGGGTTTCACATTTTCTCAAAGCATTTCTATGTATCTTTAGATGTGAAAAATTTAACTACTTGGGTGAAGGAGATTACAACACATATACATATGTTGGTGCACCTCCCACATCACCAATGCTAGATCATGGAAACCATGGATGACATGGCCAAAGAACTTATTAAGTTACATAAGGAGCATGATGAACTAGGCAAGGTAATAGACATGATACAACAAAAATGAAGTTTTGAGTGAAATAAGAAAAGGAAGAGAGCTTCCTCTCCTCTACCTTCACCATCATCACCTGAAGAGGTGATTTTCAAGAAGCAAAAGGTCCCATTTGAATCAAGAGAGCACCATTTTTACCTTACTGATGGTGCCAACAATCTTTAAGGAGCAGACATCACTATTGGTATCCCATGAAATAGAAGAAGCAACTTCCCACCTTTAAGATTGTGCCACAATGTCACTCTCTAACCAATATGATGAATAGGAATTCCCTACAAAACATCAGCAATTCTAAGGATGACAATGAAGCTAATGTAAACTCAATAGACTCCCTAAGATGATCAATAAATGTGTCAAGGGAATCATAGGAGTATGAACCAGTGAAAACTATAGAAGGTGGGGAAATATAAATTACAATGAGGGTACAAAGAATGTCAATGCAAAAGAATAAATACTACAAATGCGATAATGATGAGGAAGTATATAGAAGGGAAAACTGCAAAATATTGGATGGAAAACCTTGAAGATCTTTTTCACTGTGAAGTTTTGCCACCTATCACATATGAAGAAATCTTTGATGGTTTTTTGTATTATAGAACCCACAATACAAACTATTGAAGCATGATCACGACAAGGAGATAAAGATGGATAATTTCACAAAGATGACACCTCTGATAATGAAAGGAATATATTTACAACCTATTCAATAATGCTCAAAGAGGATGGAAAAAACATGTTTTTCCTCACCCAGATCCCTTCATGATGTCAATGAAGTTGTGCATGAACCACTTACATTTAAAATGAAAGATGTAGATATTACATCCACATTGATGATGCTTTTAAGGGACATACACATCATGACTGACATATTATACTAAGAAAATCTAGAAGTTATGTCCTACACAAGAACTAGGGGTGCATCCTGACTAGGGAGAACTTCATAACCATGTTCAAAGGAAGGTACTTTGATAAGAAAAAGATTCTTGAAGGTGCTTCGTTGGACAATCATATAATAATTCATGCCAATTGGTAAACAAGGTGAAATCTTCAATGCTAAATTGTGTTTACATTCCCCTTCATGTAAACATACTTGAAGCTTCATAAGTTAATGAACTTATCATCCTACTACAAATAAATAGAAACATGAAACTCATCATGCTACCCTACAAGGCTAAAATCATAGAATTCTATCCGTAGTGGATTCGGTCGATGGCAGGGTGTGGTATACAAATGCATTGATTGAGAGGTGACAAGCAACAAACTTATCTTATACAACTTCAAAGCATGGAATATAAAAGAGATTGCCAATTAGACTGGAAAATCTGATCGAGGCAGCCAATGGCTATTACAAATCTTGGTGGGAGAATTTCACGATACAATCCATCATCCCCCAATAACTACCTGACTTGGGGGCCAACACCTTCATAGTCTTGCAAACAATAGAAACCCTAAATTGGTGAACCTCCCCCTTGAGGACATATCTAATGAAGACTTACATGGTTTGTGAGGAAAGTATGTCATGTAGATAATTCACAAAAGATGATTCTTTAACGATCCCTATATGGAAAAATTACCAAGGAGGATTTACATAACAATACCACTCCCTAGTAAAAAGCCATTAAGATAACAAGAACAAACTCTTTGGATACAACCCACCCAACATGAACAACAATAAGAAATAGTTTTAGAGATCAAGCCTACCTCAAAACAACATAAGAAACACTTGGTAGAGTAACCCAAACTAGAGCCAGTAAAAAGATCACAACACACAACTGAACACGCACAAGAAATAGAAATAAACACAAAAAATGAGAACCTCCATACACATGCCTCCTTAGAAAGAAAAAAGGCATCATATCAAGAGAGTACCACCAATATTTGATAACTTTGACAAAGATACATGTTAATAGTCTACCTCAAGAAGCCACAAATATTATTATGGACAAACTCAAAGTAGACCATGACAAGGTTTCACTCATCTCCCAGTGCAATGATGTGCACATAGTACTCAAGGAAATCTGTGTGATATCGTTACTATTGGATGACTTCTGACAATGAACTTAATGACATCTTGCCAACAACTATCATGGGTAAATGACATGATACCAAAAAGGAATTCAGATAAGAAGAAAGATTAAACAAACAACTAAAGCAATGTATTCCTTGATTCATCTTCCTACCCATCCTTCACATTAGGAACTCAAATCTATTATCTATAAACATGAGAGCCAAGTATTCCATCCTATATAAAATGTTTGACTCTCTTTTCAGCCTAAGGAATCATAATAACTCCGCAAGGGCTACAAGTTTAACTTATTAAAAGGAAGAGCAATATGCAAAAGCCATAAATGGACCGATAAAGACATACAAAACGGGCCACTCAACAGACGATTAGGACTTTAAAAATGTATAGTTGTATCATAGGATCCCCCAATAGATACCAAAATCTAATGATTGTGGTTTCCACATGTAGTAGTGAATGCAAAGTCTAGTTAGTCTAGAGAAAAATGTTGAAGAATTACAAGATGATTACTTCCATCATCTACATGGAGCTTATTCTGTCTAGTTGTTGTGGTCCCATTGGATGAATGAGGGACCACACAAATAAAACTAAACCTATATAGTTTTTCATTTAACCTCATCCCTTGACACTTTGAGGATAGAATGAAGGTTACATTTTTTTTTTGGGGGGGGGGGGTAAACAGACGATATAGGTACTATCTTGTCCCCTATACCTTAACATGATTTTAGAGATCACATTGCTTGACACTATCCAATCTAAAATACATTATTTCCAACAGTTTTGAAAATATTGTGAAATACATATTTTCAATCTTAGTTTACATTTAAAGATTTATCCTCTGTTGAGAACTTTTGAACCTAATGGAGGTCAAATTTTGACATTAGACATGTTTTGATATAATTTCTTGGGTGTTATATTCACTTCTAAATCGGAATTGTGGACCTCTTCAAATTATCTCTTACTGATGTTAATGTATTGAGTAATGAATTTGGGAAATATATCTAGATAACTTTCTAAATGATTTTGTTGGGTTTTTGTGGAGAAAACATGTGCGGTGGAAGCGATAAATCCACGCAACCCGTAACAGGATCTCGTTGATAACAGCGTATTTAGAAATAGGTTTGCGGGATATACCTTATCGCGGAGCAAGTCCGGCGATGTCCCGCTGCGCGACGGTGCAACGCTGCTTGTCAAACACGGACGGATCTTCTCTCCCGTTCGCTGTTGCAGGTTGATCCGGCGATGCTCCTTTGTGGCAGTGACGTACGTTGCTCGCAGCACGTACAGGTGGTCGTTGACGTCCTCCGAACGTAGGCGTCAAGGCGTCTGCGTCTCTACTTCGTCCACGCAGATGGATGGAACTCCACGTCGCGCTTCTCAAGCCAGTGGGAAGGAGCGTGTCTCTGCGGCGGCGTGCTAGCGGCGCGTTGCTCTCCTTTCTCTCCTAAGGACGGTGACGGCTAGGTTTACGTACGTTAGCGTAACCTAAAAGCGTCTCTCTATACCTTATATAGATATCGGCAGTCTATCCTCCTTTAAATAGGATAAGAAGAGAAGTAGGGTTTCCTAAACCCATCGGTAAACAGAAACGTTGCGTTAATTAAAATGCTCGTGGATTAATTAGAATATTTCAGAATTCATTAATTAACCAAATAATCGCATTAATTGATTAATTAATATCCGACTCCATGCAATCGCTTGGGATGGCTCTACGGGCATACATATACCAACAGACTCCCACTTGCACTTAGAGCCAGTCACTCCAATATTATTCTAATCGATTACATAAACATTTTAGTAATCAATGCGATTCGAAGCAATTTCAATCAAATCCACAATTATACTCCTATTCCAACACATCCTGTGCGTGTGACCCGGTAGGCTCCAAATTACGTTGGCAGTGATATCCATAATCATATTATGATTTCACAAGCAATGATTGGTATATAGCAAGACTTCATTGCTACCCAAGTAATTGGAGAAGTTGGAGAACAACTTGACCTATCATTCATGACTGGTGTTTCAGTGATTGTATAGTTCCTTTGTCGCTGATATCCAGATTGAACTCGAGTCATGGAATTTGTCATTCAATCCATGTTTCTTGAACTAGAGCAGACTGTCTGAGATATATGTAAGCTCAATATCACATATTGATTCACATCAGCATGGCCATGCATTTCTCAGTCTCGCTTATCAAGTGGCCGGAATATCAAACTCCCGTAGGAAGGACAAATTCCATCTACATCACTCACAGTCATCCCCATATGTCACAGTGCACCCAAGCACCATCTTTATGGCAATCCTTATTTAGGACCACGGTGGATGATGTCAAAGTACACTGAACGACATGTGATAAGTGTAGTGACTTCAGGTCTAAGAACCACAATCACCACCATCATTATGAGATGTGACTCTAACTACCAATCATGGTATCCATGTGTCACTCTCAAGGTGGGTCTATCCGATACACTATTCTCTAACAAGTATCTATGTATTTGGTTTGATATCTCCATATCATGGATAATGAGATTCTTCCATCAACCAACATACATTCTAATCTTATGTGTTATTGATGTCTATGGATATTTCCACAATAACAACCGATTAGGGACAAAATAAGAATACATACTCTTAGCATACATATGATCTCACTGTTCAGGTCATCAACCCAAAGACATATGTCGTTGAGTATATTATTCTATAGACATCTATAAGTCTTATGGTCATCTCACAATATAAAACACAAACATATAGATTGGAAACTTGCCTTTATTGATATGATCAATGTAGTATTACAAATCATTTACATAGTATCCCATTACAATCATCGAATGATAGTCTCTATGGGCATACATACCAACAGATTCCCACTTACACTTATACCCAATCACTCATGAATCTCAATCCAAGTGATCGAACATGTCTGTCATGTTTTTGCTGTGAAAGTGCTTTTGTGAGTGGGTCAGCCACATTGCTTTCTGTAGGTACTCTACAAATCTTCACATCTCCTCGTTGTATAATCTCTCGTATGAGATGGAACCGCCGTAGAATATGTTTGGAATGTTGGTGCGATCTTGGTTCTTTAGCTTGTGCAATTGCTCCATTGTTGTCGCAAAACAACTCAATTGCATCACCAGCGCTTGGAACCACTCCAAGTTCAGAAATGAACTTCTTGATCCACACAGCTTCCTTTGCAGCATTAGATGCGGCAATATATTCGGCCTCTGTTGTAGAATCCGCAACCGTCTCTTGCTTGGAACTCTTCCAGCTCACAGCTCCGTTGTTCAGGCAAAACACAAATCCAGATTGCGATCTGTAGTCATCTTTGTCAGTTTGGAAGCTAGCATCGGTGTAACCCTTTACCATGAGCTCTTCCTGACCACCGTATACCAAGAATTGATCCTTAGTTCTTCTCAAGTACTTTAGGATGTTCTTTACGGCTGTCCAGTGACATTCACCTGGATCTGACTGATACCGGCTCGTCATGCTCAAAGCATACGACACATCAGGACGAGTACATAACATTGCGTACATGATAGATCCAATTGCTGATGCATATGGAATCTTACTCATGCGTGCTCGTTCATCACATGAACTAGGACACTGGGCTTTAGAGATTGTAACCCCATGGGACATGGGCAAGTTACCTCTCTTAGAACCCTCCATGCTAAACCTCTTTAGCACCTTGTCAATGTATGTGCTCTGGCTTAGGCCTAGAAGCCTTCTAGATCTATCTCTATAGATTTTAATCCCAAGTATATAGGATGCTTCGCCTAAATCCTTCATAGAGAAAGTCTTCCCTAGCCAACCTTTTACTGTCTGAAGAGTAGGGATGTCATTTCCCATCAATAGTATGTCATCCACATACAATATGAGAAATACGACTGTGCTCCCACTAACCCTTTTGTAAACACAAGGTTCATCTTCATTTTGACTAAAACCAAACTTTTTGACTACTTCATCAAAACGTAGATTCCAGCTCCGAGATGCTTGCTTCAATCCATAGATTGACCTTTGTAGCTTACAGACTTTATTGGCTTCCTTTGGATCGATAAAACCCTCAGGTTGTGTCATGTACACATCCTCGAGTAAATTCCCATTAAGGAATGCTGTTTTAACATCCATCTGCCAAATCTCATAGTCATGATAAGCTGCAATGGCAAGCATGATCTTGATGGATTTAACCATGGCAACTGGTGAGAAGGTCTCGTCATAATCAACACCTTGAATTTGACGGAATCCTTTAGCAACCAATCTACCTTTATAGGTTTGAACATTTCCATCCATGTTAGTCTTCTTCTTAAAGACCCACTTGCACCCTATGGGTCTTACCCCTTCAGGTGGATCCACCAAGGTCCATACCTTGTTGGTGTACATGGATTCCATCTCAGATCTCATGGCTTCGAGCCATTTCTCAGATTCTGGTCCCTTAGTAGCTTCTAGATAGAAAGTTGGCTCATCTGCTATGCCCAATTCGTCACTATCTTGAGTCACGAGAAATCCAAATCTCTCAGGCTCAAGTCGTGTCCTACTAGATCTACGAGGTTCCTGTGTTACATTTGGAACTTGAAATTCCACAACAACTTGTGAGTCTTCATGTTCCTTATGTACATCCTCAGGTTCTCTGCTTTCTTGTTGGTCTCGAACTTCTTCGAGCTCTACATTCCTCCCACTAATTCCTTTGGAAATAAATTCCTTTTCAAGAAATACAACAGTCCTAGCAACAAACACTTTGTTGTCAGTTGGTGTGTAGAAGTAGTATCCCCGAGTTTCCTTGGGGTATCCAACAAAATAGCATTTTTCTGATTTGGGTCCAAGCTTTTCAGGAAATTGTTTCCTAACATAAGCTTCACATCCACAAATCTTTAACATAGACAAATTGGGACGATTCCCATTCCATATCTCATATGGTGTCTTTTGAACCGATTTAGAAGGTACACGGTTAAGTGTAAACACTGCAGTTTCAAGAGCATATCCCCAGAACGATATTGGAAGTTCGGCTGAACTCATCATTGATCGTACCATGTCTAATAATGTACGATTCCTTCTTTCTGACACACCATTACGTTGTGGTGTACCAGGTGGAGTCCATTGTGATACAATACCACGGTCTCTCAGAAGGTCCTCAAACTCTTGGCTTAAGTATTCGCCACCTCGATCTGAACGGAGTGCTTTAATACTCTTACCAAGTTGCTTCTCTACTTCATTCATGAAAGTCTTGAACATTTCAAGAGTTTCTGACTTGTGTTTCATAAGATATACATAGCCATACCTACTGAGGTCATCAGTGAAGGTAATGAAGTATTGATAGCCTCCTCTAGCATTTCATCTAAAAGGTCCACATACATCAGTATGTATGAGCCCTAGCAGATCACTGGCTCTCTCACTGTGTCCAGTGAAAGGAGTTTTGGTCATCTTCCCTAATAAACATGCCTCACATGTCTCTAATGATTCAAAATCAAAAGAGTCTAGATAACCATCCTTATGGAGTGTAGATATGCGCTTCTCATTTATGTGCCCAAGACGACAATGCCATAAGAATGTTTTGTTTGAGTTGTCAAGTTTTAACCTTTTAGTATTTACGTTATATATGCTAGTCTCAAGTTCTAACAAGTAGATACCATAAGACATAGGGGCATTGCCATAAAAGATCTCATCTTTAGATATAGAAATAATTCCATTCTTAATGTGAAATTCAAATCCACTCTTGTCCATACAAGATACAGAAATAATATTTCTATTAATGGCAGGTACATAATAGAAATTCTCTAATTCTATTACAAGGCCCGTAGGCAAAGATAAACTAATAACTCCAACTGCGGTGGCAGCAACTCTTGCTCCATTAGCAACCCGCAGCTCGACTTGGCCCTTTCGTAAAGGCTTACTTCTTATCAGATCCTGCATATTAAAACATATGTGAGATCCACATCCGGTATCCAGTACCCATGATGAAGAAGTATTTAAGTTTATCTCAATAACGTATATACCTGAAGTGGAGATCTCTATCCCCTGCTTCTTCTTCCTCAATTCCTCCAGGTAGAGAGGACAGTTTCTTTTCCAATGTCCAGGCTGGTGACAATGGTGACAACTGCCTTCTTTGGAGATCCCACCTTTAGCTTTGAGCGCGGATGACTTTGGCTTCTGCCCGGCCTTAGAACTTTTCTTAGCCTTGCCTTTGCCTTTTGACTTTCCCTTTGTCTTGCTGATCATCATCACAGACTTGGGCTTGTCTCTCTTCATCTGTGCTTCAGCTGTCCTCAACATTCCCAACAATTCTGACAAGGGCTTGTCAAAATTGTTCATGTTGTAGTTCATGACAAAATGATTATATGATTCAGGCAACGATTGTAGAATCACATCAGTGGCCAACTCTTGACCTAGGGGAAATCCCAGCTTGGATAGGCTTTCCACGTACCCAATCAAGGTGAGTATATGGGTGCCAACTGAGTCTCCCTCTTTCATCTTGCTTTTGAACAACGCCTTTGAGACATCATATCTCTCCTGTCTTGCTTGATGTTGATACATGTTCTTGAGATGTGTTACCATCTCCATGACATTCATGTTCTCATGTTGCTCTTGCAACTCATAGTTCATTGAGCACAATATTAGTCACTTGACATCCACGGCATCATCAAGGTGCTTCTTGTAAGCATCCTTTTCAGCCTTGGGCGCATTTACGGCGGGCTCCTCTGGCTCTGGTGTTTCAAGGACATAGAGCTTACGCTCATGTGTGAGAACAATTCTCAACGTCCTAAACCAGTTTTGAAAGTTGGTTCCGGTAAGTTTGTCCTTCTCAAGGACCGATCGCAACGAGAACGTGTGAGTGTTGTTTGCCATTTGATTGCTACAAAAGAAAAAATTTGCATTTAGTCCAAAACATTTTGACTTGTAAAGATTTGATAAATGAGATTAATTAGGCCTTTAATTACTTACGCTCCCACTATTTTATTCAAATTGATAGCCCTCACTATCAACTCGGAAGATTGCAACGCACAACCTTCTAGTGAGCCAAGACCCAAAATAATTGGATCAATGCCCAGCCAACGCTGGCGTCAAAGACCAAATACTAAGGTAGGCAACTTTTGCCAATTGCATCATATGCAACTTTTGGATAGATGATCATGCACAACTCCTTGCCATGATGCATCTGTGTGCCTCTAGGTACTTGATCCTATCAAGGTTCCCTAGTTAAGTCCAACCCATAAGCCAACACGATGAGTGTGCACCCTGCGGAGGCAGACCCACACACCCACCTTCACACTTCCACGAGATAGACAGTGTACCACGCGGAGGCGTGCCCACACATAGTCGATCAAGCTTTTCATGTGTGTTGCTTTATGGAAGGCAACTGAAACTTAATATTATTAATTGAGGGGTTTTATTAATACATATACATATCCAAACACCACATACTTATAGTACGTATCATATACTACTATATCCACAACCACAAACAATAGACATGCAATCACAAACACAAATACATCGGTTATGGCCATACTATTGTAATCCTTTGGAGCAACAAAGGATTACGGTCCACCTATGGTCTTATGCATCTCATGCAACACCTGTGAATCAACCTGTAAGCACGTAATGATCAACATTACAATGAACAACTTCATGGATGCTTCGTGAGGTTGGAACTTCAAGTTGCTTCTTGGAATGGGATCTTCTTGTTGCTTCTCCTTGGATGCTGGAGTTGGATCTTCATGTTGCTTCTTGGAATTAGATCTTCATGGTGCTTCTTCATGGACACTCCTTGGAGTTGGATCTTCAAGTGGCCTCCTTACATCAAGTTTACAAAGACTAAAACTAATCCTATCTCTATTACATCATATGAGTACAAACATAAAAGGAAAGAATTAATTATACTTTGAAATAAGAGATGAGGCTCGGCATGCAAGCCGAATACTTTATACAAAGGATCCATATGTAACCATTATGCATCCATAGAATTCACAAACAAACATATCCACAAGATCGACATCCACATTCATTCACAACATTCACAAAAGGGGATACTAGGCCATAACCGTGCTTGCACTCACCACATAAAACAGATTTTAAAGGCGACGTGTATGCTATCATAGGTATATCTACATATACGTATATACATATTAAAATTGCAGTACTTTTAATGTGGGACATTCCCCATTAAATGAATTTTGACTCCCACGCAGACAATGCGGGGTACACAGGGGCAGCGCCCCTATGCGGGGATCCCCTCGCGGGGTCTCAGGGGCAGAGCCCCTGAAAGGTCTACGGAATTTTACTTCCGTGCACTTAGGAAAATCACTATTTTCCATAGTCAACCCCGTCCAAAACGTCAAAAACAATAGCCTGCGGCGTATGTGGAATTAGGTTTAGATTTGCACATTAACAGGTTTAATTCGCATCGTATGCAACATAAAACAGTATACATCGATTCGATCATATCGAAACGAATCCAAATACGCCGTAGATCGACGCTGCTCTGATACCACTGTTGGGTTTTTTTGTGGAGAAAACATGCGCGGCGGAAGCGATAAATCCACGCAACCCGTAACAGGATCTCGTCGATAACAGCGTATTCGGAAATAGGTTTGCGGGATATACCTTATCGCGGAGCAAGTCCGACGATGTCCCGCTGCACGACGGTGTAACGCTGCTTGTCAAACACGGACGGATCTTCTCTCCCGTTCGCTGTCGCAGGTTGATCCGGCGATGCTCCTTTGCGGCAGTGACATACGTTGCTCACAGCACGTACAGGTGGTCGTTGATGTCCTCCGAACGCAGGCGTCAAGGCGTCTACGTCTCTACTTCGTCCACGCGGATGGACGGAACTCCACGTCGCGCTTCTCAAGCCGACGGGAAGGAGCGTGTCTCTGCGGCGGTGTGCTAGCGGCGCGTTGCTCTCCTTTCTCTCCTAAGGATGGCGACGGCTAGGTTTATGTACGTTAGCGTAACCTAAAAGCGTCTCTCTATATCTTATATAGATATCGGCCGTCTATCCTCCTTTAAATAGGATAAGAAGAGAAGTAGGGTTTCCTAAACCCATCGGTAAACAGAAACGTTGCGTTAATTAAAACGCTCGTGGATTAATTAGAATATTTCGGAATTCATTAATTAACCAAATAATCGCATTAATTGATTAATTAATATCCGACTCCATGCAATCGCTTGGGATGGCTCTACGGGCATACATATACCAACAGATTTTGCTTTTATACAGACTCTATCTTAAGATTCTACAATTTGTGAATATGATATCTAAGCTCCAAAAAAATTACTTGAGGATAAGGTGGATCTTAGCCTGAGTCTTCTTTTGAGTGATTATCTAAACCTCAAATATAGGCTAGAAACTCACGAGTCTCATAATAAAGAACATGATACCCTATCTAGTCGGTAAAACCTTTAAAATCCCAAAGATCCCAAAAAGCCAAAAAGAGAGAGAAAACAAGCCTAAGTGGGAATAAAAGCATGTGAGTTATTCCATGATAGGAGCTAAGGGTGCTACCCAAAAGGTGTATTTCTTTTCTCACCATTGCAAATAGGTCAATACATGTAGTAAAACCCAAAAGCTCAATAGAATAAACCCATGGACTTCAATGTTGTCAACTAATTAGAGGCAATATGTGGCAATGGTACGTAGGATGTGAAATTAGTTCTCTAAAGCCAACTAGCTTGGGATCTAGGGACCACTCGCCTACTAAATGGACCTTGGATTGAATGACCCGAAGAAAAATAAGTTAATTCAAAACCTTAGCCTACCCCTTCACACTTTTTACATTCATGAAGATCAAAGTCAAGAGTGAAATCTACCTTAATCAGAATTGTGCACCACACAACTAGGAAACATGAGTTGGAGTGGATATCACATAGGAAAACCCCGACTCTAAGAGTGGAGAGTAATCGACGAATAATGAATGCACTCCTAGTTTAATGGTAAATTCAAAGGACATAATAGGTAGGACACATCCAAAAAACTACCCTAGTATACAACTGACATAAAAGCACAATTATAATAACCTTCATTCATCCAAATACATTTCCCTAATATGTTACCTTATACTTTGATTCTATATATTAGTTTTATGACAAGACATATTCTAAGTTTGGGGGGTGGGAGTTGATAACATCAAATTTTGTGGATGTTATATGCCTATTTTATCCTCCATTTTGTCTTCTATCCCCAAACTTAGCAAATTAGAACTCAACATTACTTGCATTTTTGTGATAATAAGTTTGTAATTACATTAATTATTTTTGAAGGGAAAATACCAAAAGAGATGTCTCATAGTGAATTCCATTGATTGACAACAAATGACTACAAGATGTGAAATTCATCAAATTTCATCAGCCTAGAGGACCATCAATTGGAAATTGATGAAGCTCTAATCTCACCAATAGATGAAGGTGCAAACACCATCAACATATCATTTTCCTAACTCTAGTAACCAATGAACCTTTTTCCATCTAACAGATGATGAAAAAATGGAGTCATCAACCGATGGAACACCTACTTCAATCAACAAATGGCCCAATAGAGAATCTAATGATAAATTCACATACTTCATCAACTGATGAGAAAGTAGGAAAACATCCACTAATAGGAAACTTGCTTCCATCAATTTATGATCCAACTTACTCCAACAAGTAATGGTCAACTACTTCCATCAATCAATGGAACTATAGTGCATCAACTGATGAAACAACCTCCTCCACCTATCTATGATGTCATAGATCATCATCAACTTGGGGGGTGTCCTAGTGTTTCCCTCCACCAAGCTCTAGTGTCGATAACATAAACTTGCGAGTGATATGTACATATTCTCAATTCTTCAAGACTTAGGTGAGGTATAATAGGTAGATAGTACAAACATTGAACAATGATTCATGTAGCTCAATAAAATAGCTACATAATATGAGATGATCTATTACATATTGAATCAAGGATAGATGTAGTAAGAGGCAGCAAGGCTACACCCTAACCTAGATAAAATAATCAAGTTGATCTAGAAGATAAAAGGTAATTGATCGCCTAAATAATCATGTACAAAATACAAGATAATGGATATGGATCTTAAGGATCATACTTTAAATTTACAACCTGATACATAAGGACACCCCAAAAATAATATCAAGTCTGGAGTACTAAGCAGGGCCAAACACATGGACAAGGGGTGATAGACTGTCTAAAACCTTAAATATTAGCTTAGCTAAGTCAGAATAAAGGTAAGGTTTATGTTCCTTATAGGATGAAGTAGAAAACAAAAATAAAGGAAATCAAAGTAAATAAAAAAAAGTTAACCGAAACAAAATGAGATATAGTTCTTTTTGGTAGAAATCTATATTTGGATAGAACTTGGATAAGGATTCACCAAGCAAGCACACCCACCAACATGAAAAAAAATCATAACCTCTATATACCCTTAGCATAGCTTATGAGAAATCATCATTTGTGTATATTCCATCTCTCTCTCAAGATCATGTTATATCTACATTATAACCACGATTTCCTCAAAATGACAAACATACAAGTAAGATATATAACTATATAATCATTGACTTTGGTGATCCAACACTTTCATGCATTCACATTACTCATTGACTCCAAATATAATCTGATACTACTCTCTCGAGGAATTAGAATTAAATTTCACAAGATGGTAACTAAAAATACACATGATCCATTCATGAAAAAGAGTAAGAAGATACACATTGTTAAGAGTATATACATTAAATGAAATATGACAGTTCACATGGTTGGGAGGCCTTGGTGACTACTCCCAACCCAAGTTAATGGTTTTAGCCATGCATGTTAAATGTGTGATTTACAAGTAATGAAGTCCATATCCTAAGAGAAAAAATGAATGACTATAAAGCAGAAACATGAAGACGGAAGTGTTGAAAATCGAACAGTTTCCACTAGGTACTAAATGCCAATGTAGGCATCCTCTTCAGTGTCAATGATAGGGATGGTGGCATGTAAGACTCCTCAAACCTTCCTTCTATTCAATTTAGGCAGTAGGTGTCTCTAGGTTATGTGAACAAATGAGACTTGTACTCTCATCCTTGTCTGCCAATGAGGATTGATGGTGAGGTCTCAGTTGGACACCCTGCGATACCCACTGCCACTGAGTTACTTAGGCATGTGCCTATAGGCACATGCCTTGAGGCTTGGAGTACAAATAAATCCCCTACACTCAAGTGCCTAGAGCACACCACTGATACCTATAAATAGGGACCTCAACCCTTTTAAAGAAGGCTAATCATCTTTCATCACGAGACACCAGATCTAGATGAACCTACTCTCAACATGCCTAAGGCTAACATGGATGCTTATTCTAAGTACTCTGAAGAAGTTGTTGATGTCAAGTGCCTCATGTTGTTCTCAATGAACTATGATTTGTAGAGACAACATGAGAACATGGACATTATTGAGAAGGTAACACATCTTACGAACATGTACCAAGACCAAGAAAGATAAGAGATATATGATGTCTCTAAGGTGTTGTTCAAGTGAAATATGGAAGCAAGAGATCTAGAGGTCCCCATACACTCAAGTTAATTGGGTATGCGCAGAACCTTGCTAGATTGGTATTTCCCTTGGGTTCAGAGTTGGCCACATATGTGATTCTACAGTCACTACTAGAATCATATAGCCACTTTGTCATGAACTACAACATGAATGATTTTGACAAGACGTTATTAGAATTACATGGCATGTTAAGGACAATTGAAGAACAAATGAAGAAGGACAAACCCAAACCTATGATGATGATTAGTAGAGGGAAGTCCACGGGCAAAGGCCAATCTAAGAAGAGTTCTAAAGCTAATCACAAACTAAAGTCTTCTACATTGAAAGCTAAGGGAGGAGTGAATAAGGAAGGGAAGTGGCGCCACTGTCACTAGCTTGGACACTGGAAAAGGAACTCAGGAAGAAGGGGATAGAGAACTTCACTTCAGGACCTGAGAAGAAGTAAGGTAGAGCTGTGTGGAGCAAGAGTTGCTGGCACTACAGTTCAATCTTTCATTCATGTAATGGGAATGTAAGAGAATTACTGAGTTGCTATTATGTACCATCCATTAATGAAAACACCATGTATCATGTATGAATAACAATTTTATGAATATTTGATTTTTTGTTTTAACATACATGATCTTATATGGCAGTGCCCTATGTCTCATAATCTATACTTGGTATATCTGGAGACAAATATGTGTAACTGTAACATACTGAAATCCTCTATGTACCTCTTTGTACTCTTTTCTATAAGTTTTTGTCCTTCTTTTCATTCCATATGTCTTTGGATTTGATTTTGAGGAATTATGATGGTTATTGGATAAATGTTTCCCATATATTCTAAATATAGGATTATATGCACAAATACCTCAGTTGAATTTAGATAATGGGAATAAAGTGCAAATTGTACACTAAGCAATAAAAAGAATAAAATAATTTGTCCTGGAATTTTCTAGCACTTCCTAGAATAAGAGAAATGAGAGAAAATCCGAATTTTATATAAGGGAAAAGATAAATGCAATAATTAAAGGTAATATGGGAATTTATGGGTAAAGAAGATAATTAGAATATTTTTGCACCAAATAATATAATTTGAAACCATTAGGATAATTTGACACTTAAATTCGTTTCCTTGATCAAAAAGTAACTGAAGGGCCAAGTATCATTTAAAGTGGAACATAAATATAAATATTAATGGCATTATCAAAAGAAAATAGGGAATATACCAATAAAGTGAAATAAAATACTTAATGTTCTCAAATCAGGAAAATAACTCCAAATTCGTATTCTAAACATAAAAATAAGCCTTTGGGCAAATTTGCAGCTAATTTGGATAATGTGTGAATAATGAGTAAAATTGGTGAGTGAAACTATGTACAATATATTATTATTTTAATAAATAAATAAATAATCTCATTTGGTGAAGATAATTGCAAAATCGTATTCCAAACTCTTCAGGAGACTTATGGGTGAAGTTACATAAAATTTAGATAATGTTATCACCGCTTTTGAAGGAGGAAAGAGAAAATGACATTGTAATTATTTTACCTATAAAAATTTCTCAAAAGGCAAAACTAACTCCATATTTTGACTCTACGCGTCAAAACAAGTCAGAATATAAAATTTGGTAATTTTTGGACAACGTTTGAGCCTCCAAAAGAAGAGAGAGAAAAACATTCAAGAATTAATTGAATTTTGGTCGAATTTCATTTTGCAACTATTCCTTGTTTCATCCGCGCGATCGGACGGCCCAAAATCCATCGTGGACTCGGGACCATTGATCCGACGGCTCACAGTCGTCTTCTACCTCTAGTCTTATAAGGCAACAGGCCTTGATTTCCCGATTTTTCAAATCAATATATCTTGAGTTTTACTCGACGATTTTTGCTCAAATTTGTTTTGTTGGATTCCTTGCGCAATTCCGCACAAGATTATCCCAAAAACTTTGGGATTAGACGAGTTTTTGAGAAACGCCTAAACTGGCCGCCGACCTCCTCTCCTTGCTCCTACCTAAACCCTAACCTAGGGTACCTTGCCTATAAATATTGCAACCCCAGCGACCGCCATCGCCTTAGCAACTCGTTCGTGCTCTCAATTTGGTGTTTCACGGACGAACTGACTCCCAACTGGCCTCCGAAGAACTCTGACTTGCGGCGCCCCTCCTTCTCCAGTTGTTTCTTCTCCGTCCAATCAACAGGCACCATCTAGTTCGGCTTTGCGTGTGCTTCGATTCGACTACTTGTGCGTGGTTTCTCGTCGCCTATAGCGTTTTTCCCCAAATCCACCGCAAGCAGCTGCCGCTGCTCTTGCACGAGGATGATCGGGCGAGAGGTAGATGAAGACCCCGTCGTTTTACCGTTTTGCCCCCCGCTCGTCTCTTCTTTTTTTTTTCGTTCGGGGCCATCGTGCCTTTTTACCCTGCTCTGACCCAGCCGCTCGACCGGCTGTGGGCGTCCCTGAGGCGCGGGTCACCGCTCCCAAGAACTCGCGACCGCTCGACTTGGCTTGCCTTGCCTACGTGGCAGGCTGTGATTGGTCGAGACAAAATAATTTGTATAAATTAATTCTGTTGTCTAAAATTAAAAGTAGATAGTGTTTTGAAATCAGGAAGACGAGACCTATTCATTAAAAATAAATTTGAGTTTTGATATTGATGTTTGCGAAAACATAATTTTTAGAATAAATTAATTAATTTAAAATCACAAAAATTAACCCTAAAAGTCCATGTTTTCAAAACAGACAATATTATATGTTATTTTGATAAGGAAATCCTAACTAAGATGATGATGAGGTTTTCAGAGTCTAAAACGAGGGTTTGCGCAAAAAGTTAGTAATATTAGGGTTTTTCAACCTTTAAAGAATGCATACAATTCTAATTTATAAATCTAATGATGGACTAGGGAAAGTGGGTTCTAAAATTCGTGTGAAGGGTTGAAAAGAGAAATTCTAGAAGACCTGAGGCTAAGGTATGTGTTTTGTTTGTGCATCTACCTTTCAGTTGGGAAAACATTATGCCATTACCCATAATTTCTTATGAGGTTTAATCTGATCTAAATCCTTGCTTCTTGAAACCTAAATTGCTTAATGCCTCAAAAATTAGTTGTAGTATTATCTTGTTTGGGTTCTTATACCCCACTACCATGTTACATAATCTTTTGCTTAATCTTTCCATAAATCCTTTGCTAGCATGTAATTAAATGTTCTATTTAATTATAAAGTAGTGGTACTTATGTACAACCACCCATAGAGGGCATGTATATAATCGCCCTAGGGAAATGTTTATAATTCTCCCCAATATATATTATAGGTGACTGGAAATGTCTTATTCTTCCCTCACCTAAGGTTAGAGGTCCAGTAGGTGCCTCAGCCCTACTTAGTTAGGTAGACATATTAATTTACATGCAAAACCCTTATTTATTTTGTTATTGGCAAGTTTCATTATAAAAAGCCTCATACTCCTTGATGTCTCACTTTACACCAAATATCTAGCCTAATTTACTTGTTAAAACTTTCATTGCCACTTTTAGAATATTCTTGTAACACATACTTTTCTCCCTTTTCCTTTTGCTGGGTGACTTCCCAACCACCCAGGTGTTGGTGCTGTGCAAGGTGAAGGACAAGCTTGAAGAAAGTTTCCTCCGCAGTTAATCGTTAGCTTTTCAAGAAGGATGGCTAGGTTGCTATAGCTAGATCCTCTTATCTTATCTTTTCTTTTAGAAATCAGTTATGTAATAAACATTAAAGCCATGCACAAGCTTATTATTTCTTTCTTTCTGCTGCTATTGACATTTTATTATGTATCTGGAATCATGCTTATTTACTTGGAATATTATGCAATCATCCTTAAAGTCTCTAAATTCTTATTAAAATTGTGGATGTTCGTATTTCCTTTAAATTTTAGTAAAGAGGTGATCTCGCCTCTTTACAGTAACACATATACTAAATAACTTGATGGCTCAAATAATAAATACTATAGCATTGTCATTTAGAGAACATAAACTAGAATTGCATTTCAAGATCCCATAATGATGGTTATCTAGACTCTTTTGGTTATTTAACCAATAGAGATATGCAAGTCTTATTTATTGGGCAATAGCTTGCACTCTTGAGTGAAAACGATTCTCAACGTCATGAACCACTCATGGAAGTTATTCCTATTCAACATGTCCTTCTCAAGGACCAATCTCTAAGAAAATGTGTTTGTATTTTCCATTAGATTCCACAAAAGAATTTTGCAACCTTTGACAAAAAAATACTTCTTATTTGATTTGAGTTGATATATTTGATGATATTAATAAGGCTCTTAATTAATGATAGCTCCCACAATTTTGTTCAAATTGATAGCCCTCACTACCAATTTAGAAGATTGCAAAATACAACCTTCTAGTGAGCCAAAACCCAAAACAATTAAGTTATTACTCATACAACATCAATGTCTATAACTAATTCTTAAGGTAGGCAACTTTTGCCCATTGCATATCATGCAATTCTTGGATGGATGGTATGCGAAACTCTTTGCCATAGTCATTTGCATGCTTATAGGCAGTTAATCTCAATATTGTCACCTAGTAAAGTCTGACCCAAAAGCCAACATGATAGTTATGCACCCTACTTTGCAGACCCACACAACTATCATCACATTTCCATGATATGGACAACACACCATAGTTAGTTGATCAAACTTTTCATGTGTGTTTATTATGGAAAACATCAAAAATTAATATTTTATTGAGGGATTTATATTTACATAAATACAAACATATCCAATCATCACATACTCATATGTATCATATACATACTATCCACAAACAAAACATGAAATTATAAAATACAAGCAATGGTTATGGCCATACTATTGTAATTCCTTAGAGCTACAAGGAATTACTACCACCTAAGGTCCACATCATATGTAGAAACATGTTGTTGATGAAGATCTATGATGGAACCTGTCTAAGCTAATTGATTCAACTCTTAAACTGATCGGTTGGTCTCCAGGTTGGTTGGTTGGTCTCTCAGATTGGTCAACTGGTCTTCAATTCAAGTGACATCTAGACTCCTCCACTAAATCGGTTGGGCCACCAACTTATCAGTCGACTCCTGCTATCATCTGGACTCCTTGGTCCTCCAGTCGATCGGTTTGACTTTTGAGTCATTCGGTTCATCTAGTGCAAAACATATTCTTTGAAATAATAGGAAACAAAACTATCCCAATCCTATTTAAATTATTACATTGTAATAGGGAAACTTTGGGTTACATTCTAGGGGAGCATAGGAAGGAAAGCATTGATTTTTTTACATATTGAAAAGAAGAGACAGGCTCAGTATACAAACTAAGATATAAAACAGGAATAAAAACCATCCAACTATGCACAAAGATCTACATGTATTGGCCATAACCATGCTAACATCTACCATCAAAACACATTTTTAGCAAGAAGCGTATAAATTGCACATATATATATATATTGGAATCATATATGGTATTTAATTAAATATGCAAATTAATTATTTAAATATTCACATCACATGTAATAAATAAATGATAAAATCAAAATCTGGTTATATCAATTTATCCCCCAAAATATAGTAAATTTATGTGGCTCTGATACCAATTTTAGAAAATATAGCATCAGATACAACATCAGAAGAAAAAAAATATTTCCATATTCCCATTGGATAGTGGATCATGTCAAAAACTGTGTAAAGCGAAGGAGGGTTGCAAGGAATATACCTGATCCTGGAGCAAGTCCAGTGACTATCCTTACTGTGGCATGCTTCTTTGTCGAGCTGTATCTAAATGATTTGTCAGCAAAATCCACTTGGTGTAGCACCACAAATGGTAGTTGATGACATCCTCCTAGCGAGTGGCAAAGGCCTTCTCACTCTACATAGTCCATGCAGACCACCAGGAACTCAATGTTGTGTTACAAAATCCAATAGGAATGTATTGTCCCTTTGAACGTCAACCTGCTAGGGTAAATTCATTCTCCCGTGTTGTGACTCCTTTGTTATCCCTCCCTTTTACCAATAGGACTTGCTCAAGCTCTTTGATTATCACAACTAGAGAGGACAAAAATTGTCAGAGCTTATTGTTGTGTCTCTATAATCCTTGACTACCCCCCTTTATATAGGATGGCCAGGGTTAGGTTTTCCAGTTCATCTGGGAGTCAAAGAGATGGAATTTTATTAATTTTCTGAAAGTTGTGAGCCAGTCGGTTCACATGTAAAATGACCGATTTAACACTTAAACTGGTTGGTTCACTTGCTTTCCTATTCTCAATTACATTGACTTTCAATATTCAATTAATATACAACATGATGTCATCTTCAATCCTTGATCCAATCATTTTGATCATTGAACTGAGAAGTTCACAAGTTGAACTGACCATTTCAGACCTTGAACTAATCCATTCACCATCTGAACCGGTTGGTTCATGCTCTAATTTAGGTAATGTTCAACCAATGTAGTTTAAATTAACCTGACACTTGAATTAGAGACACTTGAATGAGGTAGTTCAACACTTGAACTGGTTAGTTCACAGTCTAATCAGTTAATTTTTAGCTGTAGTTGTTTAAATTGAATACCTAAACACTTTAGTAATCAAGTTAAACATGATTCATGAATAAAATCCTATTCCAAGTGTATCCTATGTCTGCGAACCTATAGATCCCAAGTTACATTGGCAGTGAGTGTCCATAACTAATTTATGACATCACAAGCAATTACTGGTATCTAGCAACATATCTTTGCTACCCAAGTAATTGGAAAGTTGGTGAACAACTTCAACCTAGAATCCTTGATCAGTGTTATAATGATTGTATATTTCCTTTGTCTCTAAACTTGAGGCATGGAATTGATCCTCTCAACGTTCAATTAATGTTCTTTGAACTAAACAAACTTCCTGACATGCATGTGAGCTAACATACCATATATGGATTCACATGAATTCATCCATACATTTCTTAGTATCACTTACCAAGTGTCTTGGGTACCAATCTCTTATAGGAGGGACAAATGCCATCTACATCACTCACACTCTGTCCCCATGTGTCACAATGCACTCCAGCATCACCTTTATGACAACCCTTATTCAAGGTCACACTAGATGATGTCAAAATACACTGAATGACATATGATGAGTATAGTGACTTCAGGTCTAAGAACTACAATCTCCACTATGACTATGAGAGCTTATTTTGACTACCATTCCATGGTCCCCATGTATCACTCTCAAGGTGGGGTTGTCTGATACACTGTACTCTGACATGTACCTATGTGTTTGGTTTGATATCACATATCATGACTGATGAGATTATGTCATCAATGAACACACATTCTAATCTTATGTATTACTGTTGTCTATTTTACTTCCACAATATTATCTGACTAAGGACATAACAAGAATGCATGTACTCTTATCATACATATGATCTCATTGTGTAGGTCATCAACCTAAAGACATATGTCATAAAAAAACAACATTCTTTAGACATTTACTACCCATGACATCATCTCATGATTGAAACAAACATAATAGACATAATTACCTTTATCATTATCAAATCAAGTATATGATGCCAAATTACAATCATCATATGATCATCTCTATGGACATAAATACCAACACTTAGTCATGTGAGACTTTAGACATCCATGATTGACATATATTTTTCTTTGAGATGGGGAATGCTAGGTTATATAGAAACAACCTAGATTATTTTTTGAGCTAATTCTTGTAGCTAATGTTGATGTTAGTTCATATATTCCAATAATTTAACTAATATTGTTTCTTTACCATATTAGTTTACTATAATTTCTCTCTAATTACATTCTGATCCATGGCATTCAACCATGTATTGATGCATATCTTATTATCCTCGTTGAGTTTGAAATCCTTATATCACCTTGATTCTATATTGTAAACGAACACACTCACTATTTAAACTGACACATTCACTATTATATTTTCATTATAATTACATTAATTCAACAATCTTTAAAGTGATATCAACTAATCTAGAACCTACTTGAAGAGGATGACACAATTTGCATCACGGCCCTTGAACTATTTATTGTTTCTGTGTAAATTATTTGGTGACAACACATCTTATAGGCATTGAACGATAGGTAGAGGATCTCCATGATCTCATATATTTCCAATATATGTAATTGTATAGAATATTTCAAAACATGCATCTCCCATTCCATGATATTTCAAAATGAGAATGCCATTGTCAAACCTCCCATGAGGTTGGAGGATAATTTTTGTTCCTAATCTGTGTATATCATCAGATGAAGGAAAAAAGTCCCATCACATTAAACAAAATTTAGACCTCAAACTAGACATCCTACTATTCTTCCCTCAATTGTGGTTTGAAACCAAAGAATCATCATCGACATATTTGGGCCATTTATGGAAGTGTGCTCCACACTTTTTAGTCTTTAATTTGTATGATGATTAATTGGAATGAGGATTTATCCTCTTTTCCTTAATACATTATGCCTGGTCATATGTAGAGATGACATCAAATCATGGACTACAATTCAACTAAGATTTTTTTACTTTTTACACTATTAGAAACTTATAGCCATGTGGAGGTCTATTCGAGACTCTCATTGAATCCTTCTTATCTTTTTCATTGAGGGTGGGATATATTACGTGAGCTACTTCAACACAATTCTCATTATAATGTCCCTTAGTGTAAATTGGATCACATGTTACATTAGAGACTTATTTGAGAGGGCTCAACAAAATAGTGATCCTTATGTTGTAGGTGATTTCATGCATACAAATGGCTAATGTCTTATATGGTAGCTAATTTCATGCATAATATTGCAGATGAAGAGTGATAGTTATTTGAACATCTTAGTGAAACTCACAAATTACTCTAGTGTGACATCACAAACAACTCTACTCCAACGAGGTCACAAGGTTACTTCCTCCACTAACCTCACCTAGCAAGTTCATGCCTGACATACAAGGTCGACCTGTTTATAGGTGTTTGGATGCAAGTTGATATATATGCCCCTAACACTTCTACTTCAAGAAGTCATCAAAGTAAAACAACAAATTTGGAAAACCCTACAAAAATAATGTGTAACTTTTTGATAGAAAATGGATCAATATCATAACTTATAAGCCAAACATTTATACACAAAATAAATCACTCTAATGTGCCACACAACTAGAAATAGCTAGATCAATTGACCTCTAAAACTCATACTAAAACAAAAAAAGGCCCTTCAAAAAGTGTGATCTTGAAACTCATACTAAAACAAAAAAGGCCCTTCAAAAAGTGTGATCTTGAAAAATTACATCAGTCAATGACATGCATGCACTGAACTTAGCACAAATGCCAAATATACAGATAGCTGACAGCTTAAAATTATAATGCAAGAAATAACAAAGCCTGAAAACAAACAAATGAAGGTCAAGAAGTGATTCATTAGTTAAGATTCTAGCATTCTTAATTTTTTAACTTGAAGATGTTAAGGTAAACAAAAAAACTAAGGGAAATAACCTCGTTCTTGTGAGAGTTTCTTGATTTATCAACTCTCAAACACTCACTTTGTTTAATATTTGATGATTTCTCGTATAGAACAAATACCATCTGTAAAGAGGCGAGATCACCTCTTTACTAAAATTTAAAGGAAATACAACATCCACAATTTTAACAAAAATTTAGACTTTGAGGATGATTGCATAATATTCCAAATAAATAAGCATGATTCCAGATACATAATAAAATGTCAATAGCAGCAGAAAGAAAGAAATAACAAGCCTTCTAATGGCTTTATTGTTTATTACATCATTGCTTTCTAAAAGAAAAGATAAGATAGAATAGAGGATCTAGCTATAGCAACCTAGCCATCCTTCTTGTCAAGCTAACGATCACAACAAAGGATTCTTTCTTCAAACCCTTCCTTCACCTTGCTCAGCTCCAACAGCTGGGTGGTTGGGAAGACACCCAGCAAGAGGGAAAACAAGAAAGTATGTGTTACACTAATAATCTATCAAAGGCAAAGAAAGTTGTAACAAGTAAATATAGGCTAGATATTTGGTGTAAGAAGATATCAAAGAGTATGAGGTTTTTATAAGAGAACTTGCCATTAACAAAAATAATTAAAGGTTTTAGCATGTCATTTAATATGTCTATCTAACTAAGTAGGGTTGAGGCACCTACTGGACCTCTAACCTTAGGTGAGGGAAGAATTATAAACATTTCCAATCACCTACAATTTTTAATGGGGAGAATAATAAACATTCCCCTAGGGCGATTTTATACATGCCCTCTATGGGTGGTTGTACATAAGTACCACTACTTAAAATTTAAATAGAACATTTAATTTCATGCTAACAAAAGATTTATGGCAAGAATAAGCAAAAGAATATATATCATGGCAGTGGGGTATGAATACCCAAACAAGAGAATACTATATCTACTTTTGAGGCAATTAAGACATTTAGGTTTCAAGAATTCAATGGTTTAGATCAAGTTAAACCTCATAGAAGAAATATAGGTATTGGACTAAAGATTTCCCAACTGATAGGTAGATGCACAATCAAAACTCATACTAAACACATACCTTGGCCTCAGGTGTCCTAAATTTCCCTTTTTCAACTCTTCACACGAACTATAAACCCAAACTTCCTAATACATCATTATATTCATAAATTAGAATTACATGCATTCATTTAAAAGATTGAAAACCCTAATTTACTAACTTTTTGCACAAACTCCCGATTCAGACTTCAAAAACCTCATAACCATCTTAGTTAGGTTTTCCTGATCAAAATAACATATAATATTGTATATTTTGGAAATATGGATTCTTAGGGTTAATTTTAGTGATTTTTAAGATAATGAAATCGATTTTAAAAATACATTTTTGCAAACCTCAAAACCAGATCTCAAAAACATTTTTATTAAATAGATCTCGTTTTCCTGATTTCAAAACACTATTTATTTACTATTTTTGACCAACGGAATAATTTATAAAAATTATTTTATCTCGACCAATGGCAGCTTGCCACGTAGGCAAGGCCAACCGCGTCGAGCGGTCGCGAGCGACTGAGAGCGGTTACCCGCGCCTCAGGGACTCTCGCCACCGGTCGAGCGACCCGGTCAAAATAGGCGGAAAAAGACTCAACTACCCCGAACAGAAAAAGAAGAAAAGAAGGAGCGAGCGGGGCAAAACGGTAATTTGCACGTCGTCTTCTTCCTCGCCCGATCCACCTCATGCGCGAGCAGCTTGCTCGGTCGATTTGGGAAAAATCGTGATACTTGATGAAAACTCGCGTTCAGGTAGTCGAAAGAAAGGGAAAGAAGAGACGAAGTCGGTAGTACCTTCAATTGAAGACGAGATCGCCGGAGGAGAGAAGAAGAAGCGCCGCAAGCTTGGGACCTTCGGCTGCTCGTTGGGGGTCGAAACGTCCACGAAAATCCAAATTGAAGATACGAACAGGTTGCTAAGGTGATGGCGGTCGCTGGGGTTGCGATATTTATAGGCAAGGAGCCCTAGACTAGGATGTGGGTAGTAGCAAGGAGAAGTACTCAGCGGCTAGTTTAGGCGTTTCTCGAAAACGCATCTATTCCCAAACTTTTTGGGATAGATCGGTTCGGAATCTCGCAAGGAAACCAACGCAAGTTATTTGAGCGAAAATCATCGAGTAAATCTTGAGATATTTCAATTTTAAGAAAATGAAAACAAGGAACCTGTTTCCTTGTTCGACTTGAGGTAGAAGATGATCGAGGACCGTCCGATCGATGGACCCGAGTCCATCAACGAATCTGAGCCATCCGATCTCGCATTAGATGAAATATCCCTTAGCAAAAGTCGATCAAAACTATTAGATTTTAAATGTTTTTCTCTTTCTTATTTTGGAGGCTCAAACGTTGCCCAACAATTATGAAAAATTATATCCTAACTTATTTCGACGCGTAGAATTCAATTATGGAGTTAGTTTTGCATTTTGAGAAAGTTTGATAGGTGAAATAATTAATATATCATTTTCTCTTTCCTCCTTCAAAAGAGGTGATAACATTATCTAAAATTAATGTAACTTCACCCATAAGTCTCCTTAAAGGTGAGGAACACGATTTTGCAATTATCTTCACAAGTTGAAATTATCTTTATATTTATTAAATAAATTAGAACATTCTACACACTTTCTCTCTCCTATTTTACTCATTATTCATATATTATCCAAATTAGTTGCAAATTTGCACAGAGGCTTATTTTTCTGTTTAGAATACGAATTTGAAGTTATTTTCTTGATTTGAGAGCATTAAGTATTTTATTTCTTTTTATTGGCATATTTCCTATATTTTATTGATAATGTTATTAATATTTCCATTTTAAATGATACTTGACCCTTAAGTTACGTTTTGCTCAAAGAAACGAATTAAACTATCAAATTATCATGATGGTTTCAGATTATAATATTTGTTGCAAAAATCTTTTGTAATTATCTTCATTACTCATAAATTCTCATATTATCATTAATTATTACATTTATCTTCTTCCTTTTATAAAATTCGGATTTTCTTCATATCTCTCATATTCTAGGAAACACTAGAAGGTTCTAGGACGAATTATTTTACTCTTTTTATTACTTAGTGTGAATTTGCATTTTAGACCCATTATCTAATTCTAACTGAGGCATTTGTGCATGCAACCTTGAAATAAGAATATATGGGAAACATTTATCCAATAACCATCTTAATTTCTTTTAAATCAAAGCCAAGGACAAGAGGAACAAAAAATGAAGGACAAAACTTATAGAAAAGAGTACAAAGAGGTACAAAGGAGATTTCAGTATGTTACAGCACTCCACCCCTTAAAAAGGATTTCGTCCCCGAAATCTCATACAAAGAGGGAAGGGTGAGTACGCAACATCTCATCTCTCAACTCCCAAGTGGTTTCTTCTAAACCATGGTATCTCCACAAAACCTTCACCAACTCTATCTCCTTATTCTTCAGCTACTTTACTCGGGAGTCAAGGATCTTCACAAGTAGTTCTTCATAAGTCAAATTCTCATTAATCTCCACAGGTTCAAAGGTGAGCACATGAGATGGATCCTTAACGTACTTCCTCAGCATAGAAACATGGAACACATTGTGAATCTTGTCATAAGTAGGAGGCAAAGCTAGACGATATGCACAATCCCCCACTTTATCTAAGATCTCAAATGGTCCAACATAGCAAGGACTCAACTTGCCTTTTACTTTAGATCTTGCAATAGAACGTATAGGCTTGATCTTTAGAAAAGCATAATCTCCCACTAAGAAGCTTACATCAGACCTCTTCTTATCAGCATACATCTTCTGTCTGTCTTGAGCAGCTTTCATCTGTTTCCTTATCAACTGTACCTTCTCAAGCATCATCTGCATGTCATCAGTCTTCACTAGGGAACGTTCACCAACATCATCCCAGTGCAAAGGCGAATGACAAGGTCTACCATAAAGAGCTTCAAAAGGTGGAATACCAATACTGGCTTGGTAGCTATTGTTGTAAGCGAACTCTGCTAATGGTAGATATCGATCCTAGGCACCACCCCAATCCATCACACAATCACGTAGCAAGTCCTCCAGAATCTGAACTGTTCTCTCGGACTGACCATCAGTTTGCGGGTGGTAAGCAGTGCTGAAATGCAGATCAGTACCCATCTCTTCCTGAATCTGACCCCATAAACGAGAAGTGAATTTCGGGTCTCAATCAGAAACTATCACAATAGGGACACCATGCAGACGAACTTTCCACTCCACATACAACTGAGCCATCTCAGCAACTTTATACGTGGTTTTGAAAGGCAAGAAATGAGCAGATTTTGTAAGCCGATCAATCACCACCCAAACAGCATCATAACCTCTCTTGGACTTAGGGAAACCAGTAACAAAGTCCATTGTGATCTTCTCCCACTTCCATTCTGGAATCTCAAGAGGATGAAGAAGACCACCAGGTCGTTGATGTTCAATCTTGACTTGCTGACATGTCAAGCACTTCGCTACGAACAAAGCTACATCATTCTTCATGTTCTTCCACCAGAAGCTTCGTTGTAAGTCCTTGTACATCTTTGTTGTGCCAGGGTGAATAGTGTACTTGGAACCATGAGCTTCACTCAGAACCTTCTGTCTCAGATCACCAACATCGGGTACCCACAACCTTTGTCTGAAGCGGATAGCACCATCCACTCCGACAGAGAAGTCAGATTGCGGTTTCTCAGATAAATCTTTCAACTCTTCAAGCTCGGAACTCTCCAACTGTGCAAACATGACTTCTGAGATCTAGGTTGGCATAACGGTCAAACTGGCCATATGAACACACAACTTATCTTCATCCACTGAATCGACAGGTTGAGATTTCCAACTGGCCACATGTTCAAGGTTTTCGCACACAGAACATCTCAGAGCAGCACAAACAACATCCTTCTTGCGACTTAAAGCATCAGCTACGAAATTTGCTTTACCAGGATGATAGGTGATGGTGAAGTTGTAATCTTTAAGATATTCCATCCACCTACGTTGTCGCAAGTTCAGATCCGTATGAGTCAACAGATATCTCAAACTCTTATGATCAGAAAAGACTTCAAACTTTTCTCCATAGAGGTAGTGTCGCCAGATCTTCAAAGCATGAACTATGGCAGCCAGCTCCAAATCATGCGTAGGCCAATTAGCTTCATTAGGTTTCAACTGTCGAGAAGCATAGGCGATCACCTTTCCTTCTTGCATCAGAACACACCCTAAGCCTTGTCGGGATGCATCGGTGTAGATGACATAGGGTATGCCCTCAACAGGCAAAGCAAGCACTGGAGCAGAAGTCAGACTCATCTTCAACTTCTGAAAACTGTCCTCACATTCAGGGGTCCATGAGAACTTGACCTCCTTCCGAGTCAGCTTGGTCAAAGGTAAAGCCAACTCAGAAAACCCTTTGATAAACTTCCGATAGTAACCAGCTAGACCAAGGAAAATACGGATTTCTGACGGGTTTCTCGGAGCATTCCACTTAGTCACAGCTTCTACCTTTGCAGGATCAACAGCTATATGGCCGGCAGAAATCATGTGACCAAGAAACATCACTTCCTTTAACCAGAACTCGCATTTTGAGAATTTTGCATACAATTGATTTTCTCACAATGTGTTGAGTACAATCCGCAAGTGCTCGCGATGTTGTTCCAACGTCTCGGAATAAACCAAAACGTCATCAATAAACACCACTACAAACTTGTCGAGGTATGGGCGGAATATTCGGTTCATCAGGTCCATGAACGCAGCAGGGGCATTTGTCAAACCAAAAGGCATGACCATAAATTCATAATGCCCATAGCGGGTTCTGAACGCTGTCTTCGGAACATCATCATCCTTCACGCGCATCTGGTAGTAGCCACTTCACAGATCCATCTTGGAGAACACGATGGCTGACTTCAGCTGATCAAATAGGTCGTCGATGCGCGACAACGGATAATGATTCTTCACTGTCACCTGGTTGAGCATGCGGTAGTCCATACACATCCGCAAAGATCCATCTTTCTTCTTCACGATCAAGACAGGTGCTCCCCAAGGGGATATACTAGGGCGAATGAAGCCCATGTCGAGAAGCTCTTCAAGCTGCTTCTTCAACTCCGCCAGCTCAGCAGGAGCCAAGTGGTAAGGTGGCTTCGATATCGGTGAAGTTCCAGGTATGAGCTCGATGGAGAATTCCACCTCGCGATTTGGTGGCAACCCGGGTAACTCCTCAGGGAAGACATCTGGGAAGTCCTTCACCACATCAACATGGTCTTGAGCAGGAGGTGTAGCATCAAGAACTATAGAGGCTAGGAAGGCTCTACACCCTTGTGAGATGAGCTTTTCAGCTTTGATGGCAGAGATGACGAACTGTCGCTCTCCTCGCTTCTTGCCATTGACACACACTCTTCCTTCATCAGGATGAAACAGACTAACCTTGGATTCCTCACAAAACAGAACAGCTTTATACTTCTTTAACCAATCCATACCCAGGATGATGTCAAAGACGGTCATATCAAGCAAGACAAAAACTGTGGGAAACATTTTTCCAGATACACAGAGGTTCAAGGTAGGAGTTTGGAGGTACGAGGAGCGGATTTTACCACTAGGAGTTTTTACATGTAACACATGATCCATAAACTCAGATTCGATTTCAAGCATAGAGGCAAACTATCTGGATATGAAGGTATTGGAGGAACCAGAATCAAACAGAGCTTTTAAAGGATGCATATTGAGGTGTAGTGTACCTTCAATCACTTCATTGCCTTCACCAACTTCTTCAGCATTGAGAGCAAACACTATCCCATTCCGCCTTTCAGCTGGCGGACGCCTCGGGTTCTGGTTTTTGTTGTTATTGTTGTTGTTGTTCTGCGGTGGAGGGTTCTGTCTCGGCTGTTGCGGCTGCGGGGCATTATTCTGCCCTTGCTGGAAATGGGGGCAGTTGGGTCGGATGTGCCCAACCTGGCCGCACTCGTGGCAGGTTGGTGGAGGACGGTTGCCAACACGAGCAGGTGCATTGTTGGCGGGACATCTTCCAGGAGGATGGTGGCGATTGCATCTGTTGCAGCGATCACGTCCACGGTTCTCATGCTGGTTCGGATTTTTCCTTTTGTTGTTGTTGAAGCCACTGGAAGACTGAAATCCCAGATAAGACTCGATGGCGAGAGCCTTGTCCACCATTTGTTGAAATGTGAGTGGCAGCTGTGGAACATGGCTTCGACCAACATGGTAGTTTAGGCCCTCCAAGAACAAGGTCGCTCTTCTGTCAGCTCCAAGGTCGGTGGCGTAACGTTCTAACAGCAGAAACTTCTGAACGTAGTCGGCCACGCTCATGCTTCCTTGCTTGAGACTGTAAAACTCAGCCTCCTTCTTCCTCAGGAAAGCAGGGCAGATGTACTTCATTCTGAACAACTTCAGGAACTGGGTCCACTCCATGGAGGAGGTGTCTCGAGTGCGGGAAACTCCGTTCCACTAAACACGCGCCGGTCCATCCAGCACGTACGTCGCGAACCAAACCTTCTGGTGAGGAGGGCAAGCCATACCCTCGAAGGTCCGATCCAGGGCCAACACCCAGTCGTCGGCTTTGTGCACCATGTTAGGCTCACTCTCACCCTTGAAGTAGGGTGGCTGCATCTTGATGAAGTCAGTGAGGGTGAACTCCCTCGGCTTGGCGGCAACAGCAGCAATGGTGTTGAGTTGTCCCATCATGGTGGAGGACAACAACTATCGCAGCATCACCAGTTCTTGCTCAGGTGTGAAGGCGGGAACACCAGAGGCTGGTTGGTTAACAGCAGGAGTCGCAGGAGTGTCGGGGTTGTCAAGGGTGGACTCCTGGTTCGTGTTGTCGAACAAGTCACCTCTCCTGAAATTAGGGTTAACATATTAAATTTTCAGGAGTAAAGAATCATAGATGAGAGGGAAAAGAAATAGAGATGAGAAAAGGATAACTAGAATGCTATTGCCTAAAAGCATACTATTTCGGGCAGTTCGTATCGGCGCAGGCCAGGCCGGATCATATGGGCACGGGAGTCCCCGTATGCCAAGCTAGTGGGTCGGAGGAAAATCTTGCCAGCCCCCATGCCCTGATCCTTTCTAGACACCGTTGCCTCAACTGCATGCCCTAATAGTCACCTAAAGGCTCTGATACCATGCTGTAAAGAGGTGAGATCACCTCTTTACTAATATTTAAAGGAAATACAACATCCACAATTTTAACAAAAATTTAGACTTTGAGGATGATTGCATAATATTCCAAATAAATAAGCATGATTCCAGATACATAATAAAATGTCAATAGCAGTGGAAAGAAAGGAATAACAAGCCTTCTAATGGCTTTATTGTTTATTACATCATTGCTTTCTAAAAGAAAAGATAAGATAGAATAGAGGATCTAGCTATAGCAACCTAGCCATCCTTCTTGTCAAGCTAATGATCACAACAAAGGATTCTTTCTTCAAGCCCTTCCTTCACCTTGCTCAGCTCCAACACCTGGGTGGTTGGGAAGACACCCAGCCAGAGGGAAAACAAGAAAAGTATGTGTTACACTAATAATCTATCAAAGGCAAAGAAAGTTGTAACAAGTAAATTTAGGCTAGATATTTGGTGTAAGAAGATATCAAAGAGTATGAGGTTTTTATAAGAGAACTTGCCATTAATAAAAATAATTAAAGGTTTTAGCATGTCATTTAATATGTCTATCTAACTAAGTAGGGTTGAGGCACCTACCGGACCTCTAACCTTAGGTGAGGGAAGAATTATAAACATTTCCAATCACCTACAATTTTTAATGGGGAGAATAATAAACATTCCCCTAGGGTGATTTTATACATGCCCTCTATGGGTGGTTGTACATAAGTACCACTACTTAAAATTTAAATAGAACATTTAATTTCATGCTAACAAAAGATTTATGGCAAGAATAAGCAAAAGAATATATATCATGGCAGTGGGGTATGAATACCCAAACAAGAGAATACTATATCTACTTTTGAGGCAATTAAGACATTTAGGTTTCAAGAATTCAATGGTTTAGATCAAGTTAAACCTCATAGAAGAAATATAGGTATTGGACTAAAGATTTCCCAACTGATAGGTAGATGCACAATCAAAACTCATACTAAACACATACCTTGGCCTCAGGTGTCCTAAATTTCCCTTTTTCAACTCTTCACACGAACTATAAACCCAAACTTCCTAATACATCATTATATTCATAAATTAGAATTACATGCATTCATTTAAAAGATTGAAAACCCTAATTTACTAACTTTTTGCACAAACTCCCGATTCAGACTTCAAAAACCTCATAACCATCTTAGTTAGGTTTTCCTAATCAAAATAACATATAATATTGTATATTTTGGAAATATGGATTCTTAGGGTTAATTTTAGTGATTTTTAAGATAATTAAATCGATTTTAAAAATACATTTTCACAAACCTCAAAACCAGATCTCAAAAACATTTTTATTAAATAGATCTCGTTTTCCTGATTTCAAAACACTATTTATTTACTATTTTTGACCAACGGAATAATTTATAAAAATTATTTTATCTCGACCAATGGCAGCTTGCCACGTAGGCAAGGCCAACCGCGTCGAGCGGTCGTGAGCGACTGAGAGTGGTGACCCGCGCCTCAGGGACTCTCGCCACCGGTCGAGCGACCTGGTCAAAACAGGCGGAAAAAGACTCAACTACCCCGAACAGAAAAAGAAGAAAAGAAGGAGCGAGCGGGGCAAAACGGTAATTTGCGCGTCGTCTTCTTCCTCGCCCGATCCACCTCACGCGCAAGCAGCTTGCTCGGTCGATTTGGGCAAAATCGTGATACTTGATGAAAACTCGCGTTCAGGTAGTCGAAAGAAAGGGAAAGAAGAGATGAAGTCGGTAGTACCTTCAATTGAAGACGAGATCGACAGAGGAGAGAAGGAGAAGCGCCGCAAGCTTGGGACCTTCGGCTGCTCGTTGGGGGTCGAAACGTCCACGAAAATCCAAATTGAAGATACGAACAGGTTGCTAAGGTGATGGCGGTCGCTGGGGTTGCGATATTTATAGGCAAGGAACCCTAGACTAGGATGTGGGTAGGAGCAAGGAGAAGTAGCCGGCGGCTAGTTTAGGTGTTTCTCGAAAACGCATCTATTCCCAAACTTTTTGGGATAGATCGGTTCGGAATCTCGCAAGGAAACCAACGCAAGTTATTTGAGCGAAAATTATCGAGTAAATCTCGAGATATTTCGATTTTAAGAAAACAAAAACAGGGAACCTGTTTCCTTGTTCGACTTGAGGTAGAAAACGATCGAGGACCGTCCGATCGATGGGCCCGAGTCCATCAACGACTCTGAGCCATCCGATCTCGCATTACATCAGGGAAATATCCCTTAGCAAAAGTCGATTAAAACTATTAGATTTTAAATGCTTTTCTCTTTCTTCTTTTGGAGGCTCAAACGTTGCCCAAAAATTATGAAAATTTATATCCTGATTTATTTCAATGCGTAGAGTTCAATTATGGAGTTAGTTTTGCATTTTGAGAAAGTTGGTAGGTGAAATAATTAATATATCATTTTCTCTTTCCTCCTTCAAAAGAGGTGATAACATTATCTAAAATTAATGTAACTTCACCCATAAGTCTCCTTAAAGGTGTGGAACACGATTTTGCAATTGTCTTCACAAGTTGAAATTATCTTTATATTTATTAAATAAATTAGAACATTCTACACACTTTCTCTCTCCTATTTTACTCATTATTCATATATTATCCAAATTAGTTGCAAATTTGCACAGAGGCTTATTTTTTCTGTTTAGAATACGAATTTGAAGTTATTTTCCTAATTTGAGAGCATTAAGTATTTTATTTCTTTTTATTGGCATATTTCCTATATTCTATTGATAATGTTATTAATATTTCCATTTTAAATGATACTTGACCCTTAAGTTACTTTTTGCTCAAAGAAACGAATTAAACTATCAAATTATCATGATGGTTTCAGATTATAATATTTGTTGCAAAAATCTTTTGTAATTATCTTCATTACTCATAAATTCTCATATTATCATTAATTATTACATTTATCTTCTTCCTTTTATAAAATTCGGATTTTCTTCATATCTCTCATATTCTAGGAAACACTAGAAGGTTCTAGGACGAATTATTTTACTCTTTTTATTACTTAGTGTGAATTTGCATTTTAGACCCATTATCTAATTCTAACTGAGGCATTTGTGCATGCAACCTTGAAATAAGAATATATGGGAAAAATTTATCCAATAACCATCTTAATTTATTTTAAATCAAAGCCAAGGACAAGAGGAACAAAAAATGAAGGACAAAACTTATAGAAAAGAGTACAAAGAGGTACAAAGGAGATTTCAGTATGTTACACCATCTCACATTTTCAAATTGGATAGTTGAGCAACCTCTTATTTACCAATATTATGCCATGTTGACATATCCCCTTGTGAAAGCTATATCAAGAGACAATGTTTTATCAGAAGGAATGGATGCGACACTAGACTTTTGAAAACTAGTTGGTAACAATTTTGTTGGTGGAGAAGTTGACTTGATTAGAGTTGTACTCATTTGTGCCCTTTGTAGACTCCTCATGGCTTGTTGTTAAATATTAGCCTACTTAGGTGTGAAGATTTATAGGTGACATTCACACTAACACTTTCTAGGTAACTTAACTTTTAAACTTGCTTGATAAATCATTTTTTTCACAAAGAGTTGCAGTTACACATCTTAGTTTGATAAGCATATGTGTAATTTCTATTTAAACCAACCTGATATAAATCACATAATAGTTATCCTACGTCTGGGAACAAGGGTATCCCTATAAAAATCTTGTTTGGTAACTATACAGTTCAAATCTGGTTAGTAATTGCCAAGATAGAAAATTAGTATAAAAGGCAAACCCTAATTGCACAAAAGCTATGTTGAGAAAAAATAAGATGCTAACCATGATATAATCTTAATCTAGAAGGGGGAATAGGGTAGAAGTATTTGAGGCCTTAATCTACTTTCAACCCTATATCACCTAAACAACCCCTCAATCTACCATGGAAACACAACAGTGATCTGTCACAAAAAGACATATCAAAACCCGAGTCAAACCAGTTTCAACACTTTCCAAATAGGGACTAAGAGTGAGATCAAGACGGATTGCCGTTTTCTATAAGTGAACTATATTGAATCAAAATCTCATGGATGCCTACTTTACACCACCTCCAAATGGCAGGTTGACGGTAGCTTGGTATTGTAAGTCACTACACCCTAGGAATCAAATCATTCACTCACCTCGAGGAAAGAAGTTGGAACAAGGGTGGAGCGGGGTGGGAGTTATTATGATGGTCTCCATGGGTCTTTCTAGAAGAGTAAGGCTACACATGTAATGACCCCACCTTCCAGTGACCCCCAATTAAGGGAGACTAAGAGGTCAGAGTCGTTATCCCAATTTTCTGGATCAAAGGTTCGACAAATAATCAATAATAATTATCAAATTCTACTAGACTATATTGAAAGGATGTGATAAAATAAAAATTTTCATACCTTTTGAAAACTTAGATTTCTAAACTTCTATCCACGTATGAATTCTATTCTAACTAATCCTCCTTGCACTTTAATTCATGTATTCACAATATGCCAATTTATTGTTTGTCCTTTTGGGTTTGTACCTAAAACTCTGACATACAAAACATTGGTCAGCATAAAGTTGGTATGTGGGGGAAAAATTAATCATGCAATTAACCATAACAAATTATTGCAGTCAATTATAGTTTAACAAACAACTTTACATTTTAAATATAACAGTGTGATCCATACATACCCTATCCTCTTCAGTGTCCCTGCAGCGGACCTGGATGCTACCATCCTTATGGTAGATCCCCATTAAACCCCTCATGATCCTACTTAACATGTGAATTAGTTTCTAGGGTTGAGTCACATGGCACTACCCGTAGGTAGCCCACTCCTTAACTCATGGTGTGCTAAAGAGTCTCATGGCACTCCACGTGGGTAGTCCAATTTCTAACTCATGATAGCCTAGACCTTGCTCTAGGTTATCCTTTTTAGCATTTGCAAAGCCATAGAGGAGAACCTGGATCTAAGTCAGTTATATATATATATATATATATATATATATATATATATATATATTTATAGTGATAATCATAGTCACTTTATAGTTGCATGAAATAAAAGTCATCCAAGAAGTTATTTTCAGGCAACTAATAAAAATGTTCGGGAACCACCGTGAAACTAAAGTGATTATCCATAAGTGTAACCACATACCTGTAACTATAGTTTTGGAGACAGAATCAACTATGTAGAGAAAACCCAATCAGGCAAGCAAAAATACACAGAAATCCTGAAATAAACATACAAACTTCCTTTTATCAAAATTTATCCAAATTCATCTTATTCCTTAGGATTTCTATTCCAATATTAGGGTTTCCTTTGAAATTAGGGTTTTGCCTCCACTTTTAGTATTATGAACCCTAATTCAACAAAATTACATAAAACCTTTAAATTTCTCATTTTAATACTCCGAACATACTTAGGATCAGTATTTAGTAACTTATTTCCTTAATCTGAAATAAACATGGTTTTTCTCCTTTTTCACCCTAAATTAGGGTTTCTATATGTATTATCCTTAATTTATAGATTAAAACCCTAAATTAGTTAACTTTGCATGCAAAATGGATGAAAACTCTCTTTTAATATTCAACAGGTTAATACTTTTCAAATTAACCTATTAAATCACAAAGATTCATCCTTTACACTTAATTAGGGTTCCTAATTACCTTTTAATACCTTTTTCTACCAAATTAATGTACTTTTGTAAAACGATATAGAATCAAGTCATCAAATCATTTTTATCTTGTTCCTTGTATTTTTCGAAGCAACTTTCATGTATAAACTTTTCCCATCGGAGATTCCTAGCTATTTCTATGAATTTTGCAAAGAAAAACCTTTTTCTAGATTATTCGAGTAGAGAGAACTAATTACCAAAATTTGATGGCCGTTTGATCGATGCGCCGCTGGTCTGCCTTTAGATCTGACACTCTGCATTGATTGCCTCCACCAACTCAGTTGCGTGCCCTACCCCCAACGCTGGTCCATTGGATCTCCCTCAAATCCACGATGGACCCTGATCCGAGGGCTGCTGCTCCTCATCTTCTTCTTTCCTAGCTACTCAACCCGCGTCGGTGCCGAGGTAGAGCGCTCGCCGGAGAGGGAGAAATTGAGAGTGAGAGAGGGTACTAGGACTTGGGAAGTAGCGGACAGGGATCGTGAGGGTGTGAGGACTCAAGAGAGGACCTATTTATAGGGTGTGGGGGCTTCTTTAGGGTTCCTTCAACCCTGCCGCCACCCTAGATCTCGACCCAATTGGGTGTTTCCTCAAGACGCGATAACAGCTAGCCAACTTAGGGTCGAGAAGGTTCATCTCCCTCCCCCGAACCCAATGGAAAGATTTCTATGAGTGCACATGCACTGGATCGTGAGAAAGTCAAAGGGGAAAGTCCCCCTATACCCGGCCAGAGTTTGAGCTCTATTGGGACTTTGATGATGATCGGTGCCTGTTGGATGAAGATCCAACGGCCCTCGTTCTTCACGCTCAACCAATTAAAGAAAAATATTTCCTAATTCCAATATAAGTCCAATTTTGAGGATAATTTTAAAAAGCCATCACCCATTTCATAAATCCTTTTTAACTCAAATTTTAAGGGAACCTCGTTCATTATTTTATCTCCCATCATGCCAAAATTGGGATCATCATCTAAAGAAAATGGGTCATTTTCTTCAGTTGCAATTTAATACTTAATTATTTATATATTCCACTTATTCTCTCTTTCCCTTGCCATTATATTATTATCCTGAGTTCCTTGAACCTCAAGGAACCTTAATATTTCGAAATTCCATTTTGGGAAATATTCCTTAGCCTTTTATTCTTCTTTTATTTATTTTCTTATGTATTCTTTTATCTAATTGAATTCCTTTGTCTTTTCTTTTTCTTTTTCTCTCAATTGGGCTCAATAGCCAATAAAGCCCATTAAGAAGTCAAACAAAGCTATTATGCACGAAAATCATTCAAATCAAATCATCAAATCAACTATTGATTCCATTTATCTTTTAAAAGGATATTTACATATTTCATTACATGGTTTAGAAAATTGGGGTTATAACATCCTCCCCTTCTTATAGGAATTATGCCCTCAAAATTCAATAATCATACAAACAAATTAGGATATGCTTTTTCCATGTCTGTCTTTAGCTCCCATGTGGCTTCATCCTCTCCATGGTGCTTCCAAAGAACCTTTACCATCTCTGTATTCTTATTTTTGAGCTCTTTCACCTTGGTATCTAGAATCTGCAAAGGTAACTCAGGATAAGTTAGCTTCCTTTGAAGCTCAATGGGTTCAATGCTCAGCACATGGCTTAGATCTTGCACATATCACTTAATATTGGACACACGAAACACATCATGCATCGTACTATATTGAGGAGGTAATGCCAAACGATATGTAGCTTCACCAATCCGTTCTAACACTTCAAACGGACCAACGTATCAGGGAGTCAACTTTCCGTTGTTCTTGGCTATAGCTCCGAGCGATCAGATTAAAAAAAAAAAACATGTTCTCCCACAGTGAAATGCACATCACTCTGCCTCGCATTAGCATACAAGTTCTATCGATCCTGGTCTCTCTTTAGCCTTTGCCTGATCAAAGCAACTTTATCAACATATACTTGGAGTTCATCTGACCTCAATAGGGTCCTTTCACCAACATCATCCCAGTGAAGTGGTGACCGACACGGTCTCCCATATAGAGCTTCATACGGAGGCATCCCAATACTGTCTTGATAACTGTTGTTGTAGGAAAACTCAGCTAATGGTAAGTATTACCCCCAAGATCCACCCCAATCGAGCACACAAGATCTCAATAGATCTTCTAAGGTCTAGATTGTCCTTTCTGACTGACCATCTTTCTGGGGGTGATATGCAGTACTGAACTTTAACCTTGTAGCAAGTTCCTCTTGAACTTACTTCCACAACTTGGAAGTAAACTTTGGGTCTCTATCAGAGATGATGGAACCGGGTACGCCATGTAAACACACTATCTCTCTGATATATAGCTCAGCAAAATCTGACACCTTGGCAGTGGTCTTTAGGGAAAGGAAGTGTGCTTACTTGGTAAGGTGATCTACCACAACCCATATAGCATCAGGACCTTTCTTAGTCCGAGGTAGATCCACCACAAAATCCATGTTGATATGATCCCATTTCCATTCTGGAATCTCTATAGACTGTAAAAGTCCACCGGGTCGTTGGTGTTCAGCCTTCACCATTTGGCACGTAAGACAGCTGGCCACATATGTTGCAATGTCTCTCTGCATTCCTGGCCACTAGAAACACCTATGCATGTCTTTAAACATCTTGGTAGTTCCTGGGTGCACTGTGTACTTAGAATCATGAGCCTCTCATAGGATACGTTCCTTTAAGGGTGAGTCATTAGGAACCCATACACGATTCTCGAATCTAATCCCTCCGTCTATTCCCAATGACAGACGGGTCTGTGGCTTCTTCATCAAATCCTTCATCATGTCAAGTTCCCCACTGGCCAACTGTGCTGCTACAATCTCACCCAACAATTCTGACTGTATCTGGATGTTGGCCAATCGAACTCGATCACCTAACGGTTGGGGAGACCACTCTACCAGCTCTTCTAAACTCTTCCACTGACTGGATAAAATAGTTGCACATCTGAGCTATTTCTAACTCAAAGCATCTTCTATGACATTTGCCTTTCTTAAATGATAAGAGATGGTGCAGTCATAATCCTTCATGTACTCCATCCATCGTCATTGTCGTAGGTTTAAGTCTTTCTGTGTCAGAAGGTATTTCAGGCTCTTATGGTCAATGAGGATCTCGAAAGTAGCACCATACAGGTAATGCCGCCAAATCTTTAATGCATCGATGATAGCAGCTAGCTCTAAGTCATGCGTCGGGTAATTCACCTCGTTGGGCTTGAGTTGTCGGGAGGCATATGCAACCACATTCCGATTTTGTTCCAACACACAGCCAAGTCCCATCTTCGATGCATCAATGAAAATCATGAAGCCCTCATTGCCTGATGGTAGAGTCAAAACTAGGGCAGTGGTCAGCTTCTCCTTCAGTTCCTGGAAATGAGCCTCACACACATCGAACCACACAATCTTCACATCCTTCCGAGTTAACATGGTCAAAGGCAAGGCGGTTGTTGAGAAATCCTTGATGAAATGTTGATAGTACCCAACCAACCCCAAGAAACTGTGAATTTCTGAGGGATTCTTCGGTGCAGGCCAATCTCGAACTACTGACACTTTAGCTGGATCTATGACGATTGTTCCTCCTGAGATGATGTGTCTGAGGAACATGACTCGGTCTATCCAAAACTCACATTTGGAGAATTTCCCATAAAACTTATGCTTTCTCAAGATATCAAGTACATTACTTAGGTGGTCTCGATGTTGATCTAAGCCATCTGAATAAACCAGTATGTCATCTATGAACACTATGACAATGAGTCAAGGAAGGGTTGAAACACACTATTCATAAGGTTCATGAAAACACTGGGTGCATTGGACAACCCAAAAGGCATAACCACAAACTCATAGTGGCCATAACGTGTTCTAAAAGTTTTTTTCAGGATGTCCTCACTCTTAACTCTCAACTGGTGGTACCCTGATCTCAAGTCAGTCTTGGAAAAGACTCAAGCAGACTTCAACTGGTCAAACAAGTCATCTATCTGGGGTAAAGGGTATTTGTTCTTAATGGTAGCCTAGTTGATCATCCGGTAGTCTATGCACATTCAGAGTGAACCATCCTTTTTCTTTACAAAAAGAACTGATGCTCCCCATGGTGATGTTCTAGGGCGGATAAAACCCTTGTCTAGCAATTCCTGCAATTGTTTTTTCAACTCGAGCAATTCCACAGGGGCCATCCTATAAGGTGCTCGTGAAATAGGGCTTGTCTAGGGAGCTAGCTCTATGGAAAAATCTACCTCTCTCTCAGGAGGAATCCTGGGTAGATCATTTGGAAAAACATCTGCATAGCTCCTAACTACCTCTATTTCTTCTAAAGGTTGCACCCTGGGTTCTGGCTCGGTGACTATTTCCAGGAAAGCTCGACACCCTTTACTCATCATCCGCTCTACTTTCAAGGCTAACACATATAGGCTGGTGGTGGCATCTTTCCTACCCCTAATGATGAAAGGTGGGTGAACCAGTTTCTTAATGATCACTTTCTTCTCCCTACAGTCAATATTGGCCCTATAAGTATAAAGCTAGTCCATACCAATGATCACATCAAAGTCATTCATATCAAGAAGGATAAAGTCTGTAGGAAACTCATGTTCTCTATATTTCACATGTATCACCGGAGTTTTCAAAAGAGATGTAAAGATCCAACCACTTGGGGTTGTAACATCTAAGACATACCCTAAATCCTTGATATCCAAACAAAGCATAGTTGCAATATTTCTCGAAATGAAAGTATTAGTAGATCCAGAGTCAAACAAAGCTTTTACATTGTGTCCCATGAATTCAAGCATGATTACATTGTTTTTTCACCATACATTAGACCATTACATGCTTATCTTAAAACATAAAAGAAAACTCTAAGGGTTATTACGCTCGATCAATCGATTAGCATTAGCTTGAGCCTCGTCATTGTCAATGGCAAACACCTGAGCTTGTCTTCTCTCTCCTGTAGGTGGGGTTGCAGTTATAGGTGGAGCTTCCACAGGTGGGGATGCTACCGATCTTGGTCCTCTTGGATCTGGAAGAGGGTAAATAGATTGTAGGTGTCCTTCTTGATGGCACTGAAAGCATGTATTTTTCTTGTAGAGGCACTCACCGGCGTGCCCCTTTCCGCAAGTGTAGCATTGCAGTCAGTTGTTCTCTTGACGGGGTTTTCCTTTTCGTCCATGTTTTCCTTTGGCATGATTATGCCCTTGACCTTTCTTATGGTTGTTCTTCTGGCCTTGGGTTCCTTCAGCAAAACCCAAATATCCCCTGAGTGGATACTGAACTGGCATGACTATCCTCACCATGTCTAAAGTAGTGTTGTAAGCTTCAGTGAAGGTTTTAGGTTTACTTTCCATCACATGGGGCTTGATGGCAGGGTGAAGGCACTCTATGAGTTGATCCACCCTTCTTTCCTCATCCATCTTATACCCAAAATGCTCCAGCACTTGAAACTTGCACCCAAAGTCTGCCACAGAAGAGTTTCCTTGAGTCATGTTGGTGAACTCCCTTTCCTTTTCTTTCTAAGCTGAGACATGGATGAATCTGGCGGTGAAGATTGTCTTTAAGTCAGCCCGTTCCATTGGTTTCTCAGTCAGATCTCCGCCTATGATGTGAGTCTCCCACCATATCTTGGTTGCTCCTTCTAGGAGATGAGCAGCAAAGAGGACCTTCTTGCTCGATTGTACCTCGAGCATGCAGAATCCATTCTCGACTGCAAGCAGCCAAGCTTCTGCCTTGTCGACCACTTCAGACTTATCTTCTCCCCATAACTTTTCTATGTTTAGCTTGACGAAGTTCAAGATGGTGGGTCCCAGTCGAGGACGAACAGGAAGCGGCTCACCATTCTCACCTCTAGCTAAGTCTCAGAGGGCCAAAGCACTAATGGCCTCTGTTAGCTTCTTCTATTGTTCCATCCACAAAGCATCAGGGGTGTGGATCATCATGGTTGGTTCAAGACCACCAGCTTGGTCCTCTTTCATCTGGGCTACCTCCTCGTACACATGTTGTTCCTCGTACCCTTGGTATTCTTCTTGATCAAGGTTGCTGAAGGGTATCAGGTCAGGGTTAGGGACCTCATGAGTGACTTCTTCAGGTCTCTTCCTCTTCTTTGAGGAATCTCCACCGTGGTTCCTCTTCCTCTTCTCGGAAAACACTTTTCCCTTGTGTGAAGGTCCACCACCATTGGTGGAATCTAGGATAGCCACTGTCTTCACGTGAGCCATCTGCATAAGCATACACATAGAACTTTTAGTCTATACCTTTAAGATAATTATACTTATGTCGATGACGTCTTATTACGTATCTTTTATTAGTTTCATGGATGATTCCTTAATCCTTAACTTACTTACCCATACCACATGAGGGTGAGGAAGAGAGAGCAAAACCCTAAATCTTAAAATCCTTAATAGAATGTGTGATGAGAAGGGATGAATAAGATGATAAAGTCCTAAATGTATCTTATTTCGAGTCAGATCCTAAGACATTGGCCAGGTAGTCACACTGATTCAGGAGTCCTCGTATTCTGACTAGCGGTGCAGAGGAAAATATTGCCAACCCTCGGATGTGATCCTTTTCTAGACACCTCTATCTTTCGGAAAAGCCTCTAATAACTCCCTTGGGTTCTACAGAGTTTGTAAAATTGAATAATTATTTAAACATTAGATGAGGAACCTAGGCTCTGATACCAAATGTAACGACCCCGATTTCCAGTGACCCCCAATTAAGGGAGAACAAGAGGTCAGAACCATTATCCCAATTTTCCAGATCAAAGGTTCGAAAAATAATCAATAATAATTATCAAATTCTACTAGACTATACTGAAAGGCTGTGATAAAATAAAAAAAAATCATACTTTTTGAAAACTTGGGTTTCTAAACTTCTATCCATGTATGAATTCTATTCTAACTAATCCTCCTTTCACTTTAATTCATGTACTCACAATATGCCAATTTACTATTTGTCCTTTTGGGTTTGTACCTAAAATGCTGACAAACAAAACGTCGATTAGCATAAAGTTGGTATGTGGGGGAAACAATAATCGTACAATTAACCATAACAACTTATTGCAGTCAATTATAGTCTAACAAACAACTTTACATTTTAAATATAACTGCGTGATCCATACATACCTTATCCTCTGCGCTGTCACTGTAGTGGACCTAGATGCTACCTTCCTTATGGTAGATCACCATTAAACCCCTCATTAATGTACTTAACAGGTGAATCAGTTTCTAGGGTTGAGTCACATGGCACTACCCGTAGGTAGCCCACTCCTTAACTCATGGTGTGCTAAAGAGTCTCATGGCACTACACGTGGGTAGCGCAATTTCTAACTCATGATAGCCTAGACCTTGCTCTAGGTTACCCTTTTTAGCATTTGCAAAGCCACAGAGGAGGACCCAGGTCTAAGTCAATTATATATATATATATATATATATATATATATATATATATATATATATATATATATATATATATATATATATATATATATATATATATATATATATATATAATGATAATCATAGTCACTTTATAGTTGCATGAAATAAAAGTCATCCAAGTAGTTATTTTAAGGCAACCGATAAAAATGTTCGAGAATCGTCGTGAAACTAAAGCGATTATCTATAAGCGTAACCACATACCTGTAGCTGTACTTCTGGAGACAGAATCAACTATGTAGAGAAAACCCAATCAGGCAAGCAAAAATACACAGAAATCCTAAAATAAACATACAAACTTCCTTTTATCAAAATTTATCCAAATTCATCTTATTCCTTAGGATTTCTATTCCAATTTTAGGGTTTCCTTTGAAATTAGGGTTTTTCCTCCACTTTTAGTATCATGAACCCTAATTCAACAAAACTACATAAAACCTTTAAATTTCTCATTTTAATACTCCTAATAGACTTAGGATCATTGTTTAGTAACTTATTTCCTTAATCTGAAATAAACATGGTTTTTCTCCTTTTTCACCCTAAATTAGGGTTTCTATATGTATTATCCTTCATTTATAGATTAAAACCCTAAATTAGTCAACTTTGCATGCAAAATGGATGAAAACTCTCTTTTAATATTCAACAGGTTAATACTTCTCAAATTAACCTATTAAATCACAAAGATTCATCCTTTACACTTAATTAGGGTTCCGAATTACCTTTTAATACCTTTTTCTACCAAATTAATGTACTTTTGTAAAACGAGATAGAATTAGGTCAGCAATCCATATTTATCTTGTTCCTTGTATTTTTCTATGCAAATTTCATGTATAATTTTTTCCCATCAGAGATTCCTAGATATTTCTATGAATTTCGTAAAGAAAAACCTATTTCTGGATTATTCGAGTAGAGAGAACTAATTACCGAAATTTGATGGCCGTTTGATCGATGCGCCACTGGTCTGCCTTTAGATCTGACGCTCTGTGTTGATTTCTTCCACCAACTCAGTTGCGCGCACTGCCCCCAATGCTGGTCCATTGGATCTCCCTCAAATCAACGGTGAAACTTGATCTGAGGGTTGCTACTCCTCATATTCTTCTTTCCTAGCTATTCAACCCACGGCGGTGCCGAGGCGGAGAGGTCACCGGAGAGGGAGAAATCGAGAGTGAGAGAGGGTGTTGGGACTTGGGAAGTAGCCGACAGGGATCGCGAGGGTGTGAGGACTCGAGAGAGGACCTATTTATAGGGTGTGGGGGATTCTTTAGGGTTCCTTCAACCCTGCCGCCGCCCTAGATCTCGGCCCACTTGGGCATTTCCTCAAGACACAATAACAACTAACCAACTTAGGGTCGAGAAGGTTCATCTCCCTCCCCCGGACCCAATGGAAAGATTTCTAGGAGTGCACATGCACTAGATCACGAGAAAGTCAAAGGGGAAAGTCCCCCTGTACCCGACCAGAGTCCGAGCTCTACTGGGACTTTGACGATGATCGGTGCCTGTTGGATCAAGATCCAACGACCCTCGTTCTTCACGCTCAACCAATTAAAGAAAAAGATTTCCTAATTCCAATATAAATCCAATTTTGAGGATAATTTGAAAAAGACATAACTCCCAATTTATAACTCATTTTTAACTCAAATTTTAAGGGAACCTCGTTAATTATATTATCTCCCATCATGCGAAAATTGGGATCATTATCTAAAGAAAATGGGTCATTTTCTTCAGTTGCAAGTTAATACTTAATTATTTATATATTCCACTTATTCTCTCTTTCCCTTGCCATTATATTATTATCCTGAGTTCCTTGAACCTCAAGGAACCTTAATATTTCGAAATTACATCTTGGGAAATATTCCTTAGCCTTTTATTCTTCTTTTATTTATTTTCTTATGTATTCCTTTATCTAATTGAATTCCTTTGTCTTTTCTTTTTCTTTTTCTCTCAATTGGTCTCAATAGCGAATAAAGCCCATTAAGATGTCAAACAAAGCTATTATGCATGAAAATCATTCAAATCAAATCATTAAATCAACCATTGATTCCATTTATCTTTTAAAAGGATATTTACAATTTTCATTACATGGTTTAGAAAAATGGGGTTATAACAACACACCCCTACTCTCCCATGAGGTGGTTGGGAGGGGGCACTGCTGGTGTGGCAGAAGATTCTACTTAAGAAAAAAGGAATAAAAAGAAGAGAGAGAAAATAGTTTTTCTTATAACTTCCAATTCCAAATGAATTTCTTATCAAAATAAAAAGAATTCGATTCCTTATAAAAATATTTTCTAACTATACCAATGTTGAGATATTTTGGGCAAATAATAATAAAAGAGAATATAATATTCATATTCTAGGATACAATACCTATGTTTTGGGGGATGGTACCCATGTTTTGGGTATAGTACGTCATCAACAAACATTTGTATTGTACGTCATTATGGAAAATACTTTTCAACTATATCATTGTTGACATATTTTGGAGAAGTAATAATATGATATAAGTATAACATTTGTATTTTAGGATACAATAGCTATCTTTTGGGGTATGATACCTGTATTTTTGGGTACAATACAACATCAACAAATATTCTTATTGTACGTCATTATGAAAAATACTTTTTAAGCATACCAATGTTGACATATATTCGAAAAATGATAATATGAGAGAAGTATAATATTCATATTTTAGGGTACAATACCTATTTAGGGTACAATACCCATGTTTTGGGTACAATACGTCAACAAAAAATACATATATTGTACCCTTCAAAATGAGAGTAATGTACTCTAAAATGGGTATTGTACCCCCAGGTATAGTAACAATAATTTAACTAATATTGTTTCTTTACCATCTTAATTCACTATAATTTCTCTCTACTTACATTCTAATCCATGACATTCAACCATGTATTGATGCATATCTTATTATCCTCCTTGAGTTTGACATCCTTATATCACCTTAATTCTATATTGTAAACGAACACACTCACTGTTTAAACTGACACACTCACTATCATATTGTCATTATAATTACCTTAATTCAACAATCTTTAAAGTGATATCAACTAATCTAGAACCTACTTGAAGAGGATGACACAATTTGCATCACGACCCTTGAATTATTTATTGTTTCTTTGTAAATTATTTGGTGACAACACATCTTATAGGCATTGAACGATAGGTAGAGGATCTCCATGATCTCACATCTTTCCAATATATGGAATTGTATAGAATATTTCAAAGCACGCATCTCCCATTCCATGATTTTTCAAAATGAGAATGCCATTGTCCAACCTCCCATGAGGCTAGAGGATTATTTTTGTTCCTAATCTGTGTATATCATTAGATGAAGGAAAAAAGTCCTCTCACATTAAACAAAATTTTGACATCAAACTAGACATCCTACTATTCTTCCCTCAATTGTGGTTTGAAACCAAAGAATCATCATCGACATATTTGGGCCATTTATGGAAGTGTGCTCCACACTTTTTAGTCTTTAATTTGTATGATGATTAATTGGAATGAGGATTTATCCTCTTTTCCTTAATACATTATGCCTGGTCATATGTACAGACGACATCAAATCATGGACTACAATTCAACTGAGAATTTTTTACTTTTTACACTATTAGAACCTTATAGCCATGTGGAGGGTTATTGGAGACTCTCATTGAATCCATCTTATCTTTTTCATTGAGGGTGGGATATATTACATGAGCTACTTCAACACAATTCTCATTATAATGTTCCTTAATGGAAATTGGCTCACATGTTACATTAGAGACTTATTTGAGAGGGCTCAACAAAATAGTGATTCTTATGTTGCGGGTGATTTCATGCATACAAATTGCTAATGTCTTATGTGGTAGGTAATTTCATGCATAATATTGCATATGAAGAGTGATAGTTATTTGAACATCTTAGTGAAACTCACAAAATTACTCTAGTGTGACATCACAAACAACTCTACTCCAAGGAGGTCACAAGGTTACTTCCTCCACTAACCTCACCTAGCAAGTTCATGCCTGACATACAAGTTTGACATGTTTATAGGTGTTTGCATGTAAGTTGATATATATGCCCTTAACACTTCTACTTCAAGAAGTCATCAAAGTAAAACAAAAAATTTGGAAAACCCTACAAAAATAATGTGTAACTTTTTGAGAGAAAATGGATCAATATCATAACTTATATGCCAAACATTTATACACAAAAAAAATCACTCTAACGTGCCGTACAACTAGAAATAGCTAGATCAATAGACCTCTAAAACTCATACTAAAACAAAAAAGGCCCTTTAAAAAGTGTGATCTTGAAACTCATACTATAACAAAAAAGGCCCTTCAAAAAGTGTGATCTTGACAAATTACATCAGTCAATGACATGCATGCACTGAACTTAGCACAAATGCCAAATATACACATAGCTGACAGCTTAAAATTATAATGCATGCAATAACAAAGCCTGAAAACAAACAAATGAAGGCCAAGAAGTGATTCATTAGTTAAGCTTCTAGCATTCTTAATTTTTTTAACTTGAATATGTTAAGGTAAACAAAATAATCTAAGGGAAATAACCTCGTTCTTGTGAGAGTTTCTTTATTTATCAACTCTCAAACACTCACTTTGTTTAATATTTGATGATTTCTCGTATAGAACAAATGCCATCTCACATTTTCAAATTGGATAGCTGAGCAACCTCTGATTTACCAATATTATTCCATGTTGACATATCCCCTTGTGGAAAGCTAAATCAAGAGACAATGTTATATCACAAGGAATGAATGCAACACTAGACTTTTGAAAACTGGTTGGTAACAATTTTTTTGGTGGAGAAGTTGACTTGATTAACGTTGTACTCATTTGAGCCCTTTGTAGACACCTCATGGCTTGTTGTTAAAGATTAGCCTACTTAGGTGCAAAGATTTATAGGTGATATTCACACTAGCTCTTTCTAGGTAACTTAACTTTTAAACTTACTTGATAAATCATTTTTTTCACAAAGAGTTATAGTTACACATCCCAGTTTGATAAGCATATGTGTAATCGTTGTTTAAACCAACCTGATATAAATCAACATATCAGTTTTCCTACCTCTGGGAACAAGGGTATCCCTATAAAAATCTTGTTTGGTAACCAGACAGTTCAAATCTGGTTAGTAATTGCCAAGATAGAAAATTAGTATAAAAGACAAACCCTCATTGCACAAAAGCTATGTTGAGAAAAAATAAGATGCTAACCATGACAGCATCCCAATCTAGAGGGGAGGATAGGGTAGAAGTATTTGAGGCCTTAATCTACTTTCAACCCTATATCACCTAAACAACCCCTCAGTCTACCACGGAAAGACAACACTGATCTGTCACAAAAAAACATATCAAAACCCGAGTCAAACCAGTTTCAACACTTTCCAAATAGGGACTAAGAGTGAGATCAAGACGGATTGTAGTTTTCTATAAGTGAACTATATTGAATCAAAATCACCTGGATGACTACTTTTCACCACCTCCAAATGGCAGGTTGACAGTTGCTTGGTATTGTAAGTCACTACACCCTAGGAATCAAATCATTCACTCACCTCGAGGAAAGAAGTTGGAACAAGGGTGGAGCGGGGTAGGAGTTATTATGATGGTCTCCATGGGTATTTCTAGAAGAGTAAGGCTACACACCCCTACTCTCCCATCAGGTGGTTGGGAGGGGGCACTGCTGGTGTGGCAGAAAAGTCTACTTAAGAAAAAAAGGAATAAAAAGAAGAGAGAGAAAATAGTTTTTCTTATAACATCCAATTCCACATGAATTTCTTATCAAAATAAAAAGAATTAGATTCCTTATAAAAATATTTTCTAACTATACCAATGTTGAGATATTTTGGGCAAATAATAATAAAAGAGAATATAATATTCATATTCTAGGATACAATACCTATGTTTTGGGGGATGGTACCCGTGTTTTGGGTATAGTACTTCATCAACAAACATTTGTAATGTACATCATTATGAAAAATACTTTTCAACTAGATCAGTGTTGACATATTTTGGAGAAATAATACTATGAGATAAGTATAGCATTTTTATTTTATGATACAATATCTAACTTTTGGGGTACGATACCCATATTTTTGGGTACAATACGTCATCAACAAACATTCTTACTGTACGTCATTATGAAAAATACTTTTTAAGTAGACCAATGTTGACATATATTTGAAAAATAATAATATGAGAAAAGTATAATATTCATATTTCAGAGTACAATACCTATTTGGGGTACAATACCCATGTTTTGGGTACAATACGTCCTCAATAAATATATATACTATACCCTTCAAGATGAGAGTAATGTACTCTAAAATGTTAATTGTACCCCCATGTATAGTAACAATATTTTGAGGTATAATACTCGTATTTTTAGATGAATTACTCCCAATTTGGGAGAACAATACCAATGTTTAATTGTTGTTTTGAGGTGCATATCTTGTGTTTGGGGTACAATGCTTGTGTTTGTGTACAACAACTATGTTTGGGTACAGTACACGTGTTTTAGGTACAATACATATATTTCTGGGTACATTACTCACATTTTGGTGTACTATACCCAAAATATGGGTACATTACTCTCATTTTTGGATACATCACTCAAGTGTTGTAGGGTAGAGTACATGTTATTGGAGTTCGACATTTGTGTATCGAGTTATACAGGTATGAATATTACTTTCTGATGTAATGTATATTACTTTCTGATGTAATGTATCCCAAAACACGGGTATATACCTCCAAAACATGTTAATGTATCCAAAACACGAGTATTGCACTCCAAAATATTAGTATTTTATTTCTCTCATATTATTCTTTTTCTATAATATTTCAACATTGGTGTTGTTAGAAAGCATATTTTGTAAAGAATCTAATGTTTGTTATTTCATCAAAAAATTCATTTCAGATTAAATATTATGAGACATATTCTATCCAAAACATGGATACTATACTCAAAGTATGGGCTATTGTAGCTCAAAACACATATATTATATTTTCTGATATTGTTTTTTCTCTAAAGTATGTAAACATTAGTCTTGTTGGAAAGTACTTTTTATAACGAATCTAGTACTTTTTGTGTTATTAAAAAATTCATTATGACTTAAAAGTTATGAGCAATATAATTTTCTCTTGCTTCCTACTCTCCTCCTACTTAAAATTAAAAAAGTTGTACTTACATGGGGCTTTGTAACTAGCCTAGCCTGGTGGGCAACCAATTATGTCTAGGATTATTCTTTTAGGTAAAAAAATCTAGACATGCCCGCTCACCCATCCGCTCGTCCACCGGACGTGGGAAAATGGGCTAGTTGTCTCTCTGGCTTGTTGTAGCATATCCTTCCATGTGCAATAAATTATGTACAATATTTTTTTATACACAAAATAAATGGGAGAGAAGTATAAAAAGGGAGGGAATGTATAAAAATATATATGGTATCAAAAATAAAGAAAGAGGAGGGAAGTGAAAAGAGATAAGGGAAATATAGGAGGGAAATAGAAAAAGGAGATAAAAGTAGACAAAAGAGGAGGGAAGTATAGAAAAAATAGGAGAGAGAAAAGTATTTTGCTTATAAATTTCAATCCTTAATAAATTTTTTGTTGAAATAAAGGACAATAACTTCCTTCTAATAAATACTTTCTAACAAGTCTAATATTGACATACTTTGGACATATACTTCTCTTAAGCAATACAAATACTTTTCTTCACTCTTGTATCGTAGGAATATTGTATGAATCTCTTGTACTGTATAAATACTTTTATCCTCTTTCATACTGTATGAGAACATATATTTCTCTTATTTCTTATATTATACAAATAGTTTTAGTACGATATGAATGTTTACTTCTCTTCTTTTATTTTTTACTTTCCTAGTATTGTACTAAACAAATCCATATTGTATGAAAAAATAGAAAAAAGTATAGAGAAAATGAGGAGAGGTAGGAAAGATAGAAGAAAGAAGTAAGCATTAATACTATACTAAAAAATCATTTGTACAGTACAAAAAAGATGAGAGAAATATGGGGGGGGGAATGAGGAGAGAAGTAGGAAAAAGAAAAGAGAAGTAAATATTAGTATCATATTAGAAATATATTTGTACAATATGAGAGGAAAAAGAGATGAAAAATGTACAAAAGAGAGAGGAGAGAAGTACACACTGTACTTAAAAATATCTTTACAGTACGAGAGAAGTGAGAACATATGTCTCCTATATGTTTTTTCGAAGTATGTCAATATTAGTCTTGTTGAAAAATATTTTTTTGTAAGGAATCCAATGAATATTATTTCGGTAAAAAAATCATTAAGTTTTGAAAAATAAGCACAATTTGGTTTTCTCTTTCTTTAGATTTAATGTCTTGTTTCTCTCTCCTACAATGTAATGGGAGAAACTACTCCATTTTTTTGCAACAATTAACTGTATTTTTTGCTCACTTTTTTCTCTTTCATCATAACTACTGTCATTAATATAGGAGGAAGTGGGCTACTTAACGTTGTAAACAACTATTTCGGTGACCCGGTGGGGGAGCGGGGGGTAGGGGGTGTCGGTAGCCGGGTCCAAATCTTTTGTACCCATCTTCTAACATGTATCTCACACCATGATCCCTTGACTTGTGGGTCCCATAATAAAGTATAAAACCGGAATGTATGAGGCATAATATTATTCTGGGCACATAGAATGTGAGCTCGTGGGTAGCATAACTCTTTTGGAAAGATTGACTTGAGTTTAATTTGGATTTGGACGTTGTCCTTTTGGGTCAAATTAGTACAATTTATCCAGCCCAGTGGACATTTGTTGTTTGTGTAAATTGGGTCGAAACCGAGAATTCTATGCTTTTCTAGTTAGGACTTGTCTTTTTGTACACAAGACATGCTATAGTCCCTAACCCAGATCGAAATAAAAGTGAAGCTTATTAAATTTCTAATTACAAATAGGAGATAATAATTTACATTGAAATGGAAGACAAACAAAGCTTATTAAATTTCGAAAAGAAATTTGAAGAGCACAACCCGAATGTTCATGTTCGGCTCTGTAACCAAACAGAGCCCACATGGCCAAAACACTTTTCTGCTGAGCAGTATGACTTTGCAAACGAGACACCTTGTTCAACATGTCCTTGAAAAATAATAACCTTGGCGAAGGAGGCGCCTTGCTCAACATGTTCTGCAGGAAATGGAGCTATACTTAGAACATCACCGACCTGTCATTTTGAATGTCTTTCCATCGCAGCCTGCGTCGTCGTGTCAATCGGCTCCTATTTCGTGTTATTTTTCCCACCATGTAACGTGACAGCGGCATTTTCTGATTCAACATTAATAATTTTCATCATTAAAAGAGGACATTCTTAATTTAAATCACTAGATTAAGTAGGAGGCCCAGTGAAAGATTTTGAAAGGCCGATTCCATTCCCTTTCACACTGGACAAGTCGTCTTTACAAATTTTGTTTCGAAGTTATAACCATGTTGTGTTCTACAAATAGGTGTCACCAAATAAGAGAGATCAAATTTTGAGACGCTTAATATTAAAATGCGATTATAAGATGCATCGTCTAAATAACGGATGAAAGATAAATAGATAAAAAAAGATCATTCCATAGTCCCTGTATGCTCTATCATTTATCTCTGTTTACACTTTGTCGACAACGCAGATTTAAGATGTCATAATCGGCGGCTGCAAAATATTCTAGGGATGTAGCAGTTCATTTTTTTGGGGTATTGCTATACTTTTTATATGATTCCCACAACGTCACAACCCTCCATCCACTTATTGCTTCACGTAAACCATTTGAAAATCAAGAAACGTTTATGGTATAGCTTTGGTAAGCTATATTTTTAATCACATGATGGATGAGTTCAAATTTACTGACGGTGGATTGTGTTATCTTCACCAGCTAGATGCGATGTTGATTTATGTCAATAATGGCGTTACATTAGTATGCGACTTAAATTTCAGAGAAAAAACGTATTGTATGTGCATTGACAAAATGCTCCTCCATTATTGGCACTCAAACTAGTAATGTACATAGTCGGCTATAGAATTACCCATCTTTCAATGTCATTTGCCACCTGTTCCCAATTATTCTGTTTAGTCATATTATTTTACTATATGCCTTGTCAAAAAGAAGAAAAGCGAATGAAAAAGGTGATACGACACCTTTTATATTCAGCACTTTTTGGTTAATGTTGAATAATGTTTCACTCTCTACATTAGATTACCAGCTATACTCGAGTGGCATCTCTTTGCCTTTTCGCTTTTTGCTGATGTGGAGTCCAAGGTTTCACAATCATACTTTCTTAATAACTTTGTATATGACTGTTGCGTTTAAGTCGCATTTGCGTACCAGTCGGAAAATGAAATCCAGGGTAGGTTTTCATCATTTGTTAGGAGATTATCTTCGTTTCAATCTGCTCATGTTTGACTAAAATCCGGATATGCTGGACAATTGCATTTACCATTGCACAAGAGAAACAAGTCATAACCAGGGTGAGATTTCAATCTAGGAGTAAAGCAGGACTGGGCTATCCCCAAATTGAGGAATATGTAGGGGATAGCGATCCCAATTAAGCTGTCAATTTTTTCCTTAACCCGTGAACTCGATCTTGTCCTCCGAAAAAAATCAGATTCGGTTTTGGATTTTATCAGTTCGGATTGCTTCTGGGTTTGGATATTGATGTCCGAATTGAGAACGAGTTGGTTCTGGGTGGTGATTTGTTTAACCGTGATTAAATCTGGGTTGAAAAAATAGGTAATATAAGTTCTACTCATGTACAAGTTACTACTTATCATTTCTAATTTAACAAAAGTTTATGATTTGGGTTCAATTCTTGTTACACATTGTGAAACCGGGTCCAGTTCCGGACATACCCCCTTATAAAAAATTTATTTCTGAATCCGCTCTAGTTTGAGCTATTTTACATTGACTTATTTGTTGTCCGACCTAGAACCGACCCGGAATCGATATTTTGACGACCCGGAATCAATATTTTGACACCCCCAATCGCAATACCTGATTTCAACTCATGTTATCCAAACACACCAAGAGTTCAACCCTACCCTGTTATATTAAAGACAAATGAATATGACTGGAACATCTCAACCCTAGTTATACTGTTATCCAAATAGAACCTTAAAAATAAAAATGACCATGGAGCGGAGAAAGTGCAGCTATGGCAAAAATATAACTGTGCTACAATAAACAACACACACCACAACCAAATTTTGAAACTGAAAAAGAAACACAATATGAGAAAATTGCAATGAGCTGCACCACACTGCAACGCAGGAAAATTTAAGATTCTGTATTGTACCTCGGAAAAAAAGTTAATAAATGAAATACCTTTATTGAGGTGCATTTTGAAGTTTCAACCGTGTACGTTTATAAAAAAAAGGAGCTGCGCAACACTACCACGGGCACCTCCACACTATAACCACCTAGCTACAGTTTTTTACAAGTAGAATTGCCAACCCTACTTAAAGATGAAACTATAGCAAAAATGTGAGTGACATGAGAGATTCCTAGCCTCACCCACAATAGCTTAGGTGGGTAATCAGCGGTGGATCTTGACACAAAATTTTGGGGGCCAAAATTAACCTTATCTGGTTAATGTTTGTTACAGTCAAATTTAGCTAGCTTACTAGTAGTGCAGTTTCTCTCTCATCTTAGAAATTAGCATGTTGCACGTTTTCCTTCCATCTCAATGTATGCTATTTAATTTCAAATTTAAAACTAACTACAAACAATAAAAGAACAACATAATCCTAACATTCAAGTATGACATTAACATATACTTTTTACTTTAAGGTACTCTATATATTTTAGAAATTCAAAATAAATGGTGACCAAGTTATTTTTAAATTATTGACCAATATTTCTTTACAAATGAACGAAAAAGGATGAACAAAAAACTCATAAACTTCTTTATTGGAGTTATTTTAGATAACTATTTGTGGATACCGAAATATAGTAGTTGTAATAGAAACAAAAAGTGTCAAAACATGACACAATCACAGATAGGTCTATATTACAAAAAATACAAGATGTTAAATTTGTAAAAAAAAAAAGAAACATGAAGATCAACTAACAATATTTAAAATTTATGTTCTTTAAAGAATAAGTCAAAAATGTATTTGAGTATATTCGATTACTATATAATTAGTAGTTAGTTTGAGCATTTTGAAAAAATGGACTAGTCAATACTAAATAATAAAACTATGTTTATACAAAGATCCAACTAATCAAGATTACTAATAGAAACAAATACTTGAAAGTGACTAAGTAAGTGTGATAGGATGAAAATATAGAGAAGGGAGGAGAAAAGAAAAATATGTGATTTAGTTTTATGAATAATAGATGAGAATAAATACAAGAGAGTGGGAAAGATAGTTATGTATTTTCTACCATACTTATTCCACAAAATCAGAATGAAGACAAGTATACTGAGGAATCTAAGGTTTGAGATATACGATAAATTGAATGAAAAATGATAATAAATATGAAAGAACTCGTGGGAATAAAACTACATATATAAAAAATGATTCTAAAGAAATTGGAAAAATATTAATAGACTATATTAAAATTTACTAGGACAATGTAAAACTAGGGAGGAAAATGTAGAGAACCAGTTAAAAGTCTACAAGTAAGTTAAATTAGAAATTATAATATCAAAGGAACATAATCTATAAATATAATTGAAGTATGGAAATTTTTAGTTATATAGAAAAAAACTAGTACATCACACAACTAATATACAAAAGTACATATAGCCAAATCTTTATGAAAAAAATGTATTTACTTTTATGATACCATTCTCTTTTCTTCTTCATATAAATCAATCAGACAAATATGTACCTTTTTACATCCATATTTTTCCGTCCTTTCTTCATCATTGAATACATAATGAACTTAATGTAAGTTTGTATCTAGTAAAAAGTAAATTTAAAATAAATACAGTTAATAACTATGTATATATGATTATAATTGATTGTTTGTTCATAATGGTTCTTGATTGGCTTTCAATTCTAGACATTGATCACTTTTTGACCAACTCTAAATCAATTATTTTATTTTTATTTTCTTTAAAAATTATTTCTTTTCACTTTTGTGCATTACAATCATTACCTATTTTACATTTGTGGTTTATTGTTACAAAGCCAAATTAGAATATTATTTCGTAAATAATACTTGCACCACTGAAATAGAACACATCAATAAAATGATAATAGACCATTTTATCTAATATAAATCCTCATCTACACTTCTTGTATTTTTCAAACTATAACTAACTGAACTAAAACATAGTTACATTATAACATTTGACAAGTATATAAATTGTTCTTCATAATTACATGTATATACTTCTATAAATTTCAATATACTTGGATGTGTCATGGCATAGTATAACATAATATTTTGTTAAAACTCAAATATAGTATCACAGTAAAAAATATTTTTCAAAAATTCTTAGGGGTAAGATCTGTTACTGAGGGTAATGGCACCCACCACGTTTTGTCTCCTAGAGATGGCCGCCTTCTCCCTTGACACCCCTATGGACTACTCCAATCACGCCTTCTTCATGATTTGTTCAACCATTCTTTTCTTGTTCACTGATAGTCATGTCCCTGTGATATTATTTATCAAACATGTTTTACTTTTTTCCTCTCCTTGCGTGAATGCACAACCTCCTCATGAGATTTTTAGTGATCACTGGCCTCTCAAAGGCTCATTCCATTTTGCTCTTTGAAGTGTGCTAGCTCGTACGGTGTTGGAGTAGTCCCTTATGTTTACAAACTCCTAAATTGGTGGACTTTTTTCCTCCCTAAGGTAGGTTTGTTTCAACATATCCCCTTGTCGAGGGTTATGCAAAGAGACAAAATTAAATTCACGACCATGAAGTGTTTGATTCTATTATATGCATGTGTTGAACAATATAAAATATTTCCAGATATGTATTTGTTCTAGTTTGTCATCATTTACACTATTCATGTGGAATTCTATCAATGAATTAAATTGCCTCTACAAAAAGTGTTTGCTAATTTGTACACACACCCTAGAAGCCATGATGTGGTTACACGATGTCTTCTCACTTTCAAAAATGGGAAGAAACATTTACTCACTATTGAAGAAATATATTTGCTGATTAACCAATCAATATAGTCATTTGTTTAATTCTATTGCTACACTTTGGTTGTTTTGAATACCATTTATTGAAATTTGAAAATTTTACACCTATTCCAGCATACATGTGAGTGTGTTCAGAATGGATATTTTATACTTCAAATATTTAGTAGGGAGTGGATCCCCTCTTGGGTCCCACTCGTTACAATTACAAACATGATATTCAAAACAATAACAATAGATACAAACCAATACAGACTATGTATGAATAAAATTCTCACTATTCGCTTAGTAAAGGAATTCTAGTACATCATCATATAAAAAAGAAACTTAGTACAATGATGCTACCTTATATAAGTCCCATAACAAATCTAGGACCATGTAGATGACGCTCCACCAAGAAAACCTCTCCTACAACTGTTGTTGAGTCCTTTATCTTGATTCATCTTCCTAAACATAAGTACCTACGGACATCTCATCCCCAACCATGCAAAAATAGGAAACTACTATTAGTGTAAGTGGCATTGAATTTCTAATAAGATAAACGTGAATGTTATATACATGAATACCAAACTGATACCTAAAAGTTTTAAACTTATGCTGAATCGATCTGTCTTTTATTTACATCTTTTATCTCCTTGTGGCCACCATTATATGATAAGTCCTCCTGAATTGATGTATCTACGTCTTAAATTGGTACCGAAGTACCCTAAATTGGCACTACATGCCTATGAATGACACCGAGGTGTCTCTGAATTGGTGTAACTACGCCCTGCTTGGTAACAAATTACCTCTGAATGTGAGTAAACACTCCTCTAAATTAGGAACAGATGCCTCTGAATTGTCCCGGGATTAACTAAATGAGGACTTATCATATAATGTCTTATGTGAAGGTTCTGACTTATTTATCTTAAGTCTAAACTTACTTAATTCTTAATCTAAACTGAAACTTAATACTGATAATTGAACTTTATTGAATTTTGAATATGAACTTATCTTATACTAAAACTAAATACTGATAATTGAAATCTGAAAGTAAATATGGATCGAAATATAATATAAATATCTCAGAAGATTTGTCTTACTTATCTACCACCTTGAAATTATCCTAATAAGAACTGAAATATTATTCAACTAAACAAAATTCTTAACCTTTTGAATATCTATCTGAATATGTATCTTGATTACTAAATAATTAATATTGGATCTGAGACTCTTCTTAGGTATGTAGGTATAATCTGGGTCTACTCACAATGAGTATTCTAAATATTAAATTTGAAATCTAAGTTCTTTTTGTCTTAATAAGTCTTCATTTGAAACTCACATTTAACATATCATTTAGTTAAATTTTGATATTGAATATATGACTTATGTGTCTAAAGGCTTGAGAAATAAACTGAACTGAATAAATGAATATTGAGGATATGAAAGTAGCTTAAATTTTACAATCTAACATTTGATACCCTCATAATATAAGTTCATTTCAAAAAATATTTGAATATTGGAGCATTATTGAATATGAGATTCACATTAATAACTAAGTGTTTGAAAGTAACTTACTCTGTAAGTTACTTTGCATATGGGTAAGCTGAATTGTAGTAATAATGAAATTCAATGGACATGGCCAACTTACCTTATTTAAGGGGATCCTCAGCATATCTGTAACATCCGTGACATGGGTTATGCCGTAAACCTAGACATTTTGCTTAAGTAAGTTATTCATAAACGTGTTTTAATCTTTTAAAAAGTAATTAAGACTCTCATTGAGTTTAATTTTCAACTTTTAGCTTATTTGCAAACTGTTTGTGCATTATATGATAGTTTGGGTGAAAATTGTAATTTACCCAAGATGAGGGGTTATATTGTAATATGTCACATTTTCAACACGCTTCCAGTGATTTAGCATCATAAGAGAGATAATTATGCTAAGGGGTGGCTTGTGGAAAGCCTAAGTTCCAAGTTAGAGTTTGTTTGAATAATGCTTATGCTTTGTGTACCAGTTTTGGTGCAATTTGCAATTTACCCAAAATGTAGGTTTGATATGCAAATTACCACCTCTACAGTGTCCCTACTCTCTCTAAGAATCATATAGAGGATAGAGAAATAAGTAGGCACCATGTTTGAATCATATTTGGGTGGTAGCATTCTTGGTGATGAAGAGACCAAGAAGAGTTGTGTACTTGAAACCCTAATTGAGTTGTATGGGGTGGTATCGAGTGGTAGAGTTTATATTGGGGTTCCTATCGACCAAGGAGCCATAGAGTAGGTCCCATATCGTTTTTTCAACTCTTGGCCTTTTCCATGATAGGTTAAGCACCTCAAAGAGGTGATGGATATCAATTTACAACTTTCCATAGAAAAAGTGCATCAGTTTGTGAATAAAGTGATGTTGAATTGAAATATATTGCTCAACAAGATAACTAATATAATGACCCTGACCTGGGTTATGAGATAACTCTATTTGTTTTGGCTAAGTAATTTTCTTAGAAATTTAATATGATCCTCTAAGGTGTTTTGTTATCACATGACACTTATGTTCCAAGTTTGGTCCTGATTGAATGTTGTATGAGCAATGTTCCTTTGTTTTGGACCAAAGTGAAATTTAACCAAGATGAGGGGTTATATTGCAATATGTCACATGTTGAACGTGCCCTAAGTTTTTAGCATTATAAAAAAGATAATGATGCTAAGTGGTGGCTTGTGGAAAGCCTAAATGCCAAGTTTAAACTTGTTTGAATAATGTTAGTGCCTTGTGCACCAATTTTGGTACAAATTGTAATTTACCTAAAATGTAGGGTTGATATGCAAATTACCACCTCTAGAGTGTTATTCTTTCCTCTGTGTATCATTTAGAGGAGATATAAATAAGGAGACACCATTATTGAATCATTTTTAGTGGTAGTATTCTTGGTGATGAAAAGACCAAGAAAGGGGGTTGAATATGAAACCCTAACTTGAGTGTATCAGGTTGTAGTGTTAAATGGGAGTCCCTATCGGCCAAGGAGCCAACGAGGAGACCCCCATATCGTGTTTTTAACTATTTTCATTTGCAAAAACGAGCTAAGAACATCAATAAAGCAATGGATTTTGGCTTGCAACTTCCCTTGGGAAAGGTTGCATTGAATTGTGAAAATAATAATAATGTGAGTGGAAGTGGCTTGCCCTAGAAGATAACCAAAGGGGGCCGACCATTATCCCTTGCATTATACTCAAGTTTTTATTTTGCATGGAAAGATAAAGATGGAATGCATGCAAGTACATGTGTCAATCCATGCATGGCCATGTGGCACCTACTAGTAGTAAGGTGATGACACCTCTTACACTCTCTCCCATGAACCTTAAGTATATATACCCTTCCTTTCACCCCTTATGAAAATTTTAGAATCTTACCACCTCTTTGCTCTTAGATATCGTGCATAGAGTCTTGGTATCATGCATAGGTGAAGTGTTAATGTGCATAGGGCCTTGGGTATCGGCCATAGCATGTTGATATCAACCATAGCAAGTTGATATCGGCCAAATGAAGTGATATTGGCCACAAGTGAAGGAGATATCGGCCACAAGTGAGGGAATATGATGCATGAGTAGTGCGGTAATGTGCAAGGTTCTAAGGAGCAAGAAGGATCTCAAGTATTAACCCTAAGGTGAGGCCATGATCATCTTCAACCTTGGATTGAAGCATGGATCTAGGGTTATGATCTTCCTTTCTTTTCTTCTTCACCAAGTTCTTAACTATGGTAATTCCTTGTATATGAAGGAGTTGTGAGCAAGCCTTGGACTTTTCATAAGTCATCTTCAACCTTAGGAACGTGGAGCTTTGGATCTTGGAGCTTTGAAGTTGTTCTTAAGGCGGGTTATATAACTTGAACCCAAACATGTTATTACTCACTATCTTTCTTGCTATATTTGATGATCTACTTTCAATTCCGAAATTCTCTTGAATACTTGATATATCTATGAGTTCTAGTAGTTGCTTAGACCTGTTATCCTTGTACTAGAACAAGTAGAACGAAGGTCTAGAGCTTGAACATGATGGTATCACCTTATAAAGTGATATCGGGTTCAAGCACATAAGCAAGCACCTCTGACCCGATATGGTGATGCACCTACACCACTAAAACGATATGGATATGAGTTTATACTTCCATGGACGATATGGTAATGTATTATACACCTCTTGGATGATACGAGGTCAAATATACACCTTAGGTATAATATTATGGCAAGCAAATACACATCTCTAACCTGATATATTGTGAAGCATACACACACCTCTTTGCCCGATATGGTGTGAAGCATAAACACACCTCTTTGCCCGATATGTTGTGAAGCATACACACACCTCTAAGTTGATATGGTAAGCACACATACACCTCTAAGGTGATATGGTAAGCACACATACACCTCTAAAGTGATATGGTGAGCAAGCAGACACCTCTTACCCCATATGGTAAGCAAGCATACACCTCTTACCCGATATGGTAAGCACACATACACCTCTAAGGTGATATGGTATGCAAGTATACACCTCTAAACCGATATTGGGTTAATAATACACCTCTTGGACGATATCGCGTTGAGCACACATCACTAAAACAATATGTTGGGTAACCCAATACACTAGATGACAAAAGTGGTAAGGTGGTTAATACCCTAGAACATGTAATGGCCAATACACTAAAGTATGGTGTGGCCAATATCTTCAAGTGAGTGAGGATGTTACACCCATGTATGGTGAAGGTAAAACACCATATTATTGGTAAGTTTGATACCTTGATGGGTAAGGGTATGAGGGATATGATGATGTCTAGCTCAATATACACCTAACCCAATACATGTGTTCAAGTTGACATACATGATTCAACCTGATACACCTTGTAAAGGTGAGGGTAAAACACTCTTAGGAGTGATGAGTGTAACACCAAGTAATGGTGTGGTTAATACCTTGATAGGTGAAACACCTAAAGTGGTTGATAATGGTATATCAACAATGCCTTAACTCGACATGAGTCCATATCACTTGATGATAGCTGGATAATTCAAATGTGTGACTTATGGCCAATACACTACATGATAAATGTGATGAGTTAGTGCATACAGTATTAAGATGGTAAATTCCCTAATACAAGATAAGTTGATGAACTTAAGTAAGTTAAAAGTGATGAGGGAAGTGATACATCAAGGCATTGATAAATATCACATCCAAGACCTCAAGGTTGATACACCTTGATGCACCTTAAATCCAATATACTTGGATGAGTGACACATGAAGTGTGTCATGTCAATTGTTACATTTTGATGTAATGAGTTTAATGCACTTTGATAAGTGTAGGCTAATATACCTTGAGAAGGGGTTAAGCTAAGTTAATAAAGTATGATGTAGTCAACATCCTAGTGAGGATGAGATAGAAACTCATACTTTGTGTTAATACTCATTTAATGATAAATGATGAGAATAAATAAGTATGATTGAATACTTATGATATCAATATATGCTCCTAGATGTGCGTAGCAGTGAATTAGGGTTTGGATTGATAATATGAACTTGAAACCCTATTTGACTATAAAGGGAAACCCTAACCCTAATAATGGTAAGGTTGTATTTCTCTTATTGCATAAGCCTTGTGAGCCATGTGAATAGTTACTTCCTAGTGAGAGGTGACAAGATGTTTAATGGGCCTTGTGAGCCATGTGAATAGTTGTTTACTAGTGAGAGGTTACAAGATGTTTAATGGGCCTTGTGAGCCATGTGAATAGTTGTTGCCTAGTGAGAGGTGACAATATCTTTAATGGGCCTTGTGAGCCATGTGAAATACTTGTGCAACAAGTGTGATATATACCTGGGTCTGAGGACCTAGAGGTAATGGTTACCTGATAAGAGGTGACATTGTTTAGTGATGAACTAAGGGTTGAATATCCAGATCATATAATCATGATGATGATAATGATTAAGGGATAAGAATCCCCAATAATATGATAAGGGACTGAGATCCCAAGTGTTATGTATCTAAATGTGTTCCAAAGACTAGGAAAGTACTTGATAGATGTATTACAACTTTCTTTGTAGCATTTGTTTATGATTGATGCTTATAACTTGTTTTATGCTAAAAGTGTTGGCTAAATGGACATTTGTAAATCCCTTTGTTTTGATAATGACAAACATTTCATTCTTGTTGATCTAACGTGCTACTTGAGTGTTGCAGGAATAAGGTGGATGACAAAGCCCTAGGGAATCTATATGCTTGAATGATTGTAAATGTCATGAAATGTAATCAAATTGTAAACTTGTACAAATATATAATGTACAAGTACTTAGACTTCATGTAAATCAAGCGTTAGATCTTCCCTAGCTAAGCACAACATTTAGATAGGTCATCCCCTTCAATAGTGTCACATATGCACACTCATACATACACTTAATGTCTTCATTTGAAACATTGAAACAGGTTCCATCTCGGTTGACAAAATCCTCGACCGAGACACTCTCGGTCGACAAACTTCTCGACCGAGAAAGACCCAAGTAGCCGTTAGACACAACTGACAAGGTAGTTGGCAGTTGGAGATAAACGTTGCAAACACTTGATCCAAAGAGCCTGTCGGTCGAAAATCTCTCGACTGAGTAGGTGTCTCGGTCGACCATTTCTCGACCGAGATGGTCTCTGACAGCAACTGCAGAATTAATTAATTAGCCGTTGTTAAAGCAACTAATTTATATCTAACGGCTAGTTAAGCACTTAGAAACCTCTAGAAAGTGTCTAGAACGTCCTTAAGCACTTGTAGGACATTCCTATAAATAGGAAATGCCTTAGGAAACCTAAACTCACTTGATTACACACTTGAGCAATCTTTGAGCATACATTTACTTTGAGCAATCTGTTTGTGAGAAATTAAGCATATTGGCAATTGGCTACTTCCTCTCCTAGCTCAAATTTCGTGTCCTATAGGCTATCTTCTCCTAATCCACAGCAATCACATTCCATACACATTGGTTAGGAGATCTACATGCTTGATCTAGGCAAATCAAGCCTTGTGCTTCAAAGGATAAGTTGTAATTTCCATTTTCCTTTCTTGTTCACTATTATTGTTTGTACTCTCCTTGCTACTCCTAGGTTGGAGGCTGTGGATTGGAGAGGTTGGAAGATCTTCTTGGTGAAGAAGGGGACCTTGAACTACTTCAAGAAGGCTGGTGCAACGGGAGGTTACTTCTAAAGAGGAAGGCTACTTCAAGGGGGAGCTTGGAGTTACTTCAAGAAGGCTACCTCGGGTTGGTGCATCTACTTCAAGTGAAGGCTGTTCAAGGGGTGTAAGAAAGTATTGTATTTTGTGTAAATCCTTGTGAAGGTAATAAAATTAATACTTTCAAAATCCCGGTTGGGTAAGCAACTGGGTAGTGGACTGACAACCTTAGTATTTGCTAAGGTTGGAACCACTCTAAACACTTGTCTCCTTCTTCCATTTTCAATTGTGGTTGTTTGAGTTAAATAATTGTTAAAATATTTAAAAACTCTATTCACCCCCCCCCTAGTGTTTTTCAATTGGTATCAGAGCAGGCTTCAAGGAGCTCTAATCGAGTCTTGAAGTATGAAGGGTGGTGGTGTCTACAACCGCAAACAAAGGAAAAGTATGGAGCAATCTTCAACAAGTTGCAGTTGGTGCTTAGGAACAAGCCACACAACACTTGGTTTCCCGTGGAGGTCAAAGAAGGAAGATACGCATAAAGAATGCCTTATTGCTACAATAAGTGAAGAAGAAGAAGAAGAAGAGGTAAGCCTTTTTGATTTATCTAAAGAAGAGCTAGTTGCTAGTCTTGAAGAGACACATAATAAATATATTGAGTGCAAGAAGAAATTAAAGAAATCTAATAAAGAAAATGATGAGTTACATGCTAAACTTCTTGCTCTTACATCTGAAAATGAAGATCTCAAAAAGGTTATTGAAGATCATAATATCAAGCTAAAATCTGTAGAAGCAAATTGCAATCTTCTTTCTCTAGAAAAGTTAAATTTGCAAACTCAAGTGAACGATCTTCAAAAACAACCTGTTTTGTTCTCACATCTAGATTATGATACTATCGTGAAAGAAAGAAATTCATTATCATCTAATCTAGATCAAGCAAAGCTAGATATCAAGAAGAGAATGGATGAGATTGCTAAGTTACAACAAAAAGTTAGTAGTCTAAATAATAATGGTATTCTTGATCAAATCTTAAATGATTCCTACCATCAAGTTGGAAGGAGAGGAATAGGTTACAAGCCTAAGGGAAAATTTTATCATAAACCTAGTTGGAGAAAGACACAAGCACATCAATCTATATATATACCTAAAGGCACAAATACAAATATAACCAAGAACAACCTAGACCAAAATCATAGAAAGAGATATGAGGTTGATTCTATATGTTGTCATTATTGTTTGCGCCTTGGTCACTATTCCTTTTCATGTCCTTATAAGAAAAAGGATGTCGAGTTAGTTTGGGTTCCAAAACCTCCAAACTAAATGCACGGAATTAAGTTGAGATATGACCAAGGACCTTAGTTGATTATTTCTATGTCTATCTCAACTCAACATAGTAGCATAACAAATTAGTTCAAGTATCCAAAACATCTAACTGGGATATATACTAAAAACAAATTCTAAAATAATGCAGAACCATTCTCGGTCGAGAATCTATCAACCGAGAACAATAGTCGGTCGAGAAATGATCGACCGATCCGGTCATTGTTGTCAAAACTGAAATTATGCTTAGTTTGATAAAAAGAAATCTTTGTTCATATTTTCTGGTCTACCCATGTAGAAATTATGTGTTTTGACATCTACTTCAAATAAACACAATCATTGAGGAATTATCATTATATGCTTTAATTGTTCTATCATTACATCATAGATATGTTTTTCAGCTCATAAAGAAGATGATATGTTAGCACGAATAGATAATGATAATTGTATGCATTGATGATGCATGGGCAAGCAAAATGACTTATTGGTAATCTGTTTCTTAGAACAAGAACCCTAATGTTTGCAAGAGCACAATGTTATAACATACAAATTTCTCAATTGGCAATTTTAAAAGACTTGAGATATTAATTGTGTTTTCATTTGATATTTATATAATCTACAACAAAGTCTTCTAGGAAAATCAAGGACGAATATTTTCTTAAATATCAGTTAAAATGCTTCAAATTGATATCAAATCAAGTTACATGCAGATATATGAATGCTCAATTTGGAAATCTACAAATTTGCCTCTTGGTTGAAATGAAATTTGACCAAGGGGCGCTATGGTCGTAGTCAAAGTCGACCTAAAATAAGTTTGGCACAATACTTATTTGAATATAATTTTCTATATAAAAATTGTGATCAAAAGAAAAATTAATTTATGATCACAAAATATTAGTAATAATAATCACAATATTACTCCCTTAGAAAATATATATATGCTCTACAAATTCAGTCTATCATTTACATTAAAAATCAGGTTAAAAATCATTCACAGAAAGTCTGTCGGTCGACGAATTCTTTGACCGAAAACATCTCGGTCTGCCTATCTCTTTCGACCGACAGACCTCAAGTAAAAATTACATCAGATACACTTTCGGTCGACAATTACTCGACCGAGCCGATGTCGGTCGACAATTGTTCGACCGAGATTTGACCGTTGGGATATGACCGTTGCAATCCGACCGTTTTATGACCGTTGCAACCCATAAGTCAACCGTTGGGGGGCCGAGTGGCGCGTCTGGGATATGACCGTTGCGGTCGATCGGTCGACAAATTGTCGACCGACCTGGTCACTGGATTGCTATAAAAAGATAAAAAAATGGGTCATTGTTACACACTCTCATATTCTTACTTCCATAGCTTCTCTCTAGTGCATTCTTGTGCAATCCTTTAGCTTATTCATCCCCAAGACTTTCTTGCTTCTTCTCCACCTTAAAGCAAAGAAATGGCTTCATCCTCTACACGTGGAAAGAAGAAAGTTGCTAGCAAGAAAGGAAGGGCGGCTACTCCTCCATTGATGATCATCAACGACATCCCCTTCGTCGACGCAGATGCTGGTGATCGCTATCTCAGGCTCTCCTCCAAAACTCCTCTTCCACGACGGCCGGTTGACGTCATGGACTTCCTCAGCATCGTCGACCTGGAGGATCTTTTTGAGGTGCAAAATTTGAAAGAATTTCTTAACCCTTCCTTCCCTTCCTACTCTTCAAAAGTGGTAAATGAGTTCTATGCAAACCTAATCTCCCATTCCGAAAATAAAAATAACTTCTTCTACTCTATGGTCAATGGGCATAGCTTTCGATTTACTGAAGATGATATTCTTGACATGCTCAACATCGACTTAGATGAATATCAAGACACTCTTGACCTCACAACTGGAAATCCACTCAATACATTTTCCCAAGGTGATAATACCGTCAGTCTTAGTGACATCAAACGAGCCATTTTTCAATCTAATACTACTTGTCACGAAGATAGGGGTACCTACTATGCCATAAATCTCAAACCTGCAGCTAGGATTGTCAATCTTATTGTTTCCACAAACATACATCCTAGAGAAAACAAGTCTGAAGTCCCTATTTTTTGCATGTGTTTAATTTATGCCATTATCAAACGTATTCCCATAAATTTTATCCGCATAATCCTTAAGAACATGCTTGAGTTTTCTGGCCATCCCCCATATGCTGATTTTGTATGCCAAATCACTCAACACTTTCTTAAAACACAAATTGAGGATATGGGATACACATGGGAAAGAAGACCACAAAAAATAAGCAAAAACACAGTAGAGAAAATGGGAATTGATTTTGGTCATAAGAGGGCCAGGACGGAAGGTGAGACATCTACTCAAGATATACCACCACCACCTCCTCCTACCAACCCATCCTATGATCCCATCCAAAACACCCTAACCTATGTTGCTGGGTCACAATATCATCTAAGAAGACAATTAGACTATAATCACCATGCCATGACCTACTTAAATCAAAGGATGCAAACCCTCTCTCCAAATCAACCATATGAGTATCCTTATTCTTTAAATCCTGGCATGCTCAACCCATATAATCCATCTTACAACTACTACCAACCTCCACCTCCACCATCTACAGATCTCATACATACTCAGTTCTCCTCAATACAATTACAAGACATTTCTACTCATTTCCGCTTTGATCATGTTCCTACCTTCTTGGAAGCATATGCTTTAACCAAGACAAGTGCTTTGGAGTGGCAAACTTTAGTCCAATATTATGGAACTGAGCCATTTCTTGGAAAAGACCCTGATATTGATGTAATACTTAAGTCTTTCCAGTGAGATTTGGAGTGTTCATTGTATTCGTTGTAATGAAATGATTATCTTTGCATGATTGTAATAAAATGGTTATCTTTACATGAAATTGTTATCTTTGCATGATTGTAAAAATTCCATGATTCAAATGAATTGGTTATCTTTACTGATTATATTGGATATTCCTCTATGGAGTCATTTGAATATGTCTTATAAGACTATTCTAGTAGAGCATACAAAGTAAGGGGAGTAATAAATATGTCATAAATAAAAAAGGATGACATCTTTGCAAATACCTAAAATTTAGAATTGTGGCTAAATTGACCATCTATTAAAAACGAATATGTATTTAAGGGGGAGCAATACTTTCCATACAATATTTGTTCTTAAACGGATATCTTTTTGAAATGACAAAGGGGGAGAAATAAATATAAAACTTAATATTTGTGCAAAACTCAATCAATGAGTTTCAAAAACTCTTGGCTTTACATTGAGAGTTGCTATATTTCCTAAAGAATTGGATTTCATGTTTCATAATTCATGGAGAATAATAGGCACACATTTTACAAACAAGAGAAGAAATTTACAAAGGTAATCTTCAGGTATGAAACTCACATGTTTTTATACTTTCTTATTTTATATTTAGGAAATGTTTGTCATCTTCAAAAAGGGGGAGATTGTTGGCTAAATGGACATCTGTAAATCCCTTTGTTTTGATAATGACAAACATTTCATTCTTGTTGATCTAACGTGCTACTTGAGTGTTGCAGGAATAAGGTGGATGACAAAGCCCTAGGGAATCTATATGCTTGAATGATTGTAAATGTCATGAAATCTAATCAAATTGTAAACTTTTACAAATATATAATGTACAAGTACTTAGACTTCATGTAAATCAAGTGTTAGATCTTCCCTAGCTAAACACAACATTTAGATAGGTTATCCCCTTCAATAGTGTCACATATGCACACTCATACATACACTTAATGTCTTCATTTGAAACATTGAAACACGGTCCATCTCGGTCGACAAAATCCTCGACCGAGACACTCTCGGTCGACAAACTTCTCGACCGAGAAAGACCCAAGTAGCCGTTAGACACAACTGACAAGGTAGTTGGCAGTTGGAGATAAACGTTGCAAACACTTGATCCAGAGAGCCTGTCGGTCGACAATCTCTCGACCGAGTAGGTGTCTCGGTCGACCATTTCTCGACCGAGATGGTCTCTGACAGCAACTGCAGAATTAATTAATTAGCCGTTGTTAAAGCAACTAACTTATATCTAACGGCTAGTTAAGCACTTAGAAACCTCTAGAAAGTGTCTAGAACGTCCTTAAGCACTTGTAGGACATTCCTATAAATAGGACATGCCTTAGGACACCTAAACTCACTTGATTACACACTTGAGCAATCTTTGAGCATACATTTACTTTGAGCAATCTGTTTGTGAGCAATTAAGCATATTGGCAATTGGCTACTTCCTCTCCTAGCTCAAATTTCGTGTCCTATAGGCTATCATCTCCTAATCCGCAACAATCACATTCCATACACATTGGTTAGGAGATCTACACGCTTGATCTAGGCAAATCAAGCCTTGTGCTTCAAAGGATAAGTTGTAATTTCCATTTTCCTTTCTTGTTCACTATTATTGTTTGTACTCTCCTTGCTACTCCTAGGTTGGAGGCTGCGGATTGGAGAGGTTGGAAGATCTTCTTGGTGAAGAAGGGGACCTTGAACTACTTCAAGAAGGCTGGTGCAATGGGAGGTTACTTCTAAAGAGGAAGGCTACTTCAAGGGGGAGCTTGGAGTTACTTCAAGAAGGCTACCTCGGGTTGGTGAATCTACTTCAAGTGAAGGCTGTTCAAGGGGTGTAAGAAAGTATTGTATTTTGTGTAAATCCTTGTGAAGGTAATAAAATTAATACTTTCAAAATCCCGGTTGGGTAAGCAACCGGGTAGTGGACTGACAACCTTAGTATTTTCTAAGGTTGGAACCACTCTAAACACATGTCTCCTTATTCCATTTTCAATTGTGGTTGTTTGAGTTAAATAATTGTTAAAATATTTAAAAACTCTATTCACCCCCCCCTCTAGTGTTTTTCAAAAAGAATATTGCAATGCACTTAATATATCATTAGAAACCATAACATTGCCCTAACCATAGATCCATCAGCGTCAGGATTTGCTGAAATGTTGAAATAGGTTTTTCCCATGGGATAACCTGGAGCGTGTATTTTTGAATATGTGAGTCGATCCCCTTAAGAACTCAAAAAAATGGGGATTGGCTATATGTTGTATCCTAGATCGAGTGTGAATGCGGTCGTAGACTCAGTGATGAGAACAGTGAACTGGCCCGTGGCTCAAAGTATGGCTATATGCCATGACTCAATGATTTTATGATTGGGGATAGTTGTGTGTCTGTTGTTCCCCTAAGAGAGTGCATGTTGCGGTTGTAGCTCAGAACGAAGATGCCACTATACCTTGGCATGCTCTTTTTGCAGTTTGACATGAGATGTCACTGCTAGTGGTCTTGTACTGACCGAGATGGCAGAGGTCATGGAAGCTAGCTCTTCCATTAACCTTGTATGGTACCGACTTGTGAGAAGTTTGTGGTCGGTTGGATCATGAATGGTATACTTCATCTTCTCAGGGCATAAGTGTGATTGTAAAATGTAATCAGTTGTGTAGCGTATTTGCTTAAGTATCAAATACAGAAAACATTGGTTGATGTACACTTCCATTATACATCTTAGCTAATAGATGTTATTTATGTTTCTTTACATTCCTTGTAAACTAGATAGATGGTTTATTACTCTACCATGGATAAATGCATCATTTTTCTTAAATAAAGAGATTACCATGTCCTGTTTATACAGTAATTAATCCTGCTTGTTATTATAAAAGAACCTCTGCTCAGTTTTATACTACTTAATTGTGATAATAATATGGTCGGCAGAGAGTTATATCAATCGCTGGGACAATTGTCTCACCCCATGGGATCCACATTTTTTTAGGTAGACGTGCACAAGGGGGTAGAGACCGTACTGTAGAGGGAGAATAATAGAAGTAGGGGCAGCAGTAACAACTCAGGTTGAGTGTACTATCTGTCATGTCTTATAGATAGAAGTACTATGTGTCATCTCTGTACTCTCAGGTCCTTGGATTTACTATGTGATGGATTTATAAATAATTTGATATTTTGGCTTGTATGCCTCAAGGTTTTATATTGCTTCAGTATATGTTTTGACAAAGCAATTGTTATATGTTATCTTCGAGATAAGATGGTACAATATGTACAATGTGAACCTTGATGTATATAAAGTTTTGGTCCTTTTAGTAAGAGTTTCCTGGAAGAGGATCTCTTTGAAATATGGTTTTCATTTTTAGTGATTTTGTTAATCTGTTGCTTATGGTTATTCCACAATTATTACTGGTGATGACTTGATTTGATGTCGGATCGTCACAACTAATGGCTAAAATCTTATCCCTAGATTATCCTCAAGAGTTTTGCATGGCAATATAAATATGTGTGCATGGACACGTGGCGCCTAGTAGCATAAGATTATGACGCCTCTTATACACTCTCTCCCATGAGTCTCAATTATATGTGCCACTCCTTTCACCTACTAGTGAATATTTTTGAACCTTATGACTCCATTTCTCTTAGATATCGTGCATAGTAGTAAGGAACAAGGAGGAGATTGAGCCATTAAGCTTAAGGTGAAGCCATGGTCATCTTCAACCTTGGTTGAAGCATGAATCTCGGGTTGTGATTCTTTCTTTCTTTTATTCTTCACCAAGTTCTTAACTATGGTGATTCCTTACATGTAGAAGAGTTATGAACGAGTCTTAGATCTGTGATAAGTTCATCTTCAACCTTGGGAACGTGAAGATTTGGAGCTTGGAGCTTTGAATTTGTTCTTCAGGGGGGTTATATAACTTGAATCCAATCATGTTATTATTCACCTTCAATCTTGCTATACTTGATGATCTACTTTCAATATTGAGTTTTCTTGTATAATTGATGAATCCATGAGTTCTATTAGTGACACAGGACTATTGTCCATGAACTAGAATAGTAAGGAACAAAGTCTAGAGCTTGATGATGATGCCATCATTATGGTTCATCCCGATATCAGGTTGAAACACCTCTAACCCTATATGGTGTTAAAACCCAATATGGTGATATGAAACTCGATATACCTTGGAACCCCACACCCCTATTGGTTTGTACACTTGGTTTGGTTTAGACTAACCTGTTTTTTAGGCTGCCACATAACCCATGGTGAAGGGTAGGCCGATACCATGAAGGTTTGAAAAGGTATGAGCATAAGGGTCTAACCTGATATGCAAACCCTAATTTTGAGCAACCCGATATGAGTGACATAAACATACAACTCTTGGGTGATATGGGAGCAAGCATACACCTCATGCATGATATTGTGATGAAGCTACACCACATGCACGATATGGTGATCAAGGATACACCTCATGCATGATATGGTGATAAACCTACACCACATGCACGATATGGTGATCAAGGATACACCTCATGCACGATATGGTGATGAACTTACACCACATGCATGATATGGCGATCAAGGATACACCTCATGCACGATATGATGATGAACCTACAATACATGCATGATATGGTGATGAACTTACACCATATGCATGATATGGTGATCAAGGATACACCTCATGCACAATATGGTGATGAACCTACACCACATGCACGATATGGTGATCAAGGATACACCTCATGAACAATATGAAAGTACATATACACCTCTTAGGCGATATAGAAGTAAGCACACACCTCATGCCCAATATGGTGGAAGCACCTCAATCCAATATACTTGATTGAGTAACACATGAAGTGTGTTATGTCAAATGATACATTAAGATGTATAGAGTTCAATTCATTTTGATAATGTGGCCAATGTACCTTGAGAAAAGGATTGAGCCAACTTAATAAAGTATGATGTAATCATTATCCTAGTAAGGATGAGAGAGAAACTCATACTTTGTGTGATAATCATTCAATGGGCATATAATGATACCCCTATATGTGTATATCTATGTGTTAGGGTTTTGATTCTTGATAATATGAATTAGGGTTTTGATTATTGACAATATGAACTTGAAACCCCAGCTGGCTAAAAAGGGAAACCCTAACCCTAATCGGTGAAAAGGGAAACCCTAACCCTAATAATGGGAAGGTTGTATTTCTCTTTTATTCAATGGTGATGATATGTACTTGATATTGCTTTTATCATGAAGTACTAACCATACCGATATCTTGAAATGGTGAGCATATCCAGGTATGAGCTATGATGTTTCATATGATATGGATTAAATGGGCCTTGTGAGCCATGTGAAATACTTGTTGAACTAGTACTATGTGTACTTGGGTCTGAGGACCTAGAGGTAATAGTTACCTTATAAGAGGTAACAATGTTCAATGATGAACTAAGGGTTTGAATACCCATATCTAGCACTCATGATGATGATAATGTTAAGGGATGAGAATTCCCAGTAATGTGATAATGGACTGAGTTCCTGAGTGTTATAAATTCAATGTGTTCCAAAGATTATGAAAGTACTTGATAAATGTATTACACCTTTATTGTAGCATCTGTTATAGTTCGTGTTTGTAACTCGATTAATGCTAAAAGATATTGTAATACACCTAATTAATCAAATGGAACCTTAACATGTAGTTTCCCAGGCCATAGATTCATTCGGTGTCAGGATTTGCTGAATGGTGAAATGAGTTTAACTCAGAGTGCATATTTTTGAATATGTGAGGGTGAAGGACAAACATATCCTTACATCTAGATAGTGAATTTTGTATGATTTCCTAAAGAATACCTGGGTTGTTGTGTGATCACCCTGATGAAATGTACTTAGGAATGATGTGTGATCTCCCCGAGGAGAGTGCATGATGTGGTTGTAGCTCTTTAGTGAAGATGCCACTATGCCCCGACAAGGTAGTTGGAGTTTGACATGATGTCACTACCAGTGGTCTCATATTGACTGAGATGGGTGAGGTCTAGGCAGCCGGCTCTTCCATTGACCTTGTGTGGTACTGATGCTTTACATAGCCATGGTCGGTTGGAGCATGAGCGGTATACCTCATCTCCTCTGGGCATAAGTGTGATTGTAAATGTTTAATCAGTCATGTAGCGTATCTTCTTAAGGATTTAATACGAAAATATTGGTTGATATTACATTAATTTTATACATCTTAGTTGATAGATGTTATACATGTTCTTCATTTTCCTTATAAAGAAAATAGATGATCTATATCTCTATTATGGATAGTTGAACTATTTAAACAATGCTATTGATTTGCATTGCAATTAAACAATGATTTAACATGATTATTTATATAAAAGATCCTCTGCTTAGTTTTATACTGTTTATCTATGATAATAATATTGTTGGCGGAGAGTTATATATCTCACTAGGATAATTGTCTCACCCCGTGGGTTTCACAATTTTTAGGTGGACATTTACGAGGAGGTAGAAATCATACTGTAGAGGAAGGACAACAATAGCAGGAACATCAGTGACAACTCAGGTTGAGTGTGTTGTCTGTCGTGTAGATAGAAGTCCTATGTGTCATCTCTATACTCTCAGGTCCTTGGGAGTTAGAACATATTAGTTTTATAAATGATATGAGATTTTAGTTTGTATGCCTCGAGGATTTATGTTGCTTATGTTTATGTTTGGGCAAAGCAACTGGTATATGATATCCTCGAGATAAGATGGTACAATGTATGTACAATGTGAACCATGATGTATATATTGCCTTAGTTATTTCTTTAAGATTTTCCTGGTAATGGATCTCTTTGCAAAATGGTTTTAATTTTTAGTGATTTATGTTAATCCGCTGCTAATGGATATTTAGCGTATTTATCGTTGTGGCGGCTCAGGCGGTCAGGTCATCACAAAGTTTTGCTATCAGAGCCTAAGGTTCAGTGAGTCTACAGAAACATAGGATTAAGGTTGTTGAGTCTGTTCTAGTGTCATCCAGTTTATCTTATAGTGACTTCTCTCCTATAGGAGAATAAGTAAAGATGAAAGATGGTTGGAGCACACAAAGAACATGCTACTAAGAGCAGTGTTGCTGCACCAGGAGGAGGTGTAAGGGAATAGGCTAGACAGGAATCAGTTCCTGAGAATCCTAAGCTTGATCAAGACATGCTAGAAAATCTAGCCTTTCATGCTCTTTTCAGGTGGTTCATGATCACAATGATGCATATGGTAGATCAAATGCCTGCACCAACACATAGGGCACCAGTTCCCAATGAAGGACATGGATCTGGTTAAACCTTTGAGCGATTTTGCCGTATAGGAGCCATCGAATATGCCAGTACAACTGACCCAGAACACACAAATTTGTGGATCACTAAACTGGAAAAAGTCTTTAGAATCATTAGCATCCCAGAAACTAATAAACTTAGGCATGTTGTGTGCCTTTTAAAACGAAGCACTGGCCATTGGTGGGACATTGAAGAAGAGAAAAGACCTAGTGTTGGGGTCGAATGGTAGGAATTCTGACATGAGTTTGCTAGCAGATACTTTCTCAAGACTTATCTGGATGAGAAAATCTCTCAATTTGAGAAGATTAAAGAAGGAACGATGAAGATAAGTGAGCATGAAGCTAAGTTTATGGAGCTTCTGTGGTTTTGTCCACACATGGCTACTACGGATGAGGAGAGGATTCAACATTTTGGGAAGGGTTTGAACACTAAGTTAACCACATTTGTAGCTGCTCTAGAGAATATAGAGAGGTTTGCCACCTTTGTGTAATCAGTTAGGAGGATAGAAAGGTCTATGATTGAGAAATGTGAGGCTAACAATAGGAAAGTACATGCTCAGTTCCAGGGACAGAGGTCTGGAAGTTTCAAGAAATTGAGGTTTCCTGCACTAGTAGCACCATAGAGGTTTAGTGCTCAGATACAATGGACATCAAGAAAGAGTAGAGGCCATAGTTTTCTACCAAGTGGAGCCCATAGCACGACATCAATGTCAGTGACAGGACCATATAGGCCACAATGAGAGAACATAGACTACTTCAAGTGTGGGAAGACAAGACATCAAATAAAGGATTGTCCAGTTAGAGACATGGAGGTAACCCAACCACTGAGCCAGAGTCAACAAGGCTCTTAGAGGCAACAGTTTAGTAGTGGCACATGAGGACGTGGATAGGTATCGCAAGAAGGTTCCTCTACACCAAACAATAGAGCATTGAGTCGACAATAGGCAACGAGAAGATTATATGCTATGAATTGGTCAGAGGAAGTACTCAATCCATGAGTCGTGATAGGTCAGATGGAATTATTTCATTCTACTATGTATTCATCCTGCTTCATATCTATTTTTATTGATCTGTGTGCTACGCATTCCTTTATCACTCAAGAAGTGATTCATGACTGCAATATGACTATCAGTCATAGAGCAGATAATCTGTTATTAGAAACTCCATTAGTCAGATTTTTAGTGTTGCAGGAGGTATGTTCTCTTGGTGTTCTTTCTTTTTCAGAACACATCATTTAGGTGGATCTTATACCACTTAAGATGCATGGGATTGATGTAATTCTAGGGATGGATACACTAGAAAAGTATAAAGTTGTCTTGGATTGTGGTTCCAAGCAAGCTATGTTCGTAGACAGTGATGAGACATGGGTCTTTTAGGGGGACAAAAAGATTCTTCCAACCTGTCTAGTGTCAGCAATGGTAGCTGAGAGACTGATGCGACAAGGATGTGAAGCATTCTTGGCACATGTGGTAGACACCAAAGTAGAGAGTCCTAGTCTTTCTGAAGTTCTTGTTATTAAGGAATTCAATGATGTGTTAATTTCTAGATATCCCTTCACCTCAAGAGATTGATTTCAAGATTAATCTAATTTTGGGTACACAACCCATAGCCCAAACACCTTATAGGATGGCCCCTGCTGAGATGGAAGAACTCAAGAAACAATTAAAGGAGTTTCTTGAGAAAGGTTTCATTCGACCGAGTACATTGCCATGGGGTGCACTAGTTCTTTTTGTTAAAAATAAAGATGGGTCTATGAGATTATGCATAGACTATAGACAGCTTAACAAGGTGACTATAAAGAAAAAATATCCTCTGCCAAGGATAGATGATTTGTTTGACCAATTGTGTGGTGCAACAATGTTTTCTAAGATAAATCTAAGATCAGGATATCATCAGTTACGTATCAAGGAGAGTGGCATACCTAAGTCAACCTTTAGGACAAGGTATGGTCATTATGAGTTCATAGTTATGTCGTTTGGATTAACTAATGCACCAGCTGCATTCAAGGAGATGATGAATATAATCTTCTAGCCATTCCTTGATCAATTCATAGTGGTCTTCATAGACGACGTCCTAATATATAGTAGAGATGGATAACAACATGAACAATATCTTTGTCAAGCCTTGACTTTGTTGAGGCAACACAAGCTATATGCTAAGTTTAGCAAGTGTGAGTTCTGGTTGTCAGAAGTGTCTTTCCTAGGACACGTTATATTTGCTTCAGGTATTCATATTGATCCTAAGAAAGTGGAGTTTGTTGTCGAGTGGGAACAACCCAAGACACCAACTGAGATTTGAAGTTTCCTAGGTCTGGCAGGTTACTACAGAAGGTTTATTAAAGACTTCAGCTTTGTAGCATTACCCCTAACTAGGTTGACCAGGAAGGAGGTTCCTTTTGTCTGGAATGACAAATGTAAGTGTTATTTCTATTCGTTGAAATAAAGGCCAACTAATGCACTTGTGTTGGCTTTACCTGAGCAAGGAAAGGGATACATTGTCTTCTGTGATGCCTCTAAGAATAGTTTAGGTTTTGTGCTGATGCAGAATGATCATGTAGTTTCTTTTGCTTCTCTACAGCTTAAGAAACACAAGGAGAACTATCCAACACATGATCTAGAATTAGTTGTAGTGGTCCACACGTTGAAGATTTAGAGGCATTATTTGTATGGAGAAACATGTCAGATTTTCACAGACCATAAAACTTAAAGTACATCTTCTCACAACATGAGCTGAATATGAGACAACGTCACTAGATGGAATTAATCAAGGACTATGATTGTACAATTGATTATTATCCAGGAAAATCTAATGTAGTGGCAGATGCACTAAGTAGAAAATTTTCACCTCCACCCATAGATAAAGCACAATTGAATTCTTTAATATGCTATAAATGGAACATGTGTGTCTCTTTGAGACAAATGAATGTACAGTTATAAGTATCTTTGTTAGTAGGATTATTGGTCGAGATGCATGTGAAACCTACTCTGAGACAACAGATTAAAGAGGCACAATAGTTTGATACTGTTATTCAGCAGATCAGGTCAGAATATGGTAGTGAGAAATGGGATGGTTTCCATGAGTTAGAGGATGAGGTAGTCTGTTACCATGGTAGGATGGTAGTACCTAATGTCAATGACTTAAGAAAGATTGTTATGGAGGAAGCTCATTCATCTATGTATGCAATGCATCCAAGGAGTAATAAAATGTATCACAACTTAAAAAATATGTATTGGTGGCCTGGTTTGAAGAAGGATGTAGCTAAGTTTGTTATGCGGTGTCCAGTGTGTTAGCAAGTTGAAGTAGAACACCAGAAGCCTACAGGAACATTGCATCCCTTACCTATACCACAGTGGAAATGGGATCATGTGACAATGGACTTTGTGGTTGGTCTACCCAATATAGCCAAAAGTCATGATTCCATTGGGGTGATAGTTGATAGGTTGACTAAGACAACACATTTTCTTCCTATTAAAACAACCTATACTGTTGAAAAACTCACACAAGTCTACATAGATGAGATAGTGCGGTTGCATGGGGTTCCATCCATAATTATGTCTAATAGAGGTCCCCAGTTTACAAGTCATTTTTGGGAATGACTACATAAAGCCTTGGGTACATAGTTAAAGTTTAGCACAAATTTTCACCCTCAGACAGATGGACAATCTGAAAGCACTATATAGACTTTGGAGGACTTGTTTAGGGAATGTGTTCTTCAGTTTATAGGATGTTGGGACTTACACTGGAGCTTAATACAATCTGCCTACAACAATAGCTATCAAACTAGTATTGATATGTCACCATATGAAGCATTATATGGTAGATGTTTTAGATCTCCGTTATGTTGGTATGAGACAGGAGAATACCAACTTCTGGGTCCTGAATTAGTGCAACAGACAACTAAAAAGATTAAAGTAATACAACAACGGTTGAAGGCTACATAGGATAGACAGAATTCATATGCCGATAAATGTTGTAGACCTTTCGAATTCCAAGTTGGAGATAGAGTGTATCTCAAGGTCTCTCCTTGGAAAGGTGTTCTCAGATTTGGGAAAAAATGTAAGTTAGCACCTAGATTTATGGGACCTTACCTAGTGACATCACGGATTGGAAAGGTAGCCTATAGGTTGGAGTTGCCACCTGAGCTACATAGACTACATCCATTATTTCATATATCTATGCTGAGAAAGTGTCATCCTGATACAGAGTTGATGTTGCAACCTATAGAGGTAGAATTGAATGAAGATATATCCTATGTGGAAGGTCCAATGAAATGATGATTCTTGACAGAAGAATCAAGAAGTTGAAAATAAAGATGTAGTTCTTGTGAAAGTTCTCTAGCATCACCGTGGCATTGAAGAAGCCACATGGGAGCTGGAGGAAGAAATGAGGAGGAAGTACCCTTCTCTTTTCTCTTGAGATTTCAGGGACAAAATCCTTTTTAGGGGTTGCTAATTGTAACATCCCTGACTTGGGTTATCCCATAAACCTGGAAATTTTTCTTAAGTAAATTATTCATAAACTTTTTGTAATTTTTTGAAAAGTAATTAAGACTCTCCTTGAGTTTAATTTTCAAGTTTGAGCTTATGTGCAAACTGTTTGAGCATTATATGATAGTTTGGGTGAAAATAGAAATTTACCCAAGATGAGGGGTTATATTGCAATATGTCACATCTTTAACATGCTTCAAGTGCTTTATCATCATAATAGAAAGAATGATGCTAAGGGGTGGCTTGTGGAAATCCTATGTTCCAAGTTAGAGCTTGTTTGAATAATGCTTGTGCCTTGTGTACCAGTTTTGGCGCAATTTGCAATTTACCGAAAGTGTAGGTTTGATATGCAAATTACCACCTCTAGAGTGTATGTACTCTCTCTTATCATCATCTAGAGGAGAGAGAAAGAAGGAGGAACCATGTTTGAATCATATTTGGGTGGTAGCATTCTTGGCAATGAAAAGACCAAGAAGAGTTGTGTATTTGAAACCCTAATTTAGTTGTATGGGGATGTATCGAGTTTTAGAGTTTATATGGGGGTCCCTATCAGCCAAGGAACCATAGAGCAGGTCCCATATCATTTTTTCAACTCTTGGCCTTTGCCATGATGGGTTAAGAACCTTAAAGAGGTGATGGATATCCGTTTACAACTTTCCTTAGAAAAAGTGTATTGGTTTGTGAATAAAGTGATGTTGAGTTGAAATATCTTGCTCAACAAGATAACTAATGGCCGAAATCTTATCCCTAGATTATCCTAAAGAGTTTTGCATGTCAAGATAAATATGTGTTCATGGACACGTGTCAACCATGCATGGACATGTGTCAACCATGCATGGACATGTGGCACCTAGTAGCATAAGATGATGACACCTCTTATACACTCTCTCCCATGAGCCTCAATTATATATACCACTCCTTTCACCTACTAGTGAATCTTTTCAAACCTTATCACTCCATTTCTCTTAGATATCATGCATAGTAGTAAGGAGCAAGGAGGATCTCAAGAAATTAAGATTAAGGTGAAGCCATGGTCATCTTCAACCTTGGTTGAAGCATGAATCTTGGGTTGTGATTCTTTCTTTCTTTTCTTCTTCACCAAGTTCTTAACTGTGGTGATTCCTTGCATGTAGAAGAGTAGTGAATGAGTATTGGATCTGTGATAAGTTCATCTTCAACCTTGGGAATGTGAAGCTTTGGATCTTCGAGCTTTGAAGTTGTTCTTGAGGCGGGTTATATAACTTGAACCCAATCATGTTATTATTCATCTTCAATCGTGCTATACTTGATGATCTACTTTCAATTTTGAGTTTTCTTGTATAATTGATGAATACATGAGTTCTATTAGTGACATAGGACTGTTTTCCATGAACTATAATAGTAAGAAACGATGTTTAGAGCTTGATGATGATGACATCATCATGGTTCAACCCGATATCGGGTTGAAGCACCTCTAACCCGATATTGTGTTGAGACCCAATAAGGTGATACAAAACCCGATATACCTTGGAACCCCACACCCCTATTGGTTTGTACACATGGTTTGATTTAAACAATCCTATTGTCTAGGCTGCCACATAACCCAGGGTCAAGGGTGATAACCTCCCATTTTGTGACGTTATCTTATTAGTTATCTTTAGTTTTCCATACTCTTTCTTAGATAAACTAAATAGAATCATTAAACTTTCTTAATTTATTACAGATACATCAATAAACTAACTTTTCTTATCTTTCCATTACAGAAAACACAAAAAAATTACAAAGACTCCTCACGGTCCCAAGACCGCGAGAAGCCTCACGGTCCCAAGACCGCGAGAAGCCTCACGGTCCCAAGACCGCGAAAAGCCTCACGGTCCCAAGACCGCGAGAAGCCTCACGGTCCCAAGACCGCGAGAAGCCTCACGGTCCGAAGACCGCGAGATGCCTCACGGTCCCAAGACCGCGAGAAGCCTCACGGTCCCAAGACCGCGAGAAGCCTCACGGTCCCAAGACCGTGAGAAGCCTCACAGTCCCAAGACCGCGAGAAGCCTCACGGTCTCAAGACTGTTTGGGCTCAACTTGAGCCTATAAATAGGACCTCAAGGGTCACTTCAAGGGGATCGATTTTCAAGACGCCCAAAGGCTGCCTCTCCAGATCCAGAGCACTCTGGTCTTCCGTCCACTGCCCCAAGGCTGCCAGTTTTGAGATCCGTGCTCATCTTCAAACATCTTTTCTCTCTTCTTTCTCTCTCCTCAACAAAGAAGGTGGGAAGAGAAGATCCTTCATCAAGGCAACCACGAAGTGCGAAGATCGTTGCTCTCTTCACCAAGGGTTCAACCTTCCCTTCTCTGTGGAGATGACGTTCTTTCTCTCTCTTCTCGCCTCCTTCTTTGTCATGAGCGAGTAGTTTCATTCACTAGGGTGCGGGGAGTAGCCCCGCTACCCATGTTTTCATTTCATGCGATGTAATTCAATAACTTGTAATAGAGATACTCTTCTTTTCAGTTTGACTTCAATCGCTTAATGAATACTAGTTGCTTGATCATCAACTCGTGTTACATATTTTCTTTTGGTATGAATTGTCTATGTTTGTACCTTTAGATCTGAATATCGATTGAATGTTGGTTATGGATGTATGTAGTCACCATATGTCTGTTTCGGTGTCTAGAAGTGTTTTCATGAGTGGAGTAAACTCACCCCCATCGTTGCACTTTCATACTATGAAATGGAATCAGTTGACGTATGGAAGTGCAACCTTGGTAAGGTCGAGGAACACATTTTATGAAGAAGTAATGCAAAGCATGTGACCATTCATTATGGAATGGCTGGCATTGCAATACTCCACACTTCTCGTAGCTAGTTATCTGAAAGAAAGCTAGGACTACAAGATACTAACTGATTTGTCTCTCTTTGCAGGTTGTTTTATTATGTTGCATGACTTGATCCATGTGTAGTGGTGTGAAACCCGATAACACCCTAGTGGTTTTTATCATTGTTTACAACCTTAATCTTTACTTTCTTGCTTTACTTTCCTCGCATTTAGCTTTAAAACCAAAATCAAACTTTCGATCTAAATATCAACTGTTAAGTAGTTAAGTAAAACTAAAAATGTTTTCCATCTTGACTTCGTCAAGACCGTTGTCCCGAGGATTCAACCCTTAACTATACTACGATAAGACTTCCGCGTGTCTTAGCACACGTGGGTGGAGTTCTTACCATAGTACTAGCAAGGATAAACCTAAGGATTCATCACCTTAGGATTTTTAGTGGTGTTGCAAAACTCCATCAAAAATTGGCACCGTTGCCGGGGACAACGGAACGTTTTAGTTTTTACTTAACAACTTCTTGGTTGATTAGGATTTTACACTTTTTCTTAATAACTACTCCAAATCTTCTTGATTTCCTCATTTCCTTCCATTATCCTAATGAGTGATTTTCCTTCTACTCAGGTAGAAAACGTGTATGCAACCCCCGCATAGCATCGGATTCTCCCCTGAACCAGAGTACGATTCTGAGGTAGAAAGAAGTTTCCACCGAAGGATTAGACTTAACCGCCAAAGAGCTAGACAGATGGCTGAAGAGCAACGCCTTGTTGCAGAAAGAGTTAACGCCGCCATAGCAGCACAACGAGCACAACTTATTGCAGATACTCGTGCTCAGGTACAAGCTGAGATTCGAGCTGAGGAACAAGCCCGCATCCAAGCAGAGCATGCTGCTGCTCAACTTGCGTTAAGAAACAAGCAACTTCGGGACTACGCAGTCCCGAAGAATTATGAAGACGATCATCCTGTCCGACCACCGATTATTAACATACCACACTTTGAAATCCGGACGCAATGGATCCAGATCATGCAAGGCATCTCTTTCTCCAGAGCACCCGGAGACGATTGCATGGATCACCTTAAGAGATTCAAGTCACTCTGCCGACTTGTACCCCAAGCAGGAATCACTTTGGAAGCAATAATGTTACACCTTTTCCACTTCACCTTATCTGGAAGAGCACTAAGCTGGTACAACGCTTTGGATAGACACCCCATTATCACTACTTGGACTCCTCTAGAAGAAAAGTTTCTTGAGAAATTCTTTCCACCTTCGCTAACCTATGAGATTAGGGGACAGATTAATCCCTTTTCCCAACTACCTGGAGAAACACTTGCTGAAGCTTGGGAAAGATTCAAAGAACTCCTGAGAAGGTGTCCTCACCATGGCATATCTCAAAATCAACTAATAGAAACATTTTACAGAGGAGTAAGTGATGATATCAAGCAATTTCTAGATTCCTCATCTGGAGGAAACTTTATGAGAAAGAATTATGAAGATGCCTGGAATATAGTTACGCTAGGGGCCGAGAACCAATCCAATTGGGGAAGGTCATCTAACCAACCCAAAGGCGTTCTCAAGGTTTACAAAGCAGAAGAATCCATGGAACTCAAGGCCATTGCTGAGGCCTTGAAGACTATTGCTAGCAAGCAACAAGCCCTCGAAACTTCTTTTGGGGAATATGACAAGAAGAAAAGCTCTCAGGTTCAACAAGTTAAGGCAGCTACTGGAACTTGTGAAGCCTGTCATGCATCCGATCATCCCACATTATCATGTGGCCTGTTATACAATGTCATGATGGATTTACAACCACCCATGCCGCAATATGAACCCATTATCGAGCATCCCGAGGACCAAATGCCAGAGAAAGTCAACTCCATACATTCAATACCTGGCCAAGTGTATTACAACCCAGATAAACCAAGGAACCATCCTGGTTTTCAATACGGGAATCCTGCAGGGACTGCCAACCCACAGCAGCAGGCACAAGGTGGATCTTTCAATAGACAACCACCAGGATTTTAGAATAACTTCAATCAAGGGAATTACAGACAAGGTTTCCAAAGATCTAACTATCCCAGGAATCCTTCTTACCAATATGCCCATTCAGGACTACACCCTCAGTTGCAACAACCTCAGTTGCAGCAGCCCCAGCAGCCACAGTTAACTGCACCTCTACAACAACCAGGACAGGAAGTCACTCAGTATCAACAAAGGGGTGCTCCTCCCCAATCATCTGATGAGATATCCTTGATTAGACAAATGCTTCAATCACAACAAACCATGCTTGCAAACCAGCAAGCTCAACAAAAGGCCGTAGAAGCCCAACTGGCACAGATTGTCGCTCAATTGAAACCTCAAGCCGGCACTTTTGCTGGGCAACCAGAGGCAAACCCGCGTCATAACCCAAATAGACCAGAACAACTTAATGCCGTCACCATGCGGTCTGGTCGTGTCCTGCCTGATGTCACCAGAATCGACCATGATGATGATGACGTAGCCATTCTTTCCCCAACGGGAATTCAAGTAGAGAAACAGAAAATTCTGCAGAGAAAGAAAAGGAAAAGGAACCAATCCCAGAAGTCCCACCAAGAATTCCTTACCCAGACAGACTAAAAGGAACCAAAATGGACACTAGGTTCCAAAAATTTAAAGAAGCTATGAAAAAGTTATACATTGATATTCCTTTTCTTGATGCCCTTTCCGAAGTACCCGCTTGGGCGAAATACCTGAAAACCCTCTTGTCAAGAAAGTATATGACAGAAGAGCATGAAACAGTGAAACTTGCTCAGACCACTTCAGATATTCTGCTTAATAAAATGCCAAAGAAAAAGAAGGACCCAGGTTCTTTCGGCATTCAGTGTTCCATTGGAAATGGCTCCAGCAAGAAAGGATTGGCAGACCTAGGAGCAAGCATATCTATTATGCCCTATTCAATGTGTAAAAGATTAGGCTTCACTGATTTGTTACCTACGACAATGACAATTCAGTTAGCCGACTCTACCATAACTGCCCCTCTTGGAATTATCGAAGACATCCCTGTCAGAATAGGAACAAATTCTTATGTCCCGTGTGATTTTGTTATTATGGACATACAAGAAGACCTGAGATATCCGATAATCTTCGGAAGACCTTTCCTAGCTACCACCTGAGCTCTCATTGATGTCGAAGCAGGAACTATTATTTTGAGACTTGGGAGGGAGGCTTTCCAGTTCAGAGTTCTAAACAGCATGAAAGGTCCAAGCATTCAAGAGGAAGTCTTTCTCCTAGATGCTATATATCAAATGTCCCAGTTAGAAATGTCTGAACCATCCGATGAATTGGAAAATACTCTTACAAATCCGGAGGTAGAATTCTCGGCCAGTGAACTAGTGCAACAATGCCTGCAATACTTAGAAAAAGCTGAAGAAGCTCCGACAGCCACGTTTGAAGAACTTAAGGCCATCACAATTATAGAATCCACTGAGCCACCTAAGGCTCCAGAAATGAAAGCCTTACCCGAGGGGCTTAAACATGTTTTTCTTGATGATGAGAAGCTCTGTCCAGTAATCATCAGCTCCACTCTGGAGGATGTTCAAGAAAACAGACTCCTCGATGAACTAAAAAAGCATAAGAAAGCCATTGGCTATAAAATGACTGATCTGACAGGCATAAACCCTGCTTTATGTATGCACAAACTGCCCATGGTTGAAGAGTTTAAACCATCATGAGAACACCAGAGAAAGTTAAACCCCAACCTCAAAGAGGTGGTTCGCCTTGAGGTCCTCAAGCTTCTAAAGGCAGGCATTATCTACCCAATTTCTGATTCTCAGTGGGTAAGCCCAGTGCAGGTGGTCCCTAAAAAGGGGGGAACCACCGTTGTTCTTAATGACAAAAATGAACTGGTTCCCACTAGAACCGTTACAGGGTGGCGTATGTGCATTGATTATAGGAAACTTAATAAATCAACACGAAAAGATCACTACCCCCTGCCCTTCCTAGATGAGGTCCTCGAGCGCCTAGCTCATCAGAAGTTCTTTTGTTACCTCGATGGATATTCTGGTTTTTACCAAATCCCGATACACCCGGACGATCAAGAGAAAACTACTTTTACCTATCCTTTTGGGACGTATGCTTTCAGAAGAATGCCATTCGGGCTCTGTAATGCACCAGCTACTTTCCAAAGATGCATGTCTGCTATCTTTGCGGGATTGACAGAATCTATAATGGAGGTATTCATGGATGATTTCTCAGTTTATGGAGACTCCTTCGACAACTGTCTGCTCAACCTGGTTCAAGTTTTACAAAGATGTGAGGAAACAAACCTCATTTTAAATTGGGAAAATGCCATTTTATGGTAACAGAGGGTGTTTTTTTGGGACACAGAGTGAGCGACAGAGGGATCGAGGTGGATCAAGAAAAAATTGACGTTATCTCAAAATTGATGCCACCAAAAGATGTAAAAGGGGTACGTGCCTTCTTAGGACATGCTGGGTTTTACAGAAGATTTATTAAAGACTTCTCCAAAATAGCAAAACCCATGACACAACTGCTGACCAAGGACACAGAGTTCAACTTTAACCAAGAATGTTTGCAAAGTTTCACAACTCTGAAAGATGCCTTGATTTCTGCACCAATACTACGAGCTCCAGATTGGTCGTTACCTTTCGAAATCATGTGTGATGCGAGCAATTATGCCATAGGGGCCGTTTTAGGGCAAAGAATCGACAAGAAACCTTATGTTATATACTATGCATCTAAAACGCTGGATGAAGCACAAAAAAATTACACCACTACAGAAAAGGAATTTTTAGCTGTCATCTACGCGTTCGAAAAATTCCGCTCATACCTGATAGGAGCTAAAGTCATTGTCTACACTGACCACTCCGCTATACGATATCTGATTCAAAAGCAAGATGCAAAACCTAGACTTATCCGCTGGGTACTAATGCTTCAAGAATTCGATTTGGAAATTAAAGACAAAAGCGGAGTGGAAAACGTCGTCGCCGATCATCTCAGCCGTATTAGAGTCGAGGATGAAGACAAAGTACCTATCCAAGATTCCCTCCCGGACGACCACCTAATGAAAGTCTCCAATGGATTTCCCTGGTATGCCGACATTGTCAACTATTTGGCAACAGGAATCATTCACCCGTCCACATCCTATCACGACAAAAAGAAGTTCATTCACGACGCTAAGCAATATTTCTGGGACGAGCCCTATCTTTTTCGCTTATGCGCAGATAGACTATTTCGTAGATGCATCCCAGAGACGGAAATCACTTCGTTCCTTGAGCACTGTCACTCAGGCCCCACTGGGGGCCACATGAGTTCTAAGAAGACAACCCTCAAAGTCTTGCAATCTGGCTTTTATTGGCCCACCATCGCAAAAGACGCACATGAATACGTGCGATCATGCGACAAGTGCCAACTATCCGGAGGGATAACCAGAAGAAATGAAATGCCATTGAACATATGGCAAGAAATCGAACTCTTCGATGTATGGGGAATAGATTATATGGGCCCTTTCCCCTCATCTTATGGATTCAAGTATATCTTGGTTGCTGTGGATTACGTTTCAAAATGGGTAGAAGCTCTACCAACCACCTCTTACGATTCAAAGCCGGTAATCAAGATGTTTAAAGAGATAATATTTCCCAGATTCGGCGTCCCAAGAACGATTATATCTGACGGCGGATCACATTTCTTGGAACGGAGCTTTGAAGCCTTATTAAGAAAATATGGAGTCAACCACAAAGTTTCTACACCATATCATCCACAGACATGTGGACAGGTTGAAGTCTCCAATAGGCAAATTAAAGCTATCCTGGAAAAAACTGTCAATCGGCACCGCACCGATTGGTCCACCAAACTATCTGACGCTCTATGGGCTTACCGTACAACTTTCAAAACACCCATCGGAACAACACCGTTTCGATTAGTGTATGGGAAGTCTTGCCATTTGCCAGTTGAATTAGAGCATAAGGCTTGGTGGGCCATTAAGCAACTAAATTTCGATCTCAAAAGTGCTGGTGAATTCCGACAACTTCAACTCCAAGAGCTAGAAGAACTACGAATGACAGCCTACCACAACGCAAGAATCTACAAAGAACAAACTAAGATGTGGCACGATGGCCACATCAAAAGAAAAGATATAATCGTCGGAGACAAAGTCCTCCTATTTAACTCCAGATTAAAAATGTTTCCTGGAAAACTGCGTACTAAATGGTCAGGGCCCTTTACAATCAAACATATATACCCGACAGGAGCTGTCATTATTATCGACGATAATGGAGGAGAGAGGACCGTAAATGGACACAGATTAAAAAAGTATCACACTCCGGCAGACAAGTTATCAAGACAAACCATAGAGATTCATGACCCTATAAAGTCAGCATAGCCGGAGCAAAATCTTGTCGAGCCAGCGACGTTAAACCAAGGCGCTTCTTGGGAGGCAACCCAAGGCCTGAGTATCACCTTCCCTAATTTTTCTAGCCTTTTCTTTTGTTTTTAAACACCCTTTTGTTTATCTTTGTTTTTCCTTTTTCTTTTGCTTTCTTTAAATCCAAAAATACATAAAAATCCACATGATCTTGAGGTCAAACGGTCTCAAGACCGTTTGGGCCCTCACGGTCTCCAGACCGTGAGGCCCCTCGCGGTCTCCGGACCGTGAGGCTCCTTGCGGTCTCACGACCGTGAGGCTCCTCGCGGTCTCAAGACCATTTGGATCCTCGCGGTCTCAAGACCGTTTGAGATCTCTCAGTCACCTGACCGAGAGGGCTCCTAAAAACCTATAAATATACCCCCCCACCTACGTGTCCCTCTTCTTGATTCCCGAATTCTCGAACTCTTCTGTTTCATTCCACTCTGACCTTCATCTCTACACTCCCGCGCGTCGCTGTTTCAAGTGCTTCGCCGACGACTCGGCTTCGTCGCCGTCATTCTCGACTTCATCATCGTCGTTCCTAGCTCGTCGTCACTCCCGACTCGTCGTCAGCTCTGCAGCAGCTAACCCTTCGCCGACCCACCGACCGCAGCGACAGGTTGACGCATCACCGTTTAAAACTCGCGTTCGAGCTCCTTTCCGCCGTTGTCGCCATCATCGTTTCCGCAGCTCTTAGCCGACGAACGGCCGCGCGGTTCGTCTCCTGCGCGGTTCGTCTCCCTCGCAGTCTCAAGACCATTTGGATCCTCGCGGTCTCAAGACCGTTTGGATCCTCGCGGTCTCAAGACCGTTTGGATCCTCGCGGTCTCAAGACCGTTTGGATCCTCGCGGTCTCAAGACCGTTTGGATCCTCGCGGTCTCAAGATTGTTTGAGACCAAACGGTCTCAGGACCGTTTGAACTAAATCAAACTAATAAAACTCAAATTCAAAATAATTTTACTTTGTTATAATTTCAAAATTTAAGATTTCTAACTTTTGTTTCTTATCAATTATTTCAGAATGACTTCACCTGCTAAGCAAGGACCAACAGACGCTCCCTTCTGGACAAAAGAGAAGCTCATTGCTGAATGAGCAAATCTGCAAAGCATAGTTGACGACTTCAAAAGGACTGGAAAAGTCCCAGCAGAAGTGAACCTGACTGCTGTCATGAAGGACATCAAGAGAATCAACCGCTGCCTAGATGAAGAACCTTCTGACGAGGAGGTCGAAGAGACCTCATCCGACGAGGCCTTCGAATACCAGCCTTCCCCTGAGAAAGAATCACCCACTGCAAAATCTAAGGGGAAGAGATTGGCTCAAGAACCAACAACTGAGCCAACATCTAAGAAGAGAGCCAGGAAACAGGTCCACCCTGCCTGTGCAAGGGAACAAATCCTAGCAGGGTGCATCCCACCATCCTCCACCACCGTCACCAACCCTGCCACAATAACTGTTCCTATTTTTCCTCCCATCACCACCACAGCACCACCACCCGAGAACCTTCACCTTCAAATCATTTCCCCCATCAGCCAACTCCTTAAACCGACCAAGTATGTCTGCCCCAGCATACTGATGAAGATGGGGATCTACCACAGAATCCTCACTCTTCTTGACAATTCTAACCTTTCCCGGCTCTGCTTTGTATCTAAAATTTCCTACTCTGAGCCCACAACAGAATTCTTCACTTACTTCAACAAAGAAGTGGTGGACGTCATGCATAGAGAATGGGACGGTGGTGACCGCAGAATAACCTCCAGAATCTTTAACCATGAGGTAGTCATTACCGAAACTTTTCTGAATGAAATTTTCATCGACAATCAAGACCAGCTGAAGAAAGCCAAAGCTGTTGGCACAGACAACCCCGGGTTCAACAAGCATACCTTCTGGAAGTCATTAACGGGGTTACCAACCTTCGATGCAAGGACAAGCAAGGCCTCCAACGTTCATTCTGGCCTAGTGCGCACGTTACACAAAATTATCATCGGCGCACTTTTCCCCAGATCCGAAGGAGGAAATGTTCTTATATCCGACCTTTTTGTCCTCTGGTCTGTCCTCAACGGAATGCCTGTCAACATTGGATAGCATATGCTGCTCAAGCTATCAGCCTTCGCCCTCGGAAAAGAAATCTGCACGGGTGGTCATATCACATCTATCATCAAATATCTTAAGATGGATAGACTTCTACCCAAATGCAGCCCAATAAAAGGCGACATCCTTACCAATGAACAGACACTAAAGAACTCTCACATCTTAAAGGATAAGGATGGAAGGCTGAACTACGTGTTCTGCCCCACAAAATCTTCAAGAACCCTGCTTCCACTTCTAGAGCTTGCTGACTATGATAAGGACAAGCTCCTATTCATTGAAGACGAGATCGCCAAAATCATAGCTTCAGTCAAAGCCAGAGAAAAGAAAGTAAAGGCAGGGCAGGCAGAACTTAGTATAACTGCCCCGACAGCTACAACAACAAAGCTCCTAGTCAAACGACCTTCCAGAAGGCTCGTAAAAGCTCATGAGCTGTCGGGGACACCAACATCAAAGCCTAACCCCAAAGCCTAACCCCCCCCCCCCCTGAAGAACATATTACATCCTCATCACTAGACTCTTTTATAATGAGTCTAAATGTTGAGCTCACTACCACCTCTCCACCCTCCACCACCCCAATATCCACCACCCCACCACCATCAACCACCCTTCAATCATCCTCCGCTCCACCTTCCTCTACCACCCCTCCACCACCCCCACCCTTCTTCACTTCGGGCACCCCATTCTCCACCACAATGCCCGAATTCTCCTCCTTCACATCCACCGACTTTCCATCAACATTCCTGGATCCATTTCTCTCTTCGGGAATGCCACCTTTTTTTCCACCCACCACCACCCCGACATCGCTGGTGACCCCATCTACAGTCACCACGCAATTCGCGGGTCCATCAACAGTGCCCCTTCCGCATGACACTATCATTCCACCCCGACCCCAGCCACCTCACCCTTCGTTCACTGGGGTCCCTTATACTAACGTCGGTGCAGAATTCGGACGTCAATTTGACACCATCCGAAACCTCCTCACCGACCCATCTAACATTTTAAATTCTATTTTTTCATGTGTGCAGGGTCTAACTCAGCAGGTTGCCCAGATTGGCGAGCAGAACCGCGCCATGCCAGGCATCCTCCAACGCATTCAACAACGTCAAGATTCAGTGGCCAAGCAAGTCGACCACATCGACGGCCACTGTAACAACTTGCCCGAGTTGATCCAGGGAGTACAACGCCAGCATGAAGTGTTAGCAACGCAAGTCGATCAGATCTCTATGCAGACTCTGCCTCTGCCAGAGACCCTCCGCGAGCTGAAGCAGCAACAACATGCTTTCAGTACGCGCCTGGATGACATCACCACGACCCTCACACAACTACATAATCGCCAGGAGGAGTCGTCAAATAATGAGCTTATTCAGTTAAGAGCTCTCAGCACGACTCCTCTCGGCCGAACAACGTTATTCAGATCTTAAAGAAACCCACGAAGCACTGCTCGAAACACACGAGCACGTGCAAGTGGCATATGATGAACTCCAATCCATCCATCGTCTGTGCAAGAAGAAAGCAAAAAAGAAGACAACTGATGACGATGAGGATGATGCTGATGACGAGGAAGATTCTGACTCCTCCGCTGACTCAAACAATAGTTCCTCCTCAGCTGATGACTCGGACAAGCCAGATAATGCTGGGGCAGGCCCCAGCCAAGGAGCAGAACCAAAACAACATCCAGATCACCAAACTGATGATAAAGATCACAAATCCCCTGCTCATACAGAGAATGTCAACATATACTTCGGGGATCAGTTTCTAAACTTTTCTACGGGATCTTTGGGGGAGGCTGCCAAAGAAGTGGCTTTTACTGAGTTCGAAAGATGCATTCAAGGAACCAGCACTACTGCACCAGCCACAGCAGCCCAGCAAATCTCTGCACTCAAACCATCTGCGCCTGAACTTGAAGAATCAGAAAGAGTATGCCTCGACACTGATGAAGATTTAGACACTCCTTCTGATTCTGATAAAGATCACGATCTGCAGCAGTACATAGACAACCTGGAACAACCTTCTCCCCCACACCGCAAGAGCTACCTCCGCCGCCACCTCTACCTAACAAAATGAAAGACTTAGATATGGCGGCCATCTCTACCTTAGACGCACAGGATATTTTCATCCTCAACACTATTGTAGATGATGCCAAAGCAGGGGAGGATGTCATATATCAAAACACAAAGACCAGACGCGATCTGACGCGTGAAAATTTCTGGTCACTTCTTCGACCCCAGTCGCCGGTGAAGATGGCAATCTTTTGTACTCTCCTTGCCAACTCTATCGAGATCTACAAAAGTTCTCGGTGACAGCAACCGGTCCTCAACGCCTCACCCACACTGGGATTGTGCTTACTGTATAAAGAATTACAACACAAATCCATTACAAGGTTGAAAAGGGGAATCGCAAGAAAAGCAAGATACATAACCGTTCCTTTCCAAGTTTGTAAACACTGGTTACTCATGATTGTGGACACTGTCGCCCGCGACGCCAAAGTGTACAATTTCTATGCCAGTGACCTAAAGGCCGGGATAATAAATTTTGTCGGACTTGAAGTCAGGGAGGCCCAGTGCATCCCTTTCCGGCTTCTCAAACTCATTTGGGCTGCGTGCCCTTCTCTTCGCCAGGACTGGAGCTCCCCCTGGTTCCAAATTATTAACCCACAAGTGCAAGCCGTTGAAGGCTCTTGGGACAGCGCTTTCTACGTCATACGGCACATCCTAGCACTAAATCAGCAGGTCCCTTTTACTGAACTAATCAATGAAGATTTCCACTCCCTACGAGGACGTTACACCATGGAGCTTATTTGTGACAGACGGTTCTTCAATGACCCTACCATGGCGACAGACGACGTCCCTCGTTATCTCTTTTCATCTATACAACGACCGCAGAGGAGACCTTTCCGACAAACTCTAGTGGCATTGCAAAAAGAAAAACAACCATCCAATGTCACCAAGCAAAGCCAATGGAACCCTTACATCTTCGATCTGGCTCCAGATAAAGGTGACATTGATCTGATATCAGGGGTAGCCATCAAGACATCCTCATCACATATGGAACCCCAATCTTCCATTGAACCGTCTTTTCCCGACTTCGACCCGGAGGCTTGCAAAACACTTTCAGATAACGAGCTCCGGCTAATAATGTCACGGCTATACGCCGAAAAAGACGAGCTGGTATATATCGACGGGGATATTTTAGTTATGGCAGATGCCCTCCGAGAGACCCTACAATTTAAGGGTTCCATGTCGGTAAGTATAATGACCGCCTATCAATACTTACTTGCACGGAATCACAGCACGGTCTATATGGTGTCAGCTTACATGAAGGATGATCTTCTCAGGCTGAAGAACTTCGGAACAAAGGAGTCAACCATCTCCTATCTCCAACATACAACTCCGAAGTTCATCATGCTACCTTTCCTTCATCAAGAGCACTGGATGTTACTGGCAACCAACCTTCATGAAGGAACAACAATAATCTACAACAGTTCCGACAGCCAGTATGATCCAAAACGGAAAGCATACACTACAACTCCAAGGACACCAACGGAGGAGGTGGCAAAGGAGTGTGATGACAAATTACACGATCTTTTGGGTTAGCACACTCGGGCGTATGACAGAGATCATTTCTAAGCACCAGCCTTCTGCCACAGATGCCCCCAGCAAATCAGAGAATCAAATGACTGCGACTTCCACGTCCTCTACTGGATGTATACAATCCTGGCCCTCCACAAGCCGGTAGAGGACATGACAGAGGTGGATTACCACGTGCTACGAGGGAAGTTCTCCGCCAACTTACTCAGAACACATGGGGCTAATAAAGGATTAACTGAAGCCTAAATGCCCTTGTCCATGCATTTCTCAACCTATCACTTTGACACTCTGTGGACAGAGTGCGTGATAAGTTAGGGGGGGAGTGCACCGGACAAGGGTGAGGTATCATTTCTACTTCAACCTTTCTATTTTTCCCGCTTATCTTTAGACTTTTTCCAATAATTTTTTTCAATAAAATAACTTTATAAGTATAAATTTCACCCTGGAAAGAATCACCCTTAGCTAAGTTAGAGATAAAGTAGTCCTCATATAAATAACAAGATTAGCATACAGGCTTGAAATGGCGAACTCATAAATTTCATTCACTATTGGTTTCTATACTTTTGCTTCAATTCTATCTCAGACTCTTCACATGTCAACTTCAGGGCCAAAGCGAACCGAAAACTCTCAAAGTCAAGAGGGAAATCAGGGAAATCCAAAATCAAGAAATCTCGCGAGCGGACCACAAAAAAAATAAATAAGTGCATGTCAGGAACCCCAAGAACAGTTTTCTTCTTTCAATAAAAGAGGCTTGGCCACCCAATCAAAAACCCTAACAAAACCCACTTCCTAAGCCTGTGAGACTCGAATAAAAGCCAGAGTGCTGAATAAAAACATGAGAGTTGTGCCATGCATAAGGACCTATATGAAGAGCCAACAAAGATCTCACCCGGCCGATACATACAGCTGCCCTCATGAAGGCAGATGTGTCGTGCCCGGTAATGAGATCCTAAGGTTTCCTAATATATGATAAGGCTGATAAAAGAGCTCACCCGGCCGGTACATTCAGCTGCCCTCATGAAGGCAGATGTGTCGTGCCCGGTAGTGAATCTCTAAAAAGCATAGACAAACCCTTCCCCACTTGAAGGGGGAGTTACACAATAAGCCTTTTAAGCCAGCCCTCATACCCACTCTAGCTACCAGTAGGTTTCTCCAAAGAAGTATAAAACTGATTAGAGTCGATGACATGCACATAATAAGAAAGGTGGTCCCAATGTGAGATTCACGATATACAGGGATCCTGAGATCCATGCAACTTTTGATACTCGAAAGAGTTAGCGTAAGCAGAAGCCCTGATAAGACCTCGGTAGATCTCTGACCTAGAATTGAAGCAAGAGTATGGAAACCCTAATTAAATAAAATCACCTCGCCCTTACATGCCTCAGCTCTATCTAACTTGAGGACAAGCTAGACTCTAAGTTAGGGGGGGTGATAACCTCCCATTTTGTGACGTTATCTTATTAGTTATCTTTAGTTTTCCATACTCTTTCTTAGATAAACTAAATAGAATCATTAAACTTTCTTACTTTATTGCAGATACATCAATAAACTAACTTTTCTTATTTTTCCATTACAGAAAACACAAAAAAATTACAAAGACTCCTCACGGTCCCAAGACCGCGAGAAGCCTCACGGTCCCAAGACCGCGAGAAGCCTCACGGTCCCAAGACCGCGAGAAGCCTCACGGTCCCAAGACCGCGAGATGCCTCACGGTCCCAAGACCGCGAGAAGCCTCACAGTCCCAAGACCACGAGAAGCCTCACGGTCCCAAGACCGCGAGAAGCCTCACGGTCTCAAGACCGCGAGAAGCCTCACGGTCCCAAGACCGCGAGAAGCCTCACGGTCTCAAGACCGTTTGGGCTCAACTTGAGCCTATAAATAGGACCTCAAGGGTCACTTCAAGGGGATCGATTTTCAAGACACCCAAAGGCTGCCTCTCCAGATCCAGAGCACTCTGGTCTTCCGTCCACTGCCCCAAGGCTGCCAGTTTTGAGATCCGTGCTCATCATCAAACTACCTTTTCTCTCTTCTTTCTCTCTCCTCAACAAAGAAGGTGGGAAGAGAAGATCCTTCATCAAGGCAACCACGAAGTGCGAAGATCGTTGCTCTCTTCACCAAGGGTTCAACCTTCCCTCCTCCGTGGAGATGACGTTCTTTCTCTCTCTTCTCGCCTCCTTCTTTGTCATGAGCGAGTAGTTTCATTCACTAGGGTGCGGGGAGTAGCCCCGCTACCCATGTTTTCATTTCATGTGATGTAATTCAATAACTTGTAATAGAGATACTCTTCTTTTCAGTTTGACTTCAATCGCTTAATGAATACTAGTTGCTTGATCATCAACTCGTGTTACATATTTTCTTTTGGTGTGAATTGTCTATGTTTGTACCTTTAGATCTGAATATCGATTGAATGTTGGTTATGGATGTATGTAGTCACCATATGTCTGTTTCGGTGTCTAGAAGTGTTTTCATGAGTGGAGTAAACTCACCCCCATCGTTGCACTTTCATACTATGAAATGGAATCAGTTGACGTATGGAAGTGCAACCTTGGTAAGGTCGAGGAACACATTTTATGAAGAAGTAATGCAAAGCATGTGACCATTCATTATGGAATGGCTGGCATTGCAATACTCCACACTTCTCGTAGCTAGTTATCCGAAAGAAAGCTAGGACTACAAGATACTAACTGATTTGTCTCTCTTTGCAGGTTGTTTTATTATGTTGCATGACTTGATCCATGTGTAGTGGTGTGAAACCCGATAACACCCTAGTGGTTATTATCATTGTTTACAACCTTAATCTTTACTTTCTTGCTTTACTTTCCTCGCATTTAGCTTTAAAACCAAAATCAAACTTTCGATCTAAATATCAACTGTTAAGTAGTTAAGTAAAACTAAAAACATTTTCCATATTGACTTCGTCAAGACCGTTGTCCCGAGGATTCGACCCTTAACTATACTACGATAAGACTTCCGCGTGTCTTAGCACACGTAGGTGGAGTTCTTACCATAGTACTAGCAAGGCTAAACCTAAGGATTCATCACCTTAGGATTTTTAGTGGTGTTGCAAAACTCCATCAAAGGGTAGGCCAATACCATGAAGGTTTGAAAAGGTATGAGCATAATGGTCTAACCCTATATGCAAACCCTAATTTTGAGAAACCCGATATGGTGACATAAACATACACCTCATGGGCAATATGGGTGCAATCATACACCTCATGCACAATATGGTGATGACCCTACACCACATGCATAATATGGTGATCAAGGATACACCTCATGCATGATATGGTGATGAACCTACACCACATGCATGATATGGTGATCAAGGATACACCTCATGCACGATATGGTGATGACCTTACACCACATGCATGATATGGTGATCAAAGATACACCTCATGCACGATGTATAGAGTTCAATGAGTAACACATGAAGTGTGTTATGTCAAATCATACATTAAGATGTATAGAGTTCAATGTATTTTGATAATGTAGGCCAATGTCCCTTGAGAAAAGGATTGAGCCAACTTAATAAAGTATGATGTAATCATTATCCTAGTAAGGATGAGAGAGAAACTCATACTTTGTGTGATAATCATTCAATGGGCATATAATGATACCCCTATATGTGTAGAGCTATGCATTAGGGTTTTGATTCTTGATAATATGAATTAGGGTTTTGATTCTTGACAATATGAACTTGAAACCCTAATTGGCTGAAAAGGGAAACCATAACCCTAATCGGTGAAAAGGGAAACCCTAACCCTAATAATGGGAAGGTTGTATTTCTCTTGTATTGAATGGTGATGATATGTACTTGATATTTCTTTTATCATGAAGTGCTAACCATGCAGGTATGATGAGATGACGAGCATATCCAGGTATGAGCTATGATGTTTCATGTGATACAGATTAAATGGGCCTTGTGAGCCATGTGAAATACTTGTGCTACAAGTATTATGTGTACCTGGTTCGGAGGACCTAGAGGTAATAGTTACCTAATACGAGGTAACAATGTTTAGTGATGAACTAAGGGTTTGAATAGACATATCTAGCACTCATGATGATGATAATGTTAAGGGATGAGAATTCCCAGTAATGTGATTAGGGATTGAGTTCCCGAGTGTTATAAATTCAATGTGTTCCAAAGATTATGAAAGTACTTGATAAACGTATTACACATTTCTTTGTAGCATCTGTTATAATTCTTGTTTGTAACTTGATTGATGCTAAAAGATATTGTAATACACCTAATTAATCAAATGGAACCTTATCATGTAGTTGCCTAGGCCATAGATCCATTCGGTGTCAGAATTTACTGAATGGTGACACGAGTTTAACTTGGAGTGTATTTTGGAATATGTGGGGGTGAAGGACAACATATTCTTACATCCAGATAGGGATTTTTATGTGATTTCCCGATGAATACCAAGGTTGCCGTGTGATCGCCCTGATGAAATGTATTGGGGATTGATGCGAGATCTCCCCGAAGAGAGTGCATGTTGTGGCTGTAAGTCTTTAGCAAAGATACCGCTATACCCCGACAATCTAGTTGTAATTTGACATGATGTCACTGTCAGTGGTCTCTTACTGACCGAGATGTGTGAGGTTTTGGCAACCTGCTCTTCCATTAACCTTGTATGGGACCGATGCTTTACGTAGCCACAGTCAGTTGGAGCATGAGCAATATACCTCATCTCCTCTGAGCATAAGTGTGATTGTAAATATGTAATCAACCGTGTAGCGTATCTGCTTAAGTATTGAATATATAAACATTGGTTGATGCTACATTACTTTTATAGATCTTAGTTGATAGGTGTTATACATGTTCTTCATATTCCTTATAAAGAAAATAGATGATCTATAACTCTGTTATGGATAGTTGAACTACTTAAGCAATGTTATTACTTTGCATTGCAATTAAACAATGATTTAACCTGCTTATTTATATCAAAAATCCTCTGCTCAGTTTTATACTGTTTACCTGTGATAATAATATTGTTGGCAAAGAGTTATATCTCTCACTGGGACAATTGTTTGACCCCATAGGTTCCACAATTTTCAGGTGGACGTGTACGAGGAGGTAGAAATTGTACTGTAGAGGAAGGACAACAACAACAGGAATAGTAGCGACACCTCAGGTTGAGTGTGTTGTCTATCATTTCTTGTAGATAGAAGTCCTATGTGTCATTTTTGTACTCTTGGTCCTTTGGAGTTAGAACATAATGGTTTTATAAATGATATGAGATTTTAGCTTGTATGCCTCGAGGATTTATGTTGCTTATGTTTATGTTTGGGCAAAGCAACTGGTATATGATATCCTCGACATAAGATGGTACAATGTATGTACAATGTGAACCATAAGGTATATAGTTCCATGGTTCTTTCTTTAAGAGTTTCCTGGTAATGAATCTCTTTGCAAAATGGTTTTAATTTTTAGTGATTTTTGTTAATCCGCAGCTAATGGATATTCCACATATTTACTGTTGTGGCGGCTCGGGCGGTCAGGTCGTCACAATATCCATGATTCCTTTGTTCACAACATATTTACCTAAACATTAACAAAATTCCTTAAGTCCATGTGTATGCTCCCTATTTCTATTCCTAAATTCCGAATGACCATCTCCTTAAGCCCTTAAACTAAATTAGGGTCTCTATTTACACAACCAAAACTTTGATATAAATCACATCAAAACTCTTAGTGATAAAGCTATATTAAAATATATATCATATAACCACTATGATCTTTATACTCAATTAAGCCAAAAATCATCTTATGCACTAATATGAGCACATACATCAATATTGAGAGTAAGCCTCAGATATGATAAAATATATTAAAATCACTAAATTATTTTTGATATTAGAGTAAAATACAATTAAAATCATTTTCCTTACCAAATAGTGCAAGAATCACATGTCGTCTCACAAATCATAAGAAATTATCTTATATGATGACCCTTAGGCTCAAGAATGACATATTGATGTAAATATACATGAAACTCCAAAAAAACATCAGAAATAGTAAGAACAATGTATATTAAAGTTTAGGTAGAAATATCAGATCAGTTTTCTATGATACATTGAGTGAAACACCAATAATGCCCTTAGCAGGGATTATATCAAAAACCTTAGTAAAACTTCAAATAACAATGATCATGTTTGAAAATCATATTTAACATATTAAAATATATTTATTACGAAATTTTCATGAATTACTAAAATCATTTGCTATTTTTAACGCTCAAATAATTGAAATCTCATGTATTTTAGTAATCAAATCATAATAAATATCATACATCAATAAAACCCTTCTAATCATTTTTTAATAAATAAGAGACATCATAAGCTTTCCATAGACACCTTGTTTCATAAATTCCAAGTTTCTAATCTCAAGATATGAATTTTAGAAGAATACTTATGTTTGGATCTATATCAGCTGTCAATTTGGAATCCAAAGGGCGTAGGTGGTGGCGCCCCTTCTCTTCTGTTCCTTAGTTGGTCGTGGATCCAACTGGATCTAGATTCTTCTTCATCTACAAACCTAAAGGGGAAAGGGTCCCCTGCTTCTCCCAGCGTGTGCCACCGCCTGGGTTTTGCCTAGTGAGCTCGATCTCGCTGCTCAAGCTGCATCACCCATGATTGGGCCTTCCATAGCTTTTCCTGTGTGTCGGTGACTAGGAAAGAACATCATTGGTCCAAGGAATGATGGAGATCGAAGAGCTTAACCTACAACCAACATGCCCACTGCCTTCGGCGCTTGCTTTCTACTTCTGCCATGATCTCCTTTGCCAACCCATGATTTTCACCAAAACCTACATATGAACTCGTCCAACCCCCTAGTTCTATAAAACAAGGATTTTATAGCCTATGACCCCTCAGAATAGATACGAGATCCATCACCCATAAGTCTCTATTTGTGTTATGTAAAATAGGGGTCGGGACTCTCTAGTCCACGTCGACACAAATTCCCTTTTTTTATTTTTATTTTTCTTTTCTTTTGCATAAAAGTCTAGATTAGAAAAATATTTATAGATCCTATGTTAGAGCTCTATTTGATCCCAAATTTTGGGAGAAACACTCCATGGTTATCACCTATATATGAACAAGATATCAAGTTAAAACCTACTGGAAAACACCCCAAACTTGTCTTTTAAGTAAGTATTAGATTATTGAAAACTTAATTACCTAGAGCACTAAATATACCAAGTTCATCTGAAATTTCTCCCCACCATCTAATATTCTAATTATTCATCTACTAAAAATGTTATGAGCATCTATAATGAGAAGTAAATACTTCATTCCCATTTTTTACTCCAAGGACCTATTTGTAAAACCTTTTTGGCCCAGTTAGGCTAGAATTGGGCTCTAGGCAACATGGCCCATTCCTTAGTCTTTCAAAGGGTCAATGAGCTTAATCATGTTATAAATAATGAAACTAAAGCTTGAATCAATTTAATTTCTCAATTGGAACTCTTGTATGACACATGTGATCAATATTTATATAGTTACATAACATGAAGATCTAAGCTAGGTTTAGAGCTCAAACTATGAACTAGACTCATTATATTTCCTTCAATATTCTATTTCGATTGTCACCTCAATAATCAAATATTATCAAATTCTCAAACTTTGAGATTATTACCAAATCAATCACAAATGCACAAATGATACCCTCTAGATTCCTTTTTCCTTTAAATCCAAATATCATGAAATTGGATGGAATCTTATTATAACTATAAATATATTATATATTGAATTCATTAATAATTTTATCATATACTTACTAGGTACCAAAAATTTTAGGGGTGTGACAATACTACCCACCTTTTTGGGAATTTCGTCCTCGAAATTCAGCTAAATTATAAGAAGCTACTTACCTTAGGGTTTCAAATATCTTACACACTAACAATTGACTATTGTCATAATTTCTCATAAGAACCTTTAAAGTATAACCTCCTCATGGATTACTATGTCTAACATCCTTATAAATCTATCATGTACGACCAACATAAAGATCTATAAAAGAATCTTAAGTACCAAGAACTACTCTTTCTATAATCTTAATTCTTTCTTTTTATATATCTTTCCCTGGATACTTTTAGTCTAGTACCTGAGTCTCATGACCTACACTAACATCATGGGTCATGTGTCTTGAGTTGACTTCCACCAGGGCTTGGTTGTAACTCCATAATCTCATCCCATCTCATTAAATTAGATCTTATATGAATTATGAATCCTTCTGACCTCATGGTCTTACCATGATCTTCTTGGGTTTTGTGGGATAGAACAGGAAGCGGAAACACAAATTTTATCTAATCACAAACCCATAACCATCAGATCGCATCAACAAATATGCAACAGGAAAGATGGTTAAGCAAGTTATACATGTTCTTGAGGCTTGCTCAGCGACAATACCTCACAACTAGTGTGGCCTTCAACCACCTAGTCTTTGATGATTTTTGTGCAGCTCTTGGTCTTGACCCGGACTACAGTTGACAGTCATCCTCCTGAGTGATAGAAATCTCCCACCTCTATAGATAGTCCACATAGACCACCGGGAACTCTAGTTGTCCTAATGGACAGACTAGAAGGAGTTGTCCCCTTCTATCAACGTACTTGTCACTGACACACTCTCCCACCACCAGTCACTTTTATACAGTTGTCTTTTCCTCATTGTTCCTCCCTGAATGGGTAGAACTTGCTTGGGCTCTCTCAGTTACCACAACCAGAGAGGAAAAATAACTTTTTAGAGCAACTAATTTTTTTAGAATCTCCATGTACCCCTTCATTAAAAGTAAAGGGTAGGTTAAGGGTTCCCAAACTGTGTGGGAGTAGAAGAGTCTGAATTTTCCATGAATTGATTACACTATGGCAGGCGAACCGATCGTTTCATAACTAAACTGATCGTTTAGGCAGGTGAGCTGATTGGTTCATAACTAAATTGGTTGTTTAGGAAGGTGGCACTATAGGAAAAGGATGATTTAGCTACAATTGCTTCAGTTACATTTACTTTATGTGTAGCGAGAGATATTTGTAGTTACAAAATCAATTTGTGTAACTTAAATAATTGTAGCTAGCTCTATAATTAAGATATAACTACAATTTTTATCTCCTTCTAATTGTATCTAAATGAATGTAGATAGATGCCTTAATTAAAAGCAAAAAAACACCCGAATTTTCTCATTACCCACGGTCTATTGGATTCTATGTTTTGGTTTCTAAATTCCCATCCCTAACCCCACGCACGATGCTCCAGTCATGCGATCCTCTGGACAGTTTGCACCCGGCGACTCCCTGTGCGAACACTTCTTTCTGCCAGGGTTCCCTGTGCGACGCCTCTTTTGGGCATCTCCCTCCCCCTACGCCACCCTCTCCCTCCCCGAGGACCCACCCTCTCCCTCCGAAGTCCACTACAAACACCTCCCTCCTGTGCTGTCCTCTCCCTCAGAAGTCTATTGTCGTCACCTCCCCCCTGTGCCGCCCTCACTACTGGAGCAATCTCTCTCCAAAGTCCTCCACTTTCCCGCTGACACCTCCCCCCTTGTGCTACCCTCAACACGGATGTCCTCAATCACTGCTCTGATGTGGCACTGATTGCTCACTGGTGCCCTTAGTCATTGCTCTGACGCCCTTAGTTACTGTTCTGAGTTCCCCAGAGTTCCAGTGTATGCCACTAATCCTAGGTCAACACGTCTCTTATTTCGCTACCGTCACTGGACCTGACCGATGTCCTCACCGGATTCTTGCTCTCTGTGAAGTGTCCTCTCAGCAGCAGTCTCGTGCAGTGCCGAAGTCAGATCACTGGTCTCCCTGTTTGACACGACGCGTGAAGTCTGGTCGACTCCCGCCGCCCCCACCAAACCCTTGTTTGATGCCCTTATAAGGCTATTCTTCTTGACGATGTTACGGATGTAGATGATCACATGTATTCCTTGATTTTTCATACACATTTATCATTGATCATTATTGTTATTTTCCTATCTTATTAATTCCACTTTCATGAATTTAATATTTCATAGAAAATGGTCATTTAATCATAATATTAATTAAATCACATGTTCATTCTTGGGATTTGACTATAGTTGTTTCCAATATAATGGTTTGTTGGGATCGATAGAGCTTGAAGTTCCACCTTGCATGATTCAATAGTTTCGTTACTCATATTTTGGGTTCCTATATTTGCTAGAATGCTTGTTTTCTTTAGCCTTGCTGATGGAAAATGCATCAAGATGGCATGTTGAGTGGCCCTTGAATGAATAAGGCCCTTGCTGAACGTAATTCATCATTATATTTGGCTTTTGATCCATTGTGTAGGCATCTTGAGTGTACAATCACTTCTCTCTAATCTTGACGAATCTGACTGCACCTTCTGAACATTACATAGTCCTTTATGTCTCACATCATTAGCATTGGGTTGTAACTGAACCTCAACTCTTATAGATACAAAGTCTCACCTGAATTCCATGCTACTTTTTAGCATTATTTTCTATTGTAGCTTGATGTATAGTTCATGAGCCTTCTGTATGTTTGAAGCTTGGATATTATTACTCAGATTCTTTTTTCATTGATCTACTCTGGTTGGTATCTTACTGATGTAAATTTCATGCCTAAGGTTAAGGTATCTTGATATTCTTTCTCGTTGCTAAAATATTGGTCACTTATGATTAAGTCTCTCATTTGGGATCTGTTATGGAGATGATTGAGTAACTATGTATGGATTATTATGATATACATTTTTTCATGTAACCATTTCGTTAAAAATGAGCATCTTTTCTATAGTTTCAATTGAATAAAACGCATGCTCTTTGAAGTTAATACTTTAGACATACATCTGCAATGTTGGATTATACTATTAATCTATGCTTATACATAGTATTTTGGAGAAGTTTATGGAATCTACTGTTAATCTCTGAAGTTGAATACAACTCCTATTAATCCATGCTTATACAAAGCCATCCACATAAATAGGTCACTAAAATATCATGTTTGTCATTGTTTTTATACTTCTAAGTATTCTCATCTTTTTATTTTGACTCACTTTTCAGATTCAAGGACTCATTATTCGTATGTGACATACATTTTATCTTCAGGTGGTACGTGGAAATTCAAATTCACAACTTCCTTATTAGAAAATGACAACTTTACCAACTAGAATGGTTCATTAACATCTTTGCAGTCTTTGCTTTCTGGTTCCTTGCAGTCTTTGCTTCACTAAATTCGTATTTGGCATATTTTCATTCACTAAGGTCTTTTACCTACATTGTATTTCCTGGTTCCTTGTAGTCTTTGCATTCTCAGGTGTCAACTGTGACTCACACATTGGGTTCCTAACTTTGCAAACCTTGCAATGTTTGGTAGTGCATTTAAATGAAGACAACTAGTTTTAAAATATTGTTTGATAACTTTAGATAGTGCATGATTTATCTACAAAACATTTTTTGGGAGACTAATTGAGATTATCCACGTGAGCTATGGTAGGGTTGACTCCCATTGCTGGTCTATTTTGGATTTGACATATTTCTAAATTGTTAGTATTGGTTCAGCATATAGCTCCAAATTTTAATTAAACCAAACAGAGCCATGCCCCGCTCTACCCTTAAGATTGGTATTCGAGAAAAAGTAAGATTGGTAACTTCCATGATATAAAAGTTATTCTTAATTGTTCGTTCTTTTTCTGTACAAGTGTTGATAAGTAAATTCACTTGAATGTTTTTCATTTCCAGTGAGCTTTTTGAGCGGATATCTCTGTATGGAATGCTCATTAATCACAAATGGGCAGATATCATTCAGAATAAGGAGAAATAGAGGTTATGTTTTACATATACATTGTCTCATTAATTTTCTATTTTTCTTAAGACTTTCATTTCTTTAACTATTTGCCAACATGGATTTCTGCTGAGAATCATTCCTGAAATTTGACCCAGTTGTTGTTGCCAAAATGGAGGAGAAGGACATCCAAGAGACTGGGTCCAACAAAGAGCTTAGGTTGGCTGAAAATATGGTTAGATGCATAGTGCACAATGACAAGTGCATTCATAAGGTAATTTTTAGAGTTTTAAGAGTCTGGGAACATGGTTTATCAATTTACTCCATAAGTTCTAGTTCAGAGAACCAGAGTATGAACCATTCAAGTTGATCAATTATAATGCTTAATTTTCGGTAGTATGTTAAGTTGTCTCTTGTGTACCTATTGTCTTGTTGGTTCCATAGTGATGATTTCCATGTTGTAGGTCATAGAGGAGTTTGGAATCTTTAGTAGCTACATTTGGAATCATGTGAATCACATGCCCATCATCAATAGGTACCTCACCCAGCGGACAGTGGCTAAACAATCTTTTTGTATCATTCTCACTAAAGAAACATACCTCACCTAGGGGTTATAGAGCTAACCATAATTCTTGGCTTGTTGTGTATTCTCACAGGATGTGGAGAATTCCTTGTGGGCATTGCATCTCAGACAACTTCCATCCAGTAGGTGGTTCATCATAAATCTCTCAAACAGTGGAGAACATATTTTTTATTATAACAATCAACATGCTTACCTCTGGTGGTTCTAGTGGCTTGCATAGAATGTAATAGAGCATGTATCATAGTTATTTATGGCAGCAGACAATGGTTTCAAATGTGAGGCAGACAAGCAACATCAATCAAAACCTAGGTATGAATCCCCCTGGCTCTTGACTAGTATATTGCATTTGTATATGGTGTTAAACATAACAAAAAAAGTTGCAATTCTCATCTTCAAGAAATGGAGGAAAAAAAGTTCTAACAGCGTACATAAACCATCTGATACTGACATGGAAGGGAATGCCTTCATTTGGATTTATAGTACCTCCAAAATAACATGATCAGAATTTCTTACTGGCAAAAATATATCTGGTAACATGGGGCTATATGTCGTTTGATTGGCAAAAATAACCAACTTCGTCATGCATATTTTCTTTAAAAACAATTTGGAATATTTTTTAGTTATATGATCTACCAACATACACTCATCAACAAGTTGCTTATGAAAGTTGCTCTTGCAATTCATGTACCATTGTCAAGACACAATTTGATTAGTTCTCAACATGTGTAGGTTTTGATATGCTTTGTAGTTTGATGGACCATCTGAACTCTAATCTTCAATTTTTAACAGTTCTTAACATGGGACAGTCTTAACATTATTGTCCAACTTGTTTTCAAATTGGTTATTAGGAGCCTGTGAAGCTTTTTCCTAGTCACAATCGACTTCCTTTTGGGTTGAGTCTGTGATAGTATCTTCACTTAATCCTAATGTCCTCAATTCAGAATTCACCATGAACTTGAACAGTTCAAAGTTCGTAGTTAAAAGACCTCCATCCAGTAGTAATGTTACGGTAGAGGAAAATTACTAAATTGCATGTGCATTAGCAACTTGATCTTCGGTTGTAGATCCACACAAGGACAAAACTTTGTCATTCACTTGCTCATAAACACTAGAATTGTCTTACAGAATTTCAGCTATGACTATATTTCCATTTCTGACATAAAATTTTCTTATGATTTCTTTTCTATGTTCCAGATGCATCACTTGATAGTAAATGCCCTTTTGGAGAGAAGTCAAGTGAATGAAATGAAGGGAGGAGATCAAGATGACTTTGATAGTAAAATGCTTTCTAGAAAAGATAACAATAATGGTGTGAACCTTTATTAGTTAGATTCTTTTTATTAATGCTTTGAGGCATGATATAGTAAATACTACTTATGTACACATTCCTTTCTCTCCATATATATCTTTATCTCTTCCCCACCATTGATACATTTACTAACATTTAACTGAATTTTTTTCATTGTTTGTAGGTACTGTTGAACGTGTTCTATGGTGCTTAATGTGGTTGTGAAGTTTCAGGTTAAAGAAGAAATCTTTCAATTGTGAATTGGTTTAACAATTAGTTCTACTACCCCCATAATTGCTTTTGTTTCTCAGGTAAAGTCACTTGAAATGCAAGAAGAAAATTGTAAAATTAAGGGAGGAGCGATAGAGAAGCAACCATATAAGCATGGATATCAACTACAATTGTTTAATCTGTCAAGACCCATGCACACTAGTAGCTATGAAAATTATATTTCATCCAAAGTATCAGTGGTTTTATGCACTGCAATGATGTTAGACTCTGGATGGTACCAATTTTGTAGGTTACAATTTGGTTGGATGGTACTTCATGGTGGTGATATACTACAAATTTGTAAGCAGTGACTAAATTGGATGTTATTTTGAATCAGACCTAAACCATCTCTTGGCCTACTGGTTTTGGCACCATAACATAACTACCCAAGAGATTGGCTCAACTTATATATCATGCCCTTGAAGTGGGTGCCTATTGACATTGTTGTTCATGTAATACCTGTATTCACAAGACAACCAAATTGATATGTCCTCCATTTTTCTGTTCTAAGCTCCTTACTAGGTTGGGTGCCTCTGCTCTGTTTCTCTATTGTAAGAACAAATACTGAACCAACATATTTGATTACACTTCTATTAGTGAGTTTAACCTTTTTACTGCTCTCATGTACTCAAATACCTTCAGTTCATTTCTCTATATATTATGGAATGTTTTACATATGGTGGGAATAGAATCATGTTTCTTTATAATGATTCTAGTACTGACCTATATAGTGGAACCAATAGTTTACAAATAGAATCATGTTTTCTCCAGCTATGCATCTTACTCATGAATATCAATAGCTACAACTTCTTCTAGCTTCTCTCCTATAAATATTATAGGTAGCTCATCTATGAATGCATCAATATCTGCTCAGTCTTCAACAAGTACTTCTGTTGGTTTACGAATCACTATTGTCTCAGATACAATGGAGTAGGGAATAGAAAGTTTGCAATAAAGGGGTATATGATATCATGGTATAGGCTATTGTATCTATTTCTCTTTTTTCTTCTTCATCTTTCAATGTATCCTCTTCTTTGTTGTGGATTCTAAGCTGCTGCAAATAACTTACAGGTCATTGGTATGGGGGTGGTTGATATGTCACTTAGTGGATATTTCTTAACGAACCAGAAAACATGAAGCAACAACTTCACTATCATTCCCCTTCCAAGCACTGTAACAACGGATAAGGATGAATGGTTTAGCGAAAGACTAACATTTAGTCCATCATTGAATGTCTCATTCAGTATCAACACTATGTGTCTAATATTCATTCTCATCCTAAACCACTCAGTTTGATATTCATTCTCAACAAGTTTGGTTCTTATATTTCTACCTTCACTCCAAATGTCCCTAGATCTGGGATGTCAAAGAATAGTATTTAACATCCAGAAAAATGCCAAATCAAATGCATCCCAAGCCGAAATATCACAAGTACCACCCCTCCATAGTCCTTCTACCGACTGGGATCTTCTATTCATTTATAAGAGACATGAACCTCTCTTCCATGTAATGCTCAAATACTTTAAGACCACGACTGGGACTAAGAGGTAGATGTTTGGTTTCCCAATTGTTAAAATTATGATCAGTGATGTAGGGGCTTGGTGATTTTCTAGAGAAAACCACATCATTGCTGAGTTGAAGATGTTAATATTCTCATTGCTTTAAGAATTATTCAACCATCTTAACATATTGGGAATTCCATCCTATATATTGAGCATAATTATGTCTTTGGTGTCATTCTGCTGCCATTTAGTTCTAGAATGGGTGCATTGAAAGAGCATATGATTCTGGCTTTCATCATTATAACTGAAAATTGGATAGCTACCATCTTCTCTTATGTCTTCTTTTTAAGTTGGCATACATGGCCTGTGTTCTATAATATATATCCGACTCCATGTAGTTCTGATGGTATGTATTAGTATCTTCCACTTATGACAATGCTTTAGGATCTCTATACTGAGTTGATGATTCATTCTCGTAGAGTACTAATTAACATTTACTCCTCCTTTTGGTTCAAAGCTAATGACATGTGTTGTATTTTTGTAGTTTTTGTTCAATTATAGACATACCAGATGCAGTTGACATCTTGTTTGTTTGTCTCCCGTGCTGCTATGGATGATATTCTAACTCCTCATTTTATGACTAAGGTGAATAAAAGTCGGCTCCACGTCATGCTATAAGAACTTAAGTTGTTGAAACAATTGAAAAGAGTTACCCATTTGCTCCACATCAGCTTATTGGATATTCTTGTATTGAAATGGTTGTCCACTACATTCTTGTGTTCAAACAACCTCTTGATCGATAAGCATGGAGCTTCATATCTAGGAGGCACATAGGCTCAAACTTTCACAAAATTGTAAGATGTCATACTACCAGTTTCAAATATGTCCAAACTTGTTTACAAGGGGAATGCCCAAACTTGTTCTAGTCAGTCTCCCCCACTAGGCACGAACACATGTGCAACAGGATGCAAATCCTTAGGGTAAACTAAAAAGTAGGGATGCTTCCCTCAATAGGAAACTAGTACTAAGTATGATGGTAAAATCAATAACAAATGACACTTTTAATTCTATTAAATAACTACTAGAGGATAGAGATTCCTATCAAAATTGGAGCATCAAGAAAAATACACTATATGTACCATAACTATAGTGGAACTTCTAATCTTAATGTGTTGATAAGGAAAAGATCTAGTGAAATGATATGAAAAAGATTTATGCATTTACCTAACCACTAGGAGTGTTCATTATATATATTATACATTTAGCAATTAAAGTTGAGAGAGTACTTGGTAACGATTGAGCTGGAGTTCTATAAGAAACTCATATTATCTACAGAAGAAAGTCTGCAACACGTCATATAGACAATTTTATTTATTGGAACTGTTACTAAGGTATACCTTGCTTGGCCACTTCGTTCTAGTCATTTGAAACTTCACTAAACCAAGTTTATTTCTGTCATGCTCATCTCCAAGAATGGACTCTCAGTTAACACTACAAATACATGTTAGCTTAGACATGCAACTTTTTGATTCCAAGTAAACTAATTACTGATCATGTAGGAAATTCAAGTTCATAGATTTGTGGTTATCTTAACTTGCTAAGCAGAACCTAATTCCCGAGAAACATCTCTGTCTTGCTATATAAATCGGTGTTAGATATAAATGTGCCTAACACTATAAGAAGAATATATATGTAGAAGCTATATATGCAGGTAGTAATGTTTGTATATAAGAGCTTACTTGGTGCCATGTCATTTGTAAACATAAGACAGTAATGTTCGTATTCTACTGGACTCTGCTTATTTAGAACAAAGTTATTCCTCTGTAGCAGGTATTCTACTGAACTGTAGTTCTTAGTGTTTCAATAATGATAACATGTTCTATACAAACAATTGCTTATTGTGAAATGGACAGTCCTTCAAGCAAAGATAAAGTATTATCTAATTATGGTGGTTACAGGATGCCAAAGAAGTAAAAGCCCACATCCTAATCTCACCTTTTTTGGTAATACAGAAGGGTTGATGTACACTAGAGATGTTTACAGATTATCACTGATGTTTTCATTGAATTTTATCAGTTTCAGTATTTAAGAATCATGTAATGTTATTTTTCCTGAGGGTTAGTTTTCCCTTTAGTGCAATCGAGCTGCAAAAAGGTATCTTTAAACCAACATGTTATATTGGAATGAAATGAAAGTGTTATACAACATGGTTTTCAACTCAACATAGGTTTTGGTTGCATTTCTCTAGTTTACAACTACACAACTATAGAATCATTTTTTAGGATACTGCCAGGGTTCTTGGTTATACTAACGGCTTCCGACACTACTGTATTCACATTTATTTTGTATAGGGGTGCATTGGGGATGTACTTTTCATAGTCCTCTTTTTACTGTAGTATCTTCTACTTTGAATATTTGTTTGGTTAATGCATGATGCCCTACTAAACTTTGTGCTTTAGGCTGAGCTGTTTGTTGTTTGCAACTCCTTTGATAGGTTTTTTGTTGTTACAATTATTCTGAGTTACAATTTGTTGAATTGGGCTTACACTAGATGGTAGGACCAGTGTTTAAACCATTGTCCCTTTTGCTATTCTAAATATTCAAATAGCTATCTGGAAGGTAAATACCTTCATGTTGAACTGTCTCTTTCTCCTAAGTAAAAATATTCCCTCTATCTATCAATCCCATCCTGAGCAGCACTTAGTTCGATATTCATTCTCAATAGGGTTTGCATGATTCTCTATTCATTTACAAGAGACATGGGCACATTTTCCATGTAATAGTCAGCTGGTATAATGCCATCCATTAGGCCCTCCATGCAAAAGAAATTATCTTCCTATATATGTTATACTATCACGTTGCTTTCATGTTCATGCTTATACTACTGTAATAGACGGTGCATATGAGCAATTTATGTTGATTGTCTAGTACATGTATCTTCAAGTGTGATTTCTCACCTAATAGTCCCATTCAAAACCTTCTAAGTAGCCTTCAGAATTAGTTTAATGGATTTCTTTTCCTGAAGTGGGGTATTAACTATTAATTATTACAATTCCTTGTCAGAATTGACATCCTTACAATCATCAAGAGCTAGAATATTGGTCTTGCAGAATCTGCATACACTACGAGAAGATTTGCAGACCAATATAGTTCCTAACAAATTATTTGAATGACACAGACATCCTTGACAACAACAAGTGTTGGATAATCACAACTGGTTGCAGTGGCGATCCAAAAGAAGACCTTCTAAGTGGTGACGTTTGTTGGTTCTAAAACTCTAGTTCATGATGTTCAACTCCTTCTACAATGAGTATGTCTTTGGTGTCATTCTGTTGTCATTTCTTTCCAGCATGATTATGTCTTTCATGTCATTCTATTGTCATTTCCTTCTAGCATGGGTGCATTGAAAGAGAATATGCCTCTAGCTTTTGTCATTATCACAACAATTTGAATGGATACCATCTTATCTTGTGTCTTCTTTAGCAAAAGTGGCATGGGTTCTAATAATATATGTCCGACTCTATCACTACTACAGAAATGGCTTATAACGTCACATTTATAGGCGTCGGTTGTATACAAGAAACCAACGCCTAAGGTGTACAATGTCGGCTAAATACAAAAACCGACATCTATAAGTGAAGAGCGCCCATACACGGGTATCAATTTTAATTTAGTGTCGGTTCATTAATAAGAAACTAACGCCTAAAATCGACTGCCAATTCCAAATTTTTCCAGTGAAAAATATTACCTTCAAAATTTAACATACGGCATCGGTTATTAACTAAAAAACCGACGACGAAAGGTTTTTCACGAGATAGAAATTAGCCACATTTTTATCATCGGTTGGCTTGAAATAACCGATGCCAATGGGTGTTCCCGCGCTATCCGCGTGAAATTTTTTAGACCCCTGTGGCATTAGTTTTTATATTATAACTGACGACTATTGTTATTAGCATCGGTTGTTTTTAATAATCGACGTTGATGGTTAAATTTATAGCACCCATGCGGAGCCGACTCTTCCCCTTTCTCTGTTTCATCCCCGCGAGAATAGTTCTGGCAATCGATTTTGTGCACTGCCACCCGCCGCTGCTCTCCCTACTGCTCCGTGCTCGCACCATCGCGCCGCTCCCTGCTACTGCATGCTCCGTGGTCACCTCCTCCGCCTCTATCTCCCTCTCTGCTCACCATCCGGCCACCATCCTCTCCCTCTCTAATTTCCCTCTCTGCTCACCGACACCCTTCTGTGCTCACCAGCTATTTGCTCGCTGACGCCCTTTGTATTCGCCGTCTCTTTGCTCGCCCCTCTTCCTGCTCCCTGCCTGTCCTCTCCCGTCTGCTCCCTGTCCTCCTCCGCCCAAGGTCAGCACCCTCTGCTCCCTGCCCTTTGTTTGCTACCTGCCTGTTGTATTTACTTCTGCGGATTTGTATTTACTTATCTACTGATTTGAATTTACTTATCTACTAATTTGAATTTATATATCTACTGATTTGTATTTACTTATCTACTAATTTGTATTTACTTTTCTATTCATTCGTTCATCTAATGATTTTGTATTCATCACATTATTTAAATTTAGGGCTTTGTATTTGTTCATCTACTTTTTAAAATTATTTAATCATCTACTGATTTGTATTTGTTTATCAACTAAGCTGCACTTTTTTATCTATTGCTTTGTATTTGTTTATCTACTAATTATATTTATTTATCTAATGCTTTGAGTTTACTTATTTCGATGTTGCTATTGTAAATCAACCTAGGATATGAACAAATCTAGTACTTGCATATATTTGTAAAATGTTAAATGCAATTTGTGTCCTGGTTAGAAATCTTGGTATGTTTAACAAGATTCACACTCATTTTCTCTAAACCGCTATAAATTTATACAATCCCTCTTATCTTTGATGATATGAATGCTCAGCTAGGTATGCATGACATTCTTAGTTAATTTGAATGTGTGTGTTTTTAAATTTATTATCAAGTTTGTAATCTTTCTTTTTAACTCCACCATCTTGATCTTAATGTTTTCAGTCATCATAAGTTTTTCTGGTTTGCAACAAGTTCGATTGACAAATACCTTTCCAATCCTAACATTTGATGATTATAGTAATGGTATACGACTGTCTGGTAGAATGACCATGTGTTGGTTAGTCTGTCTACTAGAGTGTGGGGAATAACCACGTTGCCTGTAGTTTATAATATTGCATTGTGAATTATTGCATGTTTGAAACTATTGAATTCTTTATTTATTATTAATGTGATCAGACACGCCTACTTATGAGTGGTGTTATATTTTGTTGTCCTAGAAACCCGTCCAAGATTTACTCATTAGGAGTAAATCTTGGATAGTCCCCGGTTTGGGACTGTTCCTGAACACCTAATCTCACTTAGGATGTAAGTGTATAATGTGTATTGAGTTTTCAAGAAAATTTCAGTAGCATTTCCCCATTTGTTCTCTAAGTACATATGTACTTGGAGAATAGCAGGGAAATGCTGCCGAAATTCTCTTGAAAACCCAATAAACATTATACATTTACTAGTGAGATTAAGTGTTCAAGAATAGGATACGTGGTACACATTTATTATATGTAAGAATGACAACACATGTATTTGTTGGCCTAGAAACCCATCCAAGATTTACTCATTATGAGTAAATCTTGGATAGTCCCCAGTTTGGGACTGTTCGTGAACACTTAATCTCACTTAGGATGTTTTAACCATTAATTATATATAAGACCTTAAACCCTAAAGTTTTAACCATAAACCTAATATTTTAACCCTAGACCCTAATCTTATTCTAATATATACTTGTTTCTTCTTTGATCATAGAATGGATAGATCATCGATGTCATGCACGTCGAGAAAAATGTATGTGATAGCGTCATCGGTACTCTGTTAAATATACCAGGTAAGACTAAAGATGGGATAAAATCCAGAATGGACCTATGTGAAATGGGAATAAGGACAAAATTAACAGAAGTAGTTAGTAGCGATCAGACTAATTTTTGTTGATGGTGATTAGCGGGAGCTGCATGAGCAGAGGAAGGAAGGCAAGTTCATCCCTCATGGCACAAGGGATGAACTGGCAGTTGCTCTGGGTAACCCAGAGCATCCTAGACGTGTTAGGGGTGCAGGCACTGGTGTGGGCATCAAAGCGTTCTTTGGGCCATCCCAACGTAACCCTGTCCCAAGAGTGGGACTTTTTCAAGCTAAGGTAACCTTTTCTTATTTTAGAATGTTATTGCGAAAGGGAATTCAATAATCAGAAGCTAGCGTTTCTTTTATCCATGTATAGGTAGATTCGTTAATTGATAGGAGAGTCGAGGAAGTACTTGATAAGAGACTCCATGAAGCAATTAGCAAGTGGCAGGCATCTCAGACTGCCATTCAGACAGTACCTGTGGTGGGCCGCTCTTCTCCTACTACTCGTATTACAGATGTTGGGAGTAATCCTATAGACCCACCACCTAGCATGTCCTCTATAAGTATTTTTATAACATAATAGCTAGTCTGTTCAAGATGATATGTTTGTGTATATATGCATATAACATTTTTTACATAAATTTGTAGGGGTTGAAGCCATGCCGACTAAAAAGTCAAGAATATATTATTGTAGAGGCGTCGGCTTACCCACCCCATAAAGGGTGCATGTTTCATGGGTATCCGATACCACATGGTGTGGTCCGTGTGAGCCCGATACATGTATTCCCCGATTGGACGGATCTTGCACTACCTCATGCACACCCAGATGCTGAAACACTTGGTGAGGCAGTAGGCGGAGTGATACTGTTGCTCAAAGTGGATGTCCTCTATACTGATATTGTATGATAAATTTCCATTACTTTAATTTGTTAGTGTGTATATATGAGTCAATTGATATGAAATTATATATACAGGTCAAAAAGATGAGACCTACTACATCTCAGCCTCCACCTCCTCGACTATCAAGTTGGCTTCCAAGGGACCTACACGCCTCGATAGGTCCTAATTGTAGGGGTGTGGCAGTATGGATCGGCGAACATGATCTAAATTTCCCTATAATTGTTACTATTCCGGAGGATGTTGCAGGTAAATCATACGATAATAATCTATTTATACAAGATTAGCATATGTATTAATGCATATGTAATACAAGTTCTGCATATGTACATATTAATGCATATGTATTAATGCAGGTCAATCATACAAAAACAAGATATTTATACAAGATATTTTGGAGTTGTTTAGTTATGAATGGCTGAACACATCTATGATAGAGCTATGGATATGGTGAGATCTTGTTTATACATCCATACACCTTTTTTTATATATGGTGATATGGTTTCTTATATATTAATGCATACATAATACATGTTTTGCAACCACTTACACAAGATATGTACAGATTTTGGGTTTTCCCATGTGGGATTTTTGGTTCCATCTTTGATTAGTCTTGTAGATGTAGACCCATATTCAGTTACTTCATACTGCTGTGATTCTTTTTAATATTTTGGTAAAAATAATAAGACGGTGATAATAGCTCCATTCAATGTTGAGTAAGTTTACTTTTCTTATAATTTGGACTTAAGCAAATTACATTTTTATTGTGGATTTTGAGTTATTAATTTTCTACTTTCTTACCTGTAGTGATAAGCATTGTGAGTTACTAGTTATTGTCCCCAAGACGTTCACTGTCTATTATCTAGATCCTGCGGGGATTGAGTTGGATACATTATATGGACATGCAATTAAAAGGCCATTATTCTCGTGAGAAATATTTCATGTTTTTATATATGTTAACATCTGTTACTACATTACTATTTAATTATGCAATTTAATGGGTTACATTAACATATGTAGGGCTTTACAAGAGTACAAAAAAGTTGGAGGAAAGGTCCCCAGGAAAAGGATCTGTCACTAATTTGGGAGAATGTGAAAGTAATTTCCTGACTCCAATGTATATATTATTTATGTGAACTGTGCTTATTTGTATTTTGAATATTTTTTATGTTTCAATTTATAGTCTGCTACACTAGACAATGGCAGGGCATGTGCCTACTATGTGATGCGATTTATGGACCTAATCATCAAACATGTCGTAATGGAAATCGATAAGATACATCAGGTATTATACATAGTCTCATTAGATAATATGAAATATATCAATCTTATTATATATTATTAATTATATATATACATCATTCTCTTTGCAGGTCTTTAAAAATGTTGACTTCAACACAGGTGGAAAGTGTTTCGATGTACATGCTCCCTATACGAGAGATGAATTAGATGTTGTAAGAGAAGAATGGTCAAAAGCCCTACAAAGAGTGGGAATTTGTAAATATAATTTTATTGACAATGATGACAATGATGAATAAAGAATAACTTTGTTCTCATAATTATTTTTGTGTGAATGTCAATGAATTTTTATGAATTGTCATATGTGTGTGAAGATGATCAATATATAAATGTTTCTTCATGTGTCTGAATGTAAAAAGAGATAAAATGAATGAAACTACAGGTTGCTATTGGTTTCTACATGTGTGTGATGAAAAAAAATATGAATTAAATGTGCTTATAGATGTGTGTGAATCACATATATATAATATTGTCCATCTTGTTAATTTTGAAGGTTTGTGGCTTGTTGTTGGCTGATATCAATGGATGTAGTAAACCTGCAGTTCATAACTGAACTGTAGGTTCTCATCCTATTGACCAGCCGTACAACAGGCCTGCAAACTAATAAGGAAAAACATCATAACATAGGCGTCGGTTATTTGAATAAAACCGACACCAAAGACATACGGTGGCGGTTTTTGACAAAAAATTGACGTCTATGTGGCCATGACTCCCAGAACGGCCGTGGTGCCAGGGGATATGGCGTCGGTTATTAGCACAAAACCGACGTCAGTTCAGCTGACATGACGTCGATTATATTTCAAAAGCGACGCCTATAGGCCCTTTGCTGGTGAGTTTTCGGTGGTAGGAAGTGTTTTGATGTCGGTTCTTTTAATAACTAACATCTGTAACCATTCTATAGTGTCAATTTTCTCAAAAAACCGACGTCTATAGTCCCTTTGCTAGTGCATTTTCGGTGGCGGGAAGTGTTTTGGCGTCGGTGGGAACCGACGCCGAAGGGGTCCACCTTTAGCGGCGCCTACTTGGGTGTCGCTTGGAACCGACACTAAAGCCCTTAATTAACTGATGCTAAAGTCCTTCTCTGTAGTAGTGTGTGTAGTTTTGATGGTATGGCATTTCTTTTGCATATGACAATGCTTTAGGTTCTCTATACCGAGTTGATGGTTCATTCATGTAGAGAACTAGTTTAGCATTTTCTCCTCCCTTTAGTTCAAAGTTGATGACATGTGTTGTATTTTTTCTTGAATTGAGGAACTTTCCATCATCTAGTAGCTGGACTATTTTTTGGAAGCACATACGCAATGGTCCATCTGAGCTTTTATTACTGTTGGAGCATCTACATGTTGGTCTGGCTGATTCAGGTTTGATTTTGGGTTGTGTTAAAGAAGAACTCCTAATGCATTGCATGCTACGGAGATCTGTTAAGAGAATTTTTTAAGTTGTAAACTTGAGTTTGTCTTTGGGATTCCATGCCGCACAATAATATTCATACTTCTTAATGCAGGTCTGTAAATATATTTATCCCTTATTTTGATTCAATGTCAAGGGATTCAAGTGGAAAGAGGACATCAGATCCATAACAAATACAACCATATATGTTGTATGCTCAAACTTGAAATGTTGTCTATTTGGATTTTGAAGGGGGGCCTTAAAAGAATATGTGAAACAACTCATATGACGCATTTGATAGAGCTGGCTACATTAAAAAAAAGAGCATAGTACAAAAAGAGAAATGTGTAAGCAGCGATAGTAATGCCAATACTTGATGCTTCTATTTGTAAAAAAGTTGCGCTTAATTTCCTCATTGGCTTTTAACTTTCATCGGGTGAAGCACACCGATGACTCATTTTTATTTGTGCTTACAGAGATGTGACTTCTCGGGATACATTAAATACTTTGTGCAAATGCAAGTTGAAGGACACCCTTAACTTTCTTGTCCTTTGTTTACTATTATCGAAACATGTTAGCATTTGCCAGTATTGTTCAGCCAAATTCTAAATGATGTAGGCCAATAGGTGAAATTGACCTTTTCACCAGTTGAGGCATTATATGTTGTGGTTGTCCCTCTATAACAAGCTCACCACTTAACTATGCTATTGTAGAAAGAACACCTCCTTTTAGATCCGAAATGTAAAAGTAACACGTCTTGGATCATCTTGTAACAAGCTCACCACTTAACTATGCTATTGCCACAATAGTTGTTGGTAAAAAATGATGCCATTATAACACATATATAGCCATGTTTTGTATAAATTCTGATATGTGTAGCTTTTAGCAAGACAACATGATCATTCGTTGTGACCTTTTTTGCAGGTCATGTTATTTGATGTCAAGAATGATTGTAAAGAATGCCTTCATATCACATCTTCATCCTAGCCAAAATAACATGTTGCATAACCTTGATTGGAGTATCATAAACTGGTTTTCATGTACATGTGAAAGGTAAACTATGCAATAATTTCATTGGTTTGTTCCAGTACACATCTTTTTCTCAAAATTAGTTTCATATTCTCTTACTTTCACCCGCATAACAAAAATTATGTTATTGCATGTTAAGTTATAGCTTGTTGCCATATCTCTAGAACAACCGCCACAGCAAAAGGAAGAGAGGACAAAGGAATTATCCAATATATAGTCTCAGATTTACAAAATATGTGGTGAGATATATGGAAACCTCAAACTTGGGGACCGGGTGGAACCGCCAGTTGTTGATGAGAATGATTTGTCTTTCAAGAATCTCCATGAATATCAATATCAACTAGGAGCTTCCTATGGCCAATCAAAAACAGATCACAGAGAAGTTCTCTATTTTCAATCAAGAGCCATACCTTAGCAGTCTTTCTCTTCTTATGTGTTTATCAATGTTATCATATTCATTGACGATACAAGTGGCGGAATTGATAAAAAAGAAAAATCAAGATAGAAGAAGATGCTCATGATCACATGGCATATAGAGTCTGCAACGGATAGAGGCAGTCAGAAGAAGATATTGTATACATATATCTTTTTTCCATGCATATTATAAAAAGGGGTCAGGTTAATGTCCTCCCCATGTGTACTCATTTTTCAAATATAAATGAAAGTATCATTATTGATATTGTAAGCACAACTCAATCTTTTTCATTTTGAAAACCCTTCTATATTAACAAGTGACTGACTGGATACATAATGTCTCTAACTACATATGTATGTGTAGTACATGGTTTCTTTCACTACACACTAACTATAATTTCATGTGTAGTAAGTGCTATTTTTTGATATACATGAACTACATATAAAAATTGTAACCAATGTCATCTCTCCTTACATATCATAGCTACAAATTGAATTGTAGTCATACATTTAGCTATACTGGAAACTACATTTTTATGTGTAAGGACATTTTTTACCTATAATTAGGGTTACATATGAATTTGTAGCTAGAGGAATAACTAACTACAACTTTGAAAAATGTAGCCTGAACAATTAGTTACACGGGTATTAGCTTCATATTCTAAATGTAAGGATAGATGTAGCCAAAGCTTTTAGCTACAAATTTTGGGGTTTTCGCTACAATTTTTTTTGTAGTTAAAGACCATATTTTTTGTAGTTTGAGCTAATCGGTTCACCCAGTGACCCAGTCATTTTACTTCCCAGACTTTCCAACAATTGACTTTCCTTGTTCATTTCTAATTAATGCAAAGATTAATTCTTGTCCCAATCGAATTGAACCAGTGAAACAAAAATCTTTTCTCACAAACTGGAAAACTCAACACCTACTCATTTGGTCCATATGAACCGATCGTCTCACTAGAGTGAACCGGTTTTCTCACTGACCATGAGTCGATCAGTTCACCCAGTGACCTGGTTGGTTGGTGGTCTAGGTTGTGCAGAACTCAATCAATGAAGTTCTCAATCAATCTGACACTCTAATCAATTGGTTCAACTCTTGAACTTGATGATTTTGAGTCAAGTCTATTGATTGAATGTTTAATTGAGTACCTAATCACTTTTTTAGTCAATCTAAACATCATTCATGGATAAACTCCTCTTATAGGTTAATCCTATGTGTGTGACCCTATAGGTTACATTTCACATTAGCAATGAATGTCCATAATTATCTAATGACATCACAAGCAAAGAGTGGTACCTAGTCACAAATTAGTGCTACCCAAGTGAAAAGGAAAGTTGGAGAACAACCTTCAACCTACAATCTATTATTGGTGTTATAGTGAATGTATAGTTCCTTTGTCGCTAATATCTGGATTGAATTCGAGGCATGGACTTGTCATCCTCTATAAACATTCAACCCATGTTTCTTGATTCAGAGCAGACTATTTAATATATATGTAAGCTCAATATCACATATTGACTTACATGAGCATGGCCATGCATTTCTCAATCTCGCTCCTCAAGTGGCCATGATATCACACTCCCTTAGGAGGGAAAAATAATATATCTATCACTCACAGTCAAGTCCCCATGTGTCAAAGTCACCCAATCATCACCGTTATAACAACCCATGTTTCAGGACTACGTTTGATGATGTCAAAGTGTACCCAAACCCATGGGATGGGTGTAGTGATTTCAGGTCTAAGAACCACAGTCACCACCAATACTATATGAAATGATCCAGACTAACCAAGTATGGTTTCTATGCATCACTCTTACGGTGGGTGTGTCTGATACATTGTTCTCTAACATGTATCTATGTGCTTGGTTTGATATCATATATCATGACTGATGATATTTTGTCATCAACCAACACAAACTCTAGTCTTTTGTGTTATTGATGTATGTGGTTATTTCCACAATAACAACCGACTAGGGACAATAGTGGGAATGTACATACTCTTAATATCCTTATTATCTCATTGTTCAAGTCACGTACTTGAGGACATACATCATTGAGTATTGTGACTCTTTAGACATCTAACATGTTATACTATTATCTCAAAATAGTTAAAACATATATACGAAAATTGCCTTTATTATATTCAAATCAATTATCACATGCCTCATTGAAATCATCATATGATTGACTCTCTCGACATACTATACCAGCAGACTCCCACTTGCACTTAGAGCCAATCACCCACGAATCATATTCCATGTGATCTTAACATGTCCATCATGTTTCTACTGCACAAGTTCTTTCATAGCGGGTAAGCAACATTTTCTTAAAGTCAGTATATTGCATGTTTCACATCCCCTCACTATACGACAGCTCGTATGAGATGGAAGTGTCATAGTATTCTATCTGAAATTCCTTTGCCTAACCAATATCTCCATTTTTGTCACAGTATTACTTCTGAATCACCAATCGTCGAAACCTCCCATAAGTTCATGCATATGAACTTCTAGATCAATACAGTATCCTTTACAGTGTTCATAACACTAAGGTACTCGACTTCTTATTGTAGAATTAATGAATTGTCTTATGTTGGAACATTTCCAATTAACAATTCTTATTCCAAGGTCAAACACAATTTTTTCATTTTGGAAGCCTGTATTTTTGTAACTCTTTACACCCAACTCTTCCTTATTACCATAATTAAAGAACTAATCCCTTTAGTACTTCGCAAGTGTATAAAGATGTCCTTCATGGTATATCAGTAACTCTTACTAGAGTTCGAAAAATATCCATTTGTCATGTCCAATACATATGAAATAATAGGATTCCATATCTTCTTGTCATGTCCAATATATACAAGATGATGAGTTCATATATTATTGTCATGTCCAAAACATACAAGATAATAAGTTCATATTTTCATATCCTATCCAATACATAAAAGATAATGATATGAGTTCATACGTGATAGATCCAATTGTGAATGCATATGCCATCTATCCATGTGTTTCTTATTCTTCATAAGAATTGGGACACTTGGCTCTTAAGAGACTAACTCCATGGAACATGGATAGGTTTTCTCTCATCATGCTAAACCCTTTCAACATCTTGCTGATGTATGTTCTCTTTCTTAGTTCAAGAAGTCCTCTTGATTTTTCTCTATAGGTCTTGATTCCTATCACATTGGATGCTTCTTTAAAAATTTTAGAATGCACTTTGTTGCTAGGTTTTAATATTTGCAGTATACAAATGTTATTCCCCATCAATATGTGGAATATACATATTCTCCCACTAAATTCTTGTAATCACACATTACTTATTTATTTTGACTCAAATCAAACTCCTTGACTATCTTGTTAAATAGAAGATCCCAGTTCTAAGGTGCCCTCTTCAATCCAAAGATTGATCTATGCCGCTTCATGGACTTTATTTCTATTAATCTACAATAGCAAGCATTGTCCTGATGGATTTATCCTTGGTAAATACTAAAAATATTTCATCATGTTGAGTGCCTTGAACTTGTTAGAAACTCTTTGCAACCAAATTACCCTCCATGTCAATCTTCTTGTAGAAGACCTAAAAGTACCCTATGGGTTTTACCCCTTCAGGTGGATCAACTAAGGTCATACTTTTTTGATGTATATGGAGTGCATCTTGGTTTTCATGGCTTCAAGCCATATCTCAGTTTTTGTCTCTCATTAGCTTCTAGGCAGACTGTTGACTCATCATATTATCAACTCATCACCTTCTTGTCTATAAGATATCATATATCATTCAAGATCTAGGCGTGTTCTACCAGAACCATGAGTTCTGTGTGTTACTTAAGGAACTTTGAGATTCCACAACATTTTGTGATTCTCTTTATTCCCATTGTACCTCTTTAAGTTCAATGTTTTTCTTGTTTGTCTCGAATATTTTTTGCTCTACTTTTCTCTCCCACTGATTTTCTTTAGAACTCGGTTTTCCTCTAGGAATGCATCCATCCAAAACACCATTGTTATTGGATTTGGATATCAAAGTAGTATTCAACAAAGTAACATTTATGCGATTTTTGGACAAAACCTTTAAGAAACATTTTCTTATTTAGATTTTCAATCCTAATCTTCATAGAGACATATCAAGACACTTCCCATTCCATATCTCATATGGTGTCTTTTGAACTAATTAGATGGTACATTGTTTTAGTTTTAAGAATGTGCCCAAAAGGAAATTTGAAGTTTAGCTGATATTCACACTCTGACCTATCAAGGTGTGATTCCTTCTTTCTGATACACTTCTCATGATACACTATCATTGTGTTTCTGGTGGAGTCCATCATGATACATTATCATGATCTTCCAGAAGGTTCTCAAGCCCTTGGTTCAAAGTATTTCCATATCGATCATATTGAAATTTAATACTTATACCAAGTTTGTTATGTACTTCATTTATGATGTCTTTGAACACTTCAAGAGATTCATGTTTGTATTTATAAAATACAAACTACCATATCTACTGAGTTCATCAGTAAATATATTTAAGTATTAGAGATTACCTTTAGCATTTATTCAAAAAGGTATATATACATCAATATGTATAATCCTTAATAGAATAATTGTTCTCCCACTACATCTAGTGAATAACCTTTTTCATTTTGCACAACAAATGAGATTAGCATGTCTCTATTGGTTCAATAACCAGAATGATTCTAGATAACCATCATATGGATTTCTAGAAATGTGATTCTCATTTATGCACTAAAAATGACAATGCTATAGGTATTCAAGTTTGAGTTATCATGTCATTCATTACATGTGTCAACACATTTGTCTCTTTAACTATCAAGTATAGTTGATGATACATAGGCATTTCCATCAAAGATCATTTCTTTGAAATGAAGCATCAATTCATTACACTCTTGTCCATACAAGATGTATGATGATTTCATTGATGGCAGATGTATAATAGAAATTCACTAATTCTATTATATGCCCATGAATGTCATATTGTAACTGTAATGGTAGTACCTCTTGCTCCGCACAATTTCTAGCTTACTTCTTCTTAGGTCCTAAAGTAGTGATCTCTACCTCTCTTTCATCTTCCTAAGATCCTCTATAAAGATTTTATTTCCCTTTCTATCTTACTCCTCTCCATATCTTGAGTGATGACCTTGCTTTAGTCTATGGACTTCACTCCACTAATCATTATCACGGGTTTTGCCCTTTCTTCATTCATGCTTTGGCATCAATATGCCAAGAACTGCAGAAAATGGTTTGGCCAAGTTTCACAACATTTGATAAACTGGCTATATGATTCACACCACGATTTGTAGAATCATATGTTTGGTCAACTCATGACCTATAAGAAATCAAAGTTGATCTGTATGCACAATCATATTGAGCATATGAGATTATACTTGATCTCCATCTATCTGATTATACTCAATTATTTCTTTAAAGACATTATACTTTCACGCTTTACATGATTCTTAAGATGTATAACCATCTCAATAATGTCCATGCTTCAGGCAATATATGCAACTCATAGTTCATATAGCTAAACATAAGGTTCTTGATGTCTTAGGCATCATTGGCATACTTCAAGTAGGAATCCAATTTTAGCCTTAGGTGCATTTGGAGTGGTTCTACTGGCTCTAGTCTTTCAAGGACTTTAGAGTTTACACTCAGTATTGAGAACACTTCTCGAAGGTCCCAAACCAGATTTAAAGTTTATCCTTTTTATGAACTGATTGCAATGATAATGTATTTGTGTTTGTCATTTGGATTCTACAAAATAATTTTGCAACATTTCAAAACATTTTTGATTTGATTGATTTGATAAAGTTGACAATATTAATTAGGTCTTTAATTAACTATCGCTCCCACTATTTTGATCAAATTGATAGCCCTCACCATCAATTGGGAAGATTGCAACGTACAACCTTCTAGTGAGCAAGATCCTGATTTCCTCTAAGTCATGGACCAACTAGGGCTGTCACCCACAACTAGATTCTTTCTGGTAGGTAACTTTTGCCAATTGCATCTTATGCAACTCTTGATAGATGTCATGCACAACTATTTGTCATGTACATCTCCATGCCTCAAGTGCTTGATCCGATCAAAGTCACCTAGTTAAGTCCAACCCAAATGCCAACACAATGAATATGCACTCTGCTAGGATAGACCCACATATTCACCATCACACTTCCATGAGATATATGGCACACCATGCTAGGGCGTGCCCACACTTAGTGGATCAAGTTTTTCATGTGTGCTTCTTTTGGAAGGCATCTTAAACTTAATATTTATATTGAGGTGTTTGGTATTTATATACATATACATATCCAATCACCACATATATAGTATGTATCATATACATGCTATATCCCACAAGAAAACCTGTGAATCGATAAAGCAATGATTATGGTCATCATATTTGTAATTCCTTTAGCCACAAGGAATTACAGTCATCTAGGTCTACATCACATGCAGCTACCTATTGTTGATGAAGATCTATGCTTGGGCCATTCTGGGTTGATCAAATCATCCTATTACTGATCGGCTCACCTCCTAGTTGGTCAGTTGGTTGTCACCAACTGATTATCTGGCTCCTCTAGACATTCGGTTCATCGGGTCGTCATGCTCCTCGTCAGGCCACGAGCTGCTCATCTCACACCATCACTTGGTTGTCTCAGTCCTCCAATCGCTCGTTTGGGCACCCTCTGTTCTTTGACATAATAGGAAATAAAAATATCCTACTTTTACATATATCTTTGGGAAAACTTGTGTTACATTCGGGGGAAGCAAAGGTAGAAGAGAAGGCTCAAGTTATCTCAAGTTACATATAGAATAGGAGAAAGCACTCATTACGTAGACTGAGAAGCAAACAACCACAACCAACCGAGCACTCACATAGGGTTTTATAGGCCATAACCACACTACACATCCACCCTAAAAACCATTTTCGTGCGATGCTTATCGATTGCATATATATACCATATCATATATGCATATAGGGATTTGTGATGTTGAATAGGATATGCACATTAGCCAGTTAAAGTATTCACATCATATGTAATAAATAAATGGAAAAAAAACAAAAATCTAATCATATTGATTAATCCTAAAACATAGTATGTTGACGTGGCTCTTATACCACTATTGGGTTTCATGGGATAGAACATGAAGCGGTAACACAAATTTTATCTAACCACAAAATTTTTATCTAACCACAAACCCATAACCAACAAATCGCATCAATAACTATGCAATAGGAAAGATGGTTTAGCGAGTTATACCTAGTCCTAAGGCTTGCTCAGCAACAATACCTCAGAACTAGTGTGGCCTTCAACCACCTAGTCTTCGAAAGCATATGTACAAGTCCTGGTCTTGACTCGGACTATGGTTGACGGTCGTCCTTCTGAATGGCAGAAGTCTCCCACCTCTATAGATAGTCTACAAGGACTACCGAGAACTCTAGTCATCCTGATGGACAGACTAAAAGGAGTTGTCCCCTTCTATTGGTGTATTAGTCACCGACACACTCTCCCACCACCAGTCGACTTTTTACACCTATCTTTTCCTCTCCATTCCTCCATGGACGGGATGAACTTTCTTGGGCTCTCTCAGTTACCACAACCAGAGAGGACAACAACTTTATAGAGAAACTAATGTTCATAGTCATGTGTTCTGAGAAACCCCCTATACGCCTCTATTTATAGTAGAGGGTAGGGTCAGGTTTCCCAGTCTGTGTGGGAGTATAAGGGTCCAAATGTTCCACAAACTGATTGCACTACGGCAGGCAAACTAATCGTTCCATAAGAAAACCAAACGTTTGGGCAGGTGAGCCAATTGGTTCATAACTGAACTAGTAATTTGGGTAGGTGAGCTGATCGATTCACCTAGTGAACCATCATTTCACTTCCTAGACTTTCCCACAATTGACTTTCCTTGTTCGTTTCTAATTAATGCAAAGATTAATTCTTGTCCCAATCTAATTGAACAAGTGAAACAAAAATCTTTTCTTACAAACTAGGAAACCCAACACCTGCTCGTTTGGTCCATGTGAACGAATCGGTTCACAAGAGTGAATCGGTCGTCTCACATATCATGAGCTGATCGGTTCACCCAGTGAACCGGTTGGTTGGTGGTCCAGGTTGTGCAGAACTCAGTCAATGTAGTTCTCAATCAATCTAACACTCTAATCAGTTGATTCAACACTTGAACTTGATGATTCTGAGTCAAGTCTATTGATTGAATGTTTAATTGAGTACCTTAACACGTTAGTAATCAATCTAAACATCATTCATCGTTAAACTCCTCTTCCAGGTTAATCCTATGTGTGTAACCCAATAGGTTCCATTCCACATTGGTAGTGACTGTCCACAACTAACTTAAGACATCACAAGCAAAGAGTGGTGCCTAGTCGCACATTAGTGCTACCCAAGTGAAAAGGAAAGTTGGAGAGCAACCTTCAACATACAATCAGTTATTGGTGTTACAGTGAATGTATAGTTCCTTTGTCATTGATATTCAGATTGAACTAGAGGCATGGACTTGTCATCTTCTACAAATGTTCAATCCATGTTTCTTGATTTAGGGTAGACTATCTGAGATATGTGTAAGTTGAATATCATATATTGACTTACATGTGCATGTCCATGCATTTCTTAGTCTCACTCCTCAAGTGTCCAGGATATTACACTCCCTTAGGAGGGACAAATTCCATATCTATCACTCATAGTCAAGTCCCCATGTGTCAAAGTCACCCAATCATCACCGTTATAACAACCCATGTTTCAGGATTGCATTTGATGATGTCAAAGTGTACCCAACTACATGTGATGAGTGTAGTGATTTTAGGTCTAAGAACCATAGTCACCACCAATACTATACAAGATGATCCTGACTATCCAATTGTGGTTCCATGCATCACTCTTATGGTGGGTCTGTCTAATACACTTTTCTCTAACATGTATCTGTGTGCGTGGTTTGATATCATATATCATGACCGATGAGATTTAGTCTTCAACCAACACAAACTCTAGTCTATTGTGTAATTGAAGCCTATGGTAATTACCATAATAACAACTGACTTGGGACAATAGTGAGAATGTACATACTCTTAACATCCTTATGATCTCATTGTTCAAGTCACATACTTGAAGACATACGTCATTGAGTATTGTCACTCTTTAGACATCTAACATGTTATACTATTATCTCAAAAATAGTTAAAACATATATACAGAAATTGCCTTTATTATTATCAAATCAAGTATCACAAGTGTCATTGTAATCATCAAATGATTGGCTCTCTAGGCATACTATACCAACAGACTCCCACTTGCACTTAGAGCCAATCACCCACGAATCATATTCCAAGTGATCTTAACATGTCCGTCATGTTTCTGCTGCACAAGTGTTTTTATAGCGGGTAACCAACATTTGCTTCAAGTTAGTATATTGCATGTTTCACATCCCCTCACTGTATGACAACTCGTATGAGGTGGAAGTCTCATAGTATGCTATTAGAAATTCCTTTGCCTAACTAGTAGCTCCATTGTTGTCACAATATTACTACCGAGTCACCAATGATTCTAACCTCCCATAAGTTCATGCATATGAACTTCTAGATCCATATAGTATCCTTTATAGTGTTTGTAATACTAAGGTACTTGGCTTCTTTTTGTAGAATTAATCAATTGTCTTATGTTGGAACATTTCCAACTAACAATTCTTATTCCAAGGTCAAACACATTTTTTTCATTTTGGAAGCTTGCATCGGTGTAACTCTTTACACCCAACTCTTCCTTATTACCATAATTAAAGAAATAATCCCTTTAGTACTTCACAAGTGCATAAAGATGTCCTTCATGGTATTCCACTAACTCTTTCTGGAGTTTGACAAATATCCATTCATCATGCCCAATACATATGAAATAATAGGATTCCATATCTTCTTGTCATGTCCAATACATACAAGATGATGAGTTCGTATATTCTTGTCATGTCCAATACATACAAGATAATTAGTTCATATGTTCTTATCTTATCTAATACATACAAGATAATGATACGAGTTCATACGTGATAGATCCAATTGCAAATGCATATGGCATCTATCATGTGTTCCTTATTCTTTATAAGAATTGGGACAATTGGCTCTTAAGAGACTAACTCCATGGAACATGGACATGATTTCTCTCATCATGTTGAAGCCTTTCAGCATCTTGTCAATGTATGTTCTCTTTCTTAGGTCAAGAAGCCCTCTTGATCTGTCTCTAAAGATTTTGATTCCTATCACATAGGATGCTTCTTTAAAAACTTTAGAATGCACTTTGTTGCCAGGTTTTAATATTTGTAGTATAAGTATGTTATTCCCCATCAATATGTGGAATATACATATGCTCCCACTAAGTTCTTGTAATCACACATTACTTCTTTATTTTGACTCAAGTCAGACTCTTTGACTATCTTGTTAAATAGAAGATCCCAGTTCTGAGGTGCCCACTTCAATCCAAAGATTGATCTATGCAGCTTCATGGACTTTATTTCTATTAAGCTACAATAGCAAGCATTATCCTGATGGATTTATCCTTGGTAACTACTGAAAATATTTCATTATGTTCAACACCTTGAACTTGTTAGAAACTCTTTGCAACCAAATTACCCTCCATTTCATTCTTTTTTTGGAAGACCTAAAAGTACCCTACGGGTTTTACCCCTTTAGGTGGATCAACCAAGGTCATTCTTTGTTGATGTATATGGAGCCCATATTGGTTTTCATGGCTTCAAGCCATATCTAAGTTTATGGCTCACATTAGCTTCTAGGTAGACTGTTGACTCATCATATGATCAACTCCCTGCCTTCTTATCTATAAGATATCATATATCATTCAAGCTCTAGGCGTGTTCTACCAGAACCATGAGTTATGTGTGTTACTTAAGGAACTTTGAGATTCCACAACATTTTTTTATTCTCTTTATTCCCATTGTACCACTTTAAGTTCAATGTTTTTCTTATTTGTCTTGAACATTTCAAGCTCTACTTTTCTCTCCCACTGATTCCTTTAGAACTAGGTTCTCCTCTAGGAATGCAACCATCCACAATGCCTTTGTTATTGGATTTGCATATCAAAGTAGTATTCAACAAAGTAACATTTATGAAATTTGTGGACAAAACCTTTAAGAAACATTTTCTTATTTATACTTTCAATCCTAATATTTATAAAGACATATTGGGACACTTCCCATTCCTTATCTCATATGGTGTCTTTTGAACTAATTAGATGGTACATTGTTTTAGTGTTAAGTATGTGCCCAAAAGGAAATTTGAAGTTTAGCTGGTATTCACACTCTGACCTATCAAGGTGTGATTCCTTCTTTCTGATACACTATCATTATGTTTCAGGTGAAGTCCATCATGATACATTATCATGATCTTTCAGAAGGTTCTCAAACTCTTGGTTCAAAGTATTTCCATATCGATTATATCAAAATTTAATACTTATATCAAGTTTGTGATGTACTTCGTTTATGATCTCCTTGAATACTTCAAGAGATTCATGTTTGTATTTATAAAATACAAACTACCATATCTACTGAGTTCATCTATAAATATATTGAAGTACTATTGATTACCTTTAGCATTTATTCTAAAATGTATATATACATCAATATGTATAATCCTTAATAGAATAATCATTCCCCCACTACATCTAGTGAAGAACCTTTGTCATTTTGCACAATAAATGACATTAGCTTGTCTATATTGGTTCAATATGCAGAATGAGTCTAGATAACCATCATATGGATTTCTAGAATGCAATTCTCATTTATGCACTACAGATGACTATGCTATAGGTATTCAAGTTTGTTCTATCATGTCATTCATTACATGTGGCACACACATTTGTCTCTTTAACTATCAAGTATAGTTGATGAGACATAGGCATTGCCATCAAAGATCATTTCTTTGAAATGAAACATCAATTCATTACACTCTTGTCCATACAAGATGTATGATGATTTCATTGATGGTAGATGTATAATATCAATTCATAATTCTATTATATGCCCATGAATTTCATATTGTAAATGTAATGGTAGCAACTCTTGCTCCGCACAATTTCTAGCTTACTTCTTCTTAGGTCCTGAAGTAGAGATCTCTATCTCTCTTTCATCTTCCGGAGATCCTCTATAAAGAGGGTATTTCCCTTTTCATCTTACTCCTCTCCATATCTTGAGTGTTGAAGACTTAGACCTAATCTTGGCTTCAGAACACTTCTTGACCTTGCTTTAGTCTATGGACTTCACTCTGCTGATCATTATCACATGTTTTGTCCTTTCTTCATTCATGCTTTGGCATAAATATGCCAAGCACTTCAGAAAATGGTTTAGCCAGGTTAGTCTATGGACTTCGCTTCGCTGATCATTATCACATGTTTTGTCCTTTCTTCATTCATGCTTTGGCATCAATATGCCAAGCACTTCAGACAATGGTTTGGCCAAGTTTCTCAACATTTGACAAACTGGCTATATGATTCACACAATGATGTGTAGAATCATATGTTTGGTCAACTCTTGACCTATAAGAAATCAAAGTTGATCTATAAGCACAATCATATTGAGCATATGAGATTATACTTGATCTCCATCTGTCAGATTATACTCAAATATCACTTTGAAGACATTATACCTTTCACTCTTTACATGATTATTATAATGAATAACCATCTCAAGAATGTCCATGCTTCAAGCTATTTATGCAACTCATAGTTCATATAGCTCAGCATAAGGTTCTTTATGTCTTAGGCATCATTGGCATACTTCAAGTAAGCATCCAATTTTAGCCTTAGGCGCATTTGAAGTGGTTATGCTGGCTCTAGTCTTTCAAGGACTTTAGAGTTTACACTTACTATTGAGAACACTTCTCAAAGGTCCCAAACCAGATTTAAAGTTTATCATGTTTATGAACTGATCGCTATGATAATGTATTTTTGTTGGTCATTTGGATTCTAAAAAATAATTTTGCAACATTTCAAAACATTTTTGATTTGTTTGATTTGATAAGGTTGATGATATTAATTTGGTCTTTAATTAACTATCGTTCCCACTATTACTATCAAATTGATAGCCCTCACCATCAATTTGAAAGATTGCAACCTTCTAGTGAGTAAGATCTTGATTTCCTCTAAGTCATGGACCAGCTAGGGCTGTCACCCATAACTAGATTCTTTTAGGTAGGCAAGTTTTTCTAGTTGCATCTTATGCAACTCTTGATAGATGTCATGCACAACTCTTTTCCATGTCCTTCTCCATGCCTCAAGGTTCTTGATCCGATCAAGGTCACCTAGTTAGGTCCAACCCAAATGCCAACACAATGAATATGCACCCTACTAGTCGATCAAGTTTTTGGAAGGCATCTTAAACTTAATATTTATATTGAGGGGTTTGGTATTTATATACATATACATATCCAATCACCACATATATAGTACATATCATATATGTTACGACCCCGCCTCCCGATAACCCCCAATTAAGGGAGACCGAAAGGTCAGAGCCGTTAATCAATAACACGGATCAAAGGTTCAACAATTAACCAAGAATAATTATCAAATTTTAACATACTATACTGAAAAGCTGTAAGAAAATAAATTTTTCTTACCTTTTAAAAACTGGGATTTCTAAACTTCTATCCATGAAGATACCAATCTAACTAGTCCTCCTGTGCACATTAATTCTCATTTAATTCCGTATATGCCACTTTACTGTTTGTTCTTTTCATTTGTACCTAAAACGCCGACAAACAAAACGTCAGTCAACAAGAAGCTGGTATGTGGGGGAAACAATAATTGTGCAACTATAATAACAATGTAATCATGCAATTAATCATTTAACAACCAAGATTATGTTTTAAGCCAAACTACTCAATCCATATCTATCCACAACTCTGTGTTATCCCTGTAAGGACTTATATAATACCTCTATAAAGGTAGAGTCGCATGGCACCACCCGAAGGTAGCCCAATATCTAACTCAATGTGACTTGATGGACCTACCCTCTAGGTAGCCATATACTAAGTCATTCCATGACCTGATGGACCTACCCTTTAGGTAGCCATATACTAGGTCAACCATTAAGACACAGAGGGGACCAGGATCTGAGCTAGTAGGCACATATATTATGTGATAGTCATATTCACATTATAGTTTGCATGAACTAAATTCATCCAACAGTTTATTTCAAGTCATCGGTGAAAATCTCAGAAAACCTCAAAAATCTATCTCGAGATATTCATAAGCGTAACCACATACCTGATTTTCCGAATCATGCAGATTATTTAACATATACCTCATGTATATACAATCAAGCCAATCAACAGATCCAAGCAAGTCAAGCATTCATCATTTATAATCTGCATGTATATAAAACCTAAACAGTCACCTTCACATTATTAATCACATTAAACCCTACTCGACACTAGTTTAGGGTTTAGGTTTCCTTAGCATCAAATTTATCATTAGGGATATGTTTCTAAACCCTAATCCACATGTTTATTGATTTAATGGCTCAAGAACCCTAATTCACATTAGGTGTAGCCATGATCATCAAATCTATTTCATCATTACATTATGATCACTTACATTAAATTAAGTCTAACAAATTAACAAGTTAGGATCCTTAAACCTTATTATTCATATGCATTGATTAGAAAGTCTAATTATCATCATTAAGATCATAATCATGTTAATTTATCATAATATTCCACATCATCAGTTTAAATCTCAAGGAAGCATATCTAACATGATCAACAACGTATTAATAAGAACTAGGGTTCTTATGTATTAATCACCCTACATTCATGGACCAACTATACTTTTAGAATAGGAATCATATTTAGGCATTAGGAGTATTTTATTTGGATTCCTCTCATTTTTTTGAGCAATTTGATATATACTTTTTCTATCATTGGAGTTACCATTAATTAATTGCATATTTTGCAAGATAAACCGGATCAGACCAATAAGATAACACCACATCAGCTTTTAATCTTTCTTTTTGTTATCCTCGTTAGCTACAACTAGGGGTGCTTGCGTCTTTTCGCTCCTGGTTACCCCCAACCTCGCGATCATCAGGTTGCAGCGATGTCCGCCACGTGCGGCCTCTGTTCTTTGGGGTGCCGGCATCACGAGACAGCAAGAGGGCGGCTACACCTCCGCAAAACCCCGTCAGACCCAGCCTGACCCTCGGCATGGTGTTCTCGGATAGGAGATGGGGGAGACAACCCTCCTATGCTTTGCCTGCTCCAGCGAGCTCCGCTCCACGGCTGACCAACTCGACCCCTCCCCGGGCCTCCTGGGAGTGCGCGGTTTGGTTGAGGGTGGGGAAAACCTACGCAGACCCTCTCCGATCTCCTTGGTTGCGCCACAGATCCACCTTCTCTCCGCACTACTCCATCGGTCTGCCATGGCGATGGTCAACATGTCGTTCCGGTTCAAAGCCTGTCGTGTAGGTGCATCCAAACTTTTCAGTTCCACCTGTCATTCCTCCTATGATTGTTGGAAGGGTCTTGTTTTCTATAGGCGTTTCTGTATACCAATCCGTGATGTGGCCATAGTAAGGCGGCACATCTCAGGGCCGTCCACTTTGGGAAATAGCCTCCCAACGATCAGCTTGTCGAAGGGGTTTCTAGCCACAGCCATGGGGAACTGCTAGGAGTTGAAAGGGAGGTATAGGGTTAAGGAGGTGGAAGACGTTGAAGGGTGAAGAAGGCACTGTCATCGTGACACCATGACAAAAGAAGGAACCCTTAATCTATTAAGGAATAACACAATGTTTCATGGATGGAGGCATGTCCATAATTGAGAGCCATCGTATTCCATCCCTGCTATCCGTATTTATATAAGACTAAGTATGTGGGTCGGTGGTTTGTTGCCAAGTTGTACAACATATTTAGGATGTACTCGGTTCCTTTCCCAAAAATTCTTCTCATGAAGACTATTATTCTTGTATTCCATAAAGCCCATTATGATGAGAACAAACCCTACATGTTTCCATAAAACAATTATGTCCAAATAATACCAGATTTAGAGGAATGTCCTAGATGACTTTAATTGCTTGTGTGCAAAGTTTGGGACATAATTTCAAAAGTATGAGAGACTTTTCTTCATATGAAAGTTATATCTTAATAAGGAATATTTTAAGCATATTTTCTCTTTCATAATCTTTTATTTTCTTTATTTTTCTTCCTTTTAGCATTAGAACCCATATGGACTCGAAATTCTATTTTCCTCTAGGAGAAAATACTTCCTTTTTAGCAATGCCACCAAAAACATTAATAATGTATCACATTATCCTCTTATTTTGCATTATTGGTATTTTCTCTTTCCTCTTTCTTCATTGGGGCTCCTTGGACCCCAAGAAACACCAAGATTTCGAAATTATTTTTATTGGATACTTATTATCCTTCTAGATGCATCTTTATGCATTATTTCACATTATCTTGTTTATTTCTCATTAAAATATCTCTTTTTGAGGATTTCTCTTTATTTCTCTTTTATTTTCCTCATTGGCATTCCTTTCATCATTAGAAATCCTTGGGATACGAAATTCCACCAAGGATAACTCAATTATACCTCTTTTCACTTATTTTCTACATTTTCTCATTGTTTTCAATTTCTTTCTTAATAAAGAAATACCTAATTAATCTTTTCTTTTCTTATTGCTTTCTTTTTGCAACTTTGGACTCCTTGGAACCCAAGGAATCCAAGAGGCATGAAATCCATCCTTGGACTACATCCCTTTGCCTTCTAGACGTTTCTACCTCTTCAACAAAATTCCACCAAGGATAACTCAATTATACCTCTTTTCACTTATTTTCTACATTTTCTCATTGTTTTCAATTTCTTTCTTAATAAAGAAATACCTAATTAATCTTTTCTTTTCTTATTGCTTTCTTTTTGCAACTTTGGACTCCTTGGAACCCAAGGAATCCAAGAGGCATGAAATCCATCCTTGGACTACATCCCTTTGCCTTCTAGAGGTTTCTACCTCTTCCTTTTCTCAAATATTCAATTATTCAATTACTAATTGAATTTTCTTTGTTATTTGGGCCCAATAGCCAATAAAGCCCACAACACAGACATCAAGGCTATTGCAAAAAAATCCATGTATTCAAAACTAATCATACAATTCTTGGTTCAATTATCTTTAATATGAGAAATTACATTTCTCACCAGATGAACCCAAAAATTGGGGTTGTAACATCCTTCCCCTCTTATAGGAATTTTGTCCTCAAAATTTTATCAAGCAAACAAACAATTCAGGATAAGACTTTTCCATGTCCATTATTGGCCCCTATGTGGCTTTACCGTACTCATGGCACTTCCAAAGAACCTTTATCATCACATATTCTTTTCTCTGAGTTCTTTCATCCTGGCGTCTATAAACTGCACAGGTGACTCAGGCCATTTCAGCCTCCCTTGGGGCTCACTAGGTTCATTACTCCGCACATGGTCGGGGTACCTCACATAGTGCTCTAAATTGGACACATGGAACTCATCACACATTACTTTATCCTGAGGGGTAAGGTCAAACTTAACCTTCTCCACCAGTCCATCTCAATGGACCCATGTATTGGGGATTCATCTCTCTTAGCTATAACTTAGAGGGGTCGGATTTTCATGTCTCCTACAGTGAACTGCATGTCAGTCTACTTTGCATCATCTTACGACTCATGTCGTCCCTGGGCTCCTTTCAGCCATTGCATGATCAAAGCAACTTCATTTGCACACACTATGGCCCTTTTCTAACCATCATGTGGTCCTTTCACCAACATCACCTTACTGAAGTGGTGACCGACACAACCCTTCTTACAGAGCTTCTTTAAATCCTGACACTGGCTATGGTGGTTAACTTCACATCTTGCATAGGACAAGAACTGCCTCTAGCTATCACCCTGAATGAGGACATATGCTCTCATCAGACCCTTTAGTCTGGATCATACTAACCATTAGTTTGGGGTGATAAACTGTACTAACATTGAGTTCTTCATGTACCTACTTCCACCTTTTGGAAGGGAACTTTTTGGTCAAACTCAAAAACCTTTGAAATTGATTCATGGTTGAACCATCTCTCTCATGGTTATTTCAACCAGACCTGTCCCTTGACAGAACTCTTTCTTTCTCATGTCATCTAGGTAAGGTGATCCACCATAACCCATATTGCATCTCGACCTTCCTTGGTTCAGGGGAGACTTACAACATCCATAGTGATGGACTCCCTTTCTCTTTTGGGGACTCTTTATCCTTTATATTAATGCACTGGGTTACTGGTGTTCGTCCTTCACCCTCGGCTTGCATGGCCATATACCACATGCAACTTTACCCAAAGTCCTACTGTCACTTATCATCTTGGTGGTACAGTGTATGGTGATCTTAAAATCATGATCTCCTATATGTCATGATTCCTCAAGATCGATTCCTCAGAAACCCTAAACCACTCTAGTCAGGGTTTCATCACCTTCTTTTCCAATGAAGTGCATCTGGGGTTCTACCACCATCCTTTCATTGTATCATTAGCCAAACATATTTTCTTTTCCAACCTTAGGGTTAGCTTAACAACCTCTTCTAGCCAAACTAGGCAGCTATATCTCAACTCGAGCATCCATTACCACTTCACATCCTTAGGTATTAGGTAACATTGAAGACATACACTTCCATGTATTTCACTTATCATCTCACCTCAAACTCTCTTATTTCATCATCATGGTGATCAAACATAACCTGGTATAACTTGTAAGTTCCACATAGTTCATGATAAAAAAACATCCTCCTAAGGTGACTACCTCATCCCTCTTGGTGTTTGCAAACCATCCATGTATCATTCACTTTACCAGGATATGTTATCATCTTTGTCCTCATACCTCGTAGCAACGTTCCAACTCACATCATCTTTTAGCCTTGGTGTATGGCATGTGTACTGTCCTATCTCTCAGTCCCATAACAAGAGGAAATATGCATTTGGCGGCCGTCCAAATACAAAGTTCTTCCTGTTCTACGAGTAGAGATAATACATCCCACCTTGCCAGTACACCTTCAAACCTAAGTTCAAACGTGCAACTTATGTCTCTACCTCACAAACATCTCTATATCAAGGTTACTTCCATGGAAAACTAGTCTTGAACCTGCTAAGGTTTACACACATCCCTTGGTCATCTCCTCTAGGTCTATAGGGTGCCGACACTTTTGGGGTCATCCCTCTTCCCTCATGCATCAAGAGAGTGCCCTACTCATCTGCCCTTTGGGTCCCATGAGGTCATGAAGGTGATCAATCTCCTAAACCATGGCCCTCAGACAATGATAGTTGTTACCTCCTGACCCTATGGTCATGTGCAACTGGGGAATTAGGCAACTCCTACTTCCATCGGTCTTATCCCTACCTGACCCTAGGATAGACTTAGGATGCTCCATTTATTGTACATGTCCAACTTAGAACCTTGCCCAAGCCTTCATCATCTCTCTCTAGGTTTTGGTCCCTCTAAAGGCAACCAAGATATCATCAACTTCCAGGGATCGATCATGAGGCAACCACTATCATCCATTGTTCCTCTTATCTCGGGGTTTTAGGCTTCCAACCTTCTTGCTGGGTTTCCTGCTCTTTCTAGGGCTAACCCTACATTCATCCTCACCATTAGAGGTCCTCTCTTCATGAAGGATCAACCTCAAAGACATGCCCCTACCTGGATGAAACTTATGTTCGCTCAAGGTTATCCATAGCTCTTTATGCTTATTTCATAGGCCTTCCTTCCTACTCTCCTGGTCAGGGTTTCAACCCTTTGCTCACACTACTAATGTACCCTGGGTGCATGCTATTCCCTACTCGCATAATCTCATAGGGTTTCTAAGGTCCTTCACTAACATCATCATCTAAGGAGCTATCCTTTACCCTAACATGCACGACCCTTCCCAGGGTTGGGTTGCCAAAGGTGCTAGGTCACCCATGTATCATATGGCATCTCAAAGGCATGTCCTTTCAAACACATGTTCTAACTCATCTCTCTCTAACCTTCACTTAGGGTTAGGGTTAGCATCATCCTCAGAGGATGTGCCAGGTCTCTATTTGCAATGGAGATCTCTATCTCCAAGACTAACTTATCCTCCTGACAAGAAGGTCTAGCCTCAGGTCTCATCTGAGGACATGACAACTTATGTCATACGCCCTAAGCATGTATCTATTCTTTAATTTACGCTTAATCTATTAAGCTTATGTCCATGACATTTTATTTACATGCTTTTCATTAATTTGGTGGAGGATTCCTTAAACCTTATTAACCTTACCCATACCTCAAGAGGGTGAGGAAAAGAAAGAAAACCCTAATCCTTTAGGTCCTTATCAGAATTTTGTGATGAGAAGGGATGAATAAGATGAGAAAGTCCTAAAGTTATCTTATTTCAATTCATACCCTAAGACTTTGGCCAGGCAGTCACACGGATCCAGGAGTCCTCGTATTCTGACTAGCGGTGCGGAGGAAAATATTGCCAGCCCCCGATCGTGATCCTTTTCTAGACACCTCCATCTTTCAGATAATCCTTTAATAACTCCCTTGGGTTTTATGGAGTTTGAAAATTTTAATAATTATTAATGGTTAAGTGAGGAACCTACGCTCTGATACCAAATGTTACGACCCCGCCTCCCGGTAACCCCCAATTAAGGGAGATCGAAAGGTCAGAGCCGTTAATCAATAACACGGATCAAAGGTTCGACAATTAACTAAGAATAATTATCAAATTTTAACAGACTATACTGAAAAGTTGTAAGAAAATAAATTTTTCTTACCTTTTAAAAATTGGGATTTCTAAACTTCTATCCATGAAGATACCAATCTAACTAGTCCTCCTGTTCACATTAATTCTCATTTAATTCCGCATATGCCATTTTATTGTTTGTTCTTTTCATTTGTACCTAAAACGCCGACAAACAAAACGTTGGTCAGCAAGAAGCTGCTATGTGGGGGAAACAATAATTGTGCAACTATAATAACAATGTAATCATGCAATTAATCATTTAACAACCAAGATTACGTTTTAAGCCAAACTACTCAATCCATACCTATCCACAACTCTGTGTTGTCCCTGTAAGGACTTATATAATACATCTATAAAGGTAGAGTCACATGTCACCACCCGAAGGTAGCCCAATATCTAACTCAATGTGATTTGATGGACCTACCCTGTAGGTAGCCATATACTAAGTCATTCCATGACCTGATGGACCTACCCTCTAGGTAGCCATATACTAGGTCAACCATTAAGACACAAAGGGGACTAGGATCTGAGCTAGTAGGCACATATATTATGTGATAGTCATATTCACATTATAGTTTGCATGAACTAAATTCATCCAACAGTTTATTTCAAGTCATCGGTGAAAATATCAGAAAACCTCGGAAATCTATCTCGAGATATTCATAAGCGTAACCACATACCTGATTTGAAGAATCATGCAAATTATTCAACATATACTTCATGTATATACAATCAAGCCAATCAACAGATCTAAGCAAGTCAAACATTCATCATTTATAATCTGCATGTATATAAAACCTAAATTGTCACCTTCACATTATTAATCACATTAAACCCTACTCGACCCTAGTCTAGGGTTTAGGTTTCCTTAGCATCAAATTTATCATTAGGGATATGTTTCTAAACCCTAATCCACATGTTTATTGATTTAATGGCTCAAGAACCCTAATTCGCATTAGGTGTAGCCATGATCATCAAATCTATTTCATCCTTACATTATGATCACTTACATTAAATTAAGTCTAACAAATTAACAAGTTAGGATCCTTAAAACTTATTATTCATATGCATTGATTAGAAAGTCTAATTATCGTCATTAAGATCATAATCATGTTAATTTACCATAATATTCCACATCATCAATTCAAATCTCAAGGAATCATATCTAACATGATCAATAACGTATTAATAAGAACTAGGGTTATTATGTATTAATCACCCTACATTCATGGACCAACTATACTTTTAGAATATGAATCATATTTAGTCATTAGGAGTATTTTATTTGGATTCCTCTCATTTTTCTGAGCAATTTGATATATACTTTTGCTATCATTGGAGTTACCATTAATTAATTGCATATTTTGCAAGATAAACTAGATCAGACCAATAAGATAATGCCACATCATCTTTTAATCTTTCTTTTTGTTATCCTCATTAGCTACAACTGAAAGATCAAAATTACCTCTTCGCCCGAATGGGTAACATGTAAAACTAGGGGTGCTCGCGTCTTTTCGCTCCTGGTTACCCCCAACCTCGCGATCGTCAGGTCGCAGCGATGTCCGCCGCGCGCGGCCTCTGTTCTTTGGGGTGCCGGCATCGCGAGACAGCAAGAGGGTGGCTACACCTCCGCAGAACCCCGTCAGACCCAGCCTAACCCTCGACATGGTGTTCTTGGATAGGAGATGGGGGAGACAACCCTCCTATGCTCTGCCTGCTGCAGTGAGCTCCGCTCCACGGCTGACCAACTCGACCCCTCCCCGGGACTCCTGGGAGTGCGCGGTTTGGTTGAGGGTGGGGAAAACCTACGCAGACCCTCCCCGATCTCCTTGGTTGCGCCACGGCTCCACCTTCTCTCCACACTACTCCATCGGCCTGCCTTGGCGATGGTCAGCATGTCGTTCAGGTTCAAATCCTGTCGTGTAGGTGCATCCAAACTTGGCAGTTCCACCTGTCCTTCCTCCTACGATTGTTGGAAGGGTCTTGTTTTCTATAGGCGTTGCTGTATACCAATCCGTGATGTGGCCATAGTAAGGCGGCACATCTCAGGGTCGTCCACTTTGGGAAATAGCCTCCCAACGACCAGCTTGTCGAAGGGGTTTCTGGCCACATCCATGGGGAACTGCTAGGAGTTGAAAGGGAGGTATAGGGTTAAGGAGGTGGAAGACGTTGAAGGGTGAAGAAGGCACTGTCATCGTGACACCATGACAAAAGAAGGAACCCTTAATCTATTAAGGAATAACACAATGTGTCATGGATGGAGGCATTTCCATAATTGAGAGCCATCGTATTCCATCCCTGCTATCCGTATTTATATAAGACTAAGTGTGTGGGTCGATGGTTTTTTGCCAATTTGTACCACATATTTAGGATGTACTCGGTTCCTTTCCCAAAAATTCTTCTCATGAAGACTATTATGCTTTTATTCCATAAATCCCATTATTATGAGAATGAACCCTACATGTTTCCATAAAACAATTCTGTCCAAATAATACTGAATTTAAAGGAAAGTCCTAGATGACTTTAATTGCTTATGTGCAAAGTTTGGGACATAATTTCAAAAGTATGAGAGACTTTTCTTTATATGAAAGTTATATCTTAATAAGGCATATTTTAAGCATATTTTCTCTTTCATAATCTTTTATTTTCTTTATTTTGCTTCCTTTTATCATTAGAACCCATGTGGACTCGAAGTTCTATTTTCCTCTAGGAGATAATACTTCCTTTTTAGCATTGTCACCAAAAACATTAATAATGTATCACATTATCCTCTTATTTTGCATTATTGGTATTTTCTATTTCCTCTTTCTTCATTGGGGCTCCTTGGACCCCAAGAAACTCCAAGATTTCGAAATTCTTTTTATTGGATACTTATTATCCTTCTAGATGCATCTTTATGCATTATTTCACATTATCTTGTTTATTTCTCATTAAAATATCTCTTTTTGAGGATTTCTCTTTATTTCTCTTTTATTTTCCTCATTGGCATTCCTTTCATCATTAGAAATCCTTGGGATACGAAATTCCACCAAGGATAACTCAATTATACCTCTTTTCACTTATTTTCTACATTTTCTCATTGTTTTCAATTTCTTTCTTAATAAAGAAATACCTAATTAATCTTTTCTTTTCTTATTGCTTTCTTTTTGCAACTTTGGACTCCTTGGAACCCAAGGAATCCAAGAGGCATGAAATCAATCCTTGGACTACATCCCTTTGCCTTCTAGAGGTTTCTACCTCTTCCTTTTCTCAAATATTCAATTATTCAATTACTAATTGAATTTTCTTTGTTATTTGGGCCCAATAGCCAATAAAGCCCACAACACAGACAACAAGGCTATTGTAAACAAAATCCATGTATTCAAAACAAATCATACCATTCTTGGTTCAATTATCTTTAATATGAGAAATTACATTTCTCACCAGATGAACCCAAAAATTGGGGTTGTAACAATATACATGTTATATCCCACAAGAAAACATGCAAAGGAATAAAGCAATGATTATGGCCATCCTATTTGTAATTCCTTGAGCCATAAGGAATTACAGTCATCTAGGTCTACATCACATGCAACAACCTATTGTTGATAAATATCTATGCTTGGGCCATTCCAGGTTGATCAACTCATCCTATGACTGATCAACTCACCTCCTGGTCGGTCGGTTGGTTGTCACCAACCTAGATTCTGGCTCCTCCAAATGGTCGGTTCATTGGGTTGTCATGCCCCTCGTTAGGCCACCAGCTACTCATCTCGCACCATTAGTCGGTCATCTCATTCCTCCAATTGCTTGTCTGGGCATCCTCCATTCTTTAACATAACTAGAAATAAAACTATCCTAGTTTTACATATATATTTGGGAAACCCTGAGTTACAATCGGGGGAAGCAAAGGTAGAAGATAAGGCTTGAGTTATCTCGAGTTACATCTATAATAGGAGAAAGGAATCAATACGTAGACTGAAATGCAAACAACCTCAACCAACCAAGCACTCACATAGGGGTTTATAGGCCATAACCACACTACACATCCAACATCAAAATCGTTTTAGTGTGATATGTATCAATTGCTTATATATACCATATCATATATGTATACAGGGATTTGTGGTGTTTAATCGGATATGAAAATTAGCCAGTTAAAGTATTCACATCGCATGCAATAAATAAATGGAATAAAACTAAAATTTGATCATATTGATTAATCCTAAAATATAGTATGTTGACATGGCTCTGACACCACTACTGGGTTTTATGGGACAAAACAGGCAGCAGAAACAAAACTTTTATCTAACCACAAACCCATAACCAACAGATCGCATCAACAACTATGCAATAGGAAAGATGGTTTAGTGAGTTATACCTAGTCCTAAGGCTTTCTCAACAATAATACCTCTCAACTAGTGTGACAGTCAACCACCTAGTCTTCAACAACATCTGTGTAGCTCTTGGTCTTGATCCAGACTGTGGTTGACAGTCTTTCTCCTAAGCGGCAGAAATCTCCCGCCTCTATAGATAGTCCAAACGAACTATCGGGAACTCTAGTCATCATGATGGACATACAAGAAGGAGTTGTTCCCATCTGTCGGTATACTAGTCACTGACACACTCTCCCACCACCAGTCACTTTTCTACAGTTGTCTTTCCTTTGTCGTTCCTCCCTAGATGGGTAGAACTTTCTTGGGCTCTCTCGGTTACCACAACCAGAGAGGAAAACAACTTTGCAGAGCAATTGATGTTCTGAGTTGTGTCTTTTGAGAACCCCCCTGTATCCCTCTATTTATAGTAGAGGGCAGGGTCATGGTTCCCAGTCTGTGCGGGAGTAGAAGGGTTTGGATTTTTCACGAACTGATTGCACTGCGGAAGGCGAACTAATCGTTTCATAACTGAACCAATCATTTGGGCAGGTGAGCCAATCAGTTCATAACTAAACCGGTTGTTTGGGCTGGTGAGCTCCCAGACTTGCCCACAATTGACTTTCCCTATTTGTTTCTAATGAATGTAATGATTAAATCTTGTCCCAATAAAATTGAACAAGTGGAATGAAAATGTTTTCTCACAAACTGGGAAACCCAACAACTACTCGTTTGGTCCATGTGAACCAATCAATTCATAGAGTGAATCGGTTGTCTCACATACCATGAGTCGATCGTTTCACCCAGTGAACCACTTGGTTGGTGGTCTAGGTTGTGCATAACTCAGTCAATGCAATTCTTAATCAATTTGACACTCTAATTAGTTGGTTCAACACTTGAACTTGATGATTCTGGGTAAGTATATTGATTGAATGTTTAATTGAGTACCTAAACACTTTAGTAATCAATCTAAACATCATTCATGGATAAACTCCTCTTCCAGGTTAATCCTATGTGTGTGACCATATTGGTTCTATTTCACATTAGCAGTGAATGTCCATAACTAACTTATGACATCACAAGCAAAGCATTTTTCCTAGTCACACATCAGTGTTGCCCAAGTGAAAAGGAAAGTTGGAGAACAACCTTCAACCTACAATCTGTTATTGGTGTTACAGTGAATGTATAGTTCCTTTGTCGCTGATTTCCGGATTGAACTCAAGGCATGGACTTGTCATCAACTAAAAATGTTCAATCCATGTTTCTTGATTTGGAGTAGACTAAGATATATGTAAGCTCAATATCATATATTGACTTACATGTGCATGGCCATGCATTTCTTAGTCTCACTCCTCAAGTGGCCAGGATATCACACTCCCTTAGGAGGGACAAATTCCATATCTATCACTCACAATCATGTCTCCATGTGTCAAAGTCACCCAATCATCACTGTTATAACAACCCATGTTTTAGGACTGCACTTAATGATGTCAAAGTGTACCCAACCACATGTGATGAGTGCATTGATTTCAGGTCTATACACCACAGTCACCACCAATACTATAAGAGATGATCCTGACTAACCTAGTGTGGTTTCCATGCATCACACTTATGGTGGGACTGTCCAATACACTATTCTCTAACATGTATCTGTGTGCTTGGTTTGATATCATATATCATGACTGATGAGATTATGTCATCAATCAACACACACTCTCTTTTGTGTTATTGATTTCTGTGGTTATTTCCACAATAACAACCAACTTGGGACGATAGTGAGAATATACATACTCTTAACATCTATTTGATCTCATTGTTCAAGTCACATACTTGAAGACATACGTCATTGAGTATTGCCCCTCTCTGTACATTTAACATGTTATACTATTATCTCAAAAATAGTTAAAACATATATACCGAAATTTCCTTTATTATTATCAAATCAAGTATCACATGCCTCATTGAAATCATCATATGATTGGCTCTCTAGGCATACGATACCAACAGATCTCAAGTCATTATACATGAATCTTATCTTGGAAACATAATTATGAATTAATACATCTAAATCTTATTATCTTATTATTCATTTAATTCTTAAATATTTATGATCCTTAGAATCTTTATGAACATGACTCTACTTGATCTCTTAGGCATAGAAAGGTTATAGCCATGAAAGTACAAAATCTTACTTGCATTAAGCTTAATGAGTGAATACTCATGGGCATAGAGAACTTACTTTGTTTAGTAAAATCTACACTAAAGTCATTTAGATTACCTTCTTCTCTAATCATATACTACACGGTTAGGTCAAGATGATCTTTGTTCATCTTATTATGGTGCTCCAGGTCAAATGAACCCAATATTATAGTAATCCAAGATCATTGATGCATACCACACATATCTTACAACAACATATTCTTAAAGCATCCTCACATATATCCTTAAAGACTTTTAGTCACTTATAACAATCATCATACATTAAGCTTAAACTCAATTCATTACACCAATTCTATTGTTCTCAAGTATATTTCTTTAACAACCATCATAATTATACTTGTGATCATAATCCCTCCTCAGAATAAAGGTCATAAGGACACCCAAAAGTTCTTTAATTCTAATCAATTATAGTAGGAAACAGACATCATCACCCTCCACTCAATATCAACTTTAAAGCTATTTCACTCATCAATTTCATCATATCTACCTTTGGTATGCATTCTAGGGTTCTAGTAGGTATGCAATTAGGTTTAGGTGACCGACTACCTCAAACTTTGGTGTCAACTTTTGTTTTGTCATCTCTCGATGCATGTCGAACGGTCATACATCTGAAGGTGTCATGTCTTATCATATTTGTCTTGCACCTGACAGTACACATGTCTCGTACCATATGCACTAGAAAGAGTTAGACAAATAAAATAAGTTTAGATTTATGCATATAACATACCCTCTATAAAACCCATAAGCTTGTGTCCCATGCTACGAACATGAGGGAAAAAGAGAGGGCATAATATGCACAAATCTAAAGTTAACATAAAAAGTCCAAAGTATCTAGACACTAACCCTGATACATATCTCAACTTCTATTTCCTGGCTAAACCTCCAATCTAGATAATATCATCCTTTTCTCACTTCTTTATAACCAGGGCTGCTAACTATCTTTCTAAACCTATCTAGTCTCACAAGGCTTCTAGTTGGGGCAATCTAAACTAAGAATATGAGAATTTTCCAGATGGCCATCTACATTATTGCTCGGATACCATATTGTAAAACCCCGATTTTCATATCCCATGAGTGGAAGTAAAAAAAAAATAACTGGGGAGTGTTACAAACATGATATTCATAACAATAATAATAGATACAAACCAATAGTGACTATGTAGGAATAAAATTCTCATTATTCTCTTAGTAAAGGAATTCTAGTACATCATCATATAAAAAAAAGAAACTTAGTACAATGATACTACCTTATATAAATCTCATAACAAATCTAGGACTGTGTAGATGGTGATCCACCAAGAAAACCTCTCTTAAAACTTCTGTTGAGTCATTTATTTTGATTGATCTTCTTGAACATAAGTACCTGCGGACATCTCATCCCCAGCCATGCACAAATAGGAAACTACTGTTAAAGTAAGTGGCATTGTATTTCTAATAAGATAAACATGAATGTTATATAACTGAATACCAAACTAATACCTAAAAGTTGTAAACTTATACTGAATCAATGTGTCTTTTGTTTACATCTTTTATCTCCTTCTGGCCACCATTATATGATAAGTCCTCCTGAATTGGCATATCTATGCCCTGAACTGGTACCAAAGTACCCTGAATTGGCACTACATGCTTCTACATGACATTGAGGTGTCTCTGAATTGGCGTAAATACACCCTGCTTGGTAACAAAGTACCTCTAATTTGGACTAAACACTCCTCTAAATTGGCAATAGATGCCTCTGAATTGTCCCGGGACTAACTAAATGAGGACTTATCATATAATGTCTTATATGAAGGTTTTGCCTTATTTGTCTTAAGTCTAAACTTACTTAATTCTTAATCTAAACTAAAATTGAATACTAATAACTGAACTTTACTGAATTATGAATCTAAACTTATCTTAAAAAAAACGAAATACAGATAATTGAATTCTGAATGTAAATATGAATCTGAATATAATTTGAATATCTCAAAAGATTTGTCTTACTTATATGCTGCCTTGAAATTATCCAAATAAGAACTGAAATCTTATTCATCAAAATGGAATTCTTAATCTTGTGAATATAAATATGAATATGTATCTTGATTACTAAATAATTGAGATTGGATCTGAGATTCTTCTTCGGTATGCGGGTCTAATTTGTGACTACTCACAATGAGTATTCTAAATATTAAATTTGAAATGTGGGTTCTTGTTGTCTAAACAAGTCTTTATTTGAAACTCGCATTTAATAGATCTCTTAGTAAAATTTTGATATCGAATAGACGACTTATGTGTCTAAAGGTATGAGAAATAAATTGAACTGAATAAATGCATATTGAGCATATGAAAGTAGCTTAAATTCTACAATCTTAGGTCAGATATCCTCATAACATAAGTTCATCTGGAAAAATATCTGAATATAGGAGCATTTTTTAATATGAGATGCACATTAATAACTAAATATCTGAAAGTAACTTACTCTCTAAGTTACTTTATATATGGGTAGGCTGAATTGTAGTAATAATGAAATTCAATGGACATGGCCCACTTACCAAATTTGAGGAGATCCGAAGCATATCCCTGATTCCTTGGTTCACAAAATATTTACCAGGACATTAACAAAATTCTATAAGTCCATGTGTATGCTCCCTAATTCAGTTCCTAAATTTCGAATGTCCATCTCCTTCACCCCTTAAACTAAATTAGGGTCTCTATTTAGATGAACATAGCTCTGATATAAATCACATCAAAACTCTTAGTGCTAAAGCTAGATTAAAATATATATATCATACATCCACTATAGTCTTTATACTCAAATAAGCCAAAAATCATCTTCTGCGCTAATATGAGCACATACATCATATATTGAGAGTAAGCCTCAAATATGATTAAATGTATTAAACTCGTTGAATTATTTTTGATATTGGAGTAAAATACAATTCAAATCATTTTCCTTACCAAATAATGCATGATTCACATGTTGTCTCACAAATCATAAGCAATTATCTTATATGATGGCTCCTTAGGCTCAAGAATCACATACTGATGTAAATATACATGAAACTCTAGAAAAACATCAGAAATAGTAAGAACAATGTATATTAAAGTTTAAGTAGAAATATCAGATCGATTTGTTGTGAAACATTGAGTGAAATACCCATAATGCCCTTATTAGGGATTATATCAAAAACCTCAATAAAACTTCAAATAATAATGATTAGGCTTTAAAATCATATTTAGCTTATTAAAATATACTTGCTATGATATTTTCATAAATTACTAAAATCATTTACTATTTTTAATGCTCAAATCATTGAAATCTCATGTCTTTTAGTAATCAAATCATAATAAATATCATACATCAAAAAACACCCTTCTAATCAATTTTGAATAAATAAGAGACACCATAAGCTTTCCATACACACCTTGTTTCATAAATTCCAAGTTTCCTATCTCAATATTTGAATTTTAGAAGAATAGTAATGTTTGGATCAATAGCAACTATCGATTTAAAATCCAAAGGGCGTAGGTGGTAGCGCCCCTTCTCTAATGATCATTACTTGGTCACGGATGCAACTGGATCTATCTTCCTCTTCATCTACAGACCCGAAGGGGAAAGGGTCCCCTACTTCTCCCAGCATGTGCCTCCGCCGCCTAGGTTTTTCCTAGCGAGCTTGATCTCGCTGCTCAAGCAGTATCAACCCGTGATTGGGCATATCATAGCTTCCCTTGTGTGTCGGTGACTAGGAAATCAAATCGTTGGTCCAAGGAATGATAGAGATCAAAGAGCTTGACCTACAACTAGCATGGCCTCCACCGTTGGCGCTTGCTTTCTACTTCTTCCTTCATCTCCTTCGCCAACCCATGATTTTGACCAAAACCCTAGATATGAACTCGTCCAACCCCCTAGTTCTACAAAACAAGGCTTTTTTATCCTATGACCCCTCAAAATAGATACGAGATCCATCCCCCTTAAGTCTCTATTTGTGTTCTGCAAAACAGGGGTCGGGACTCTCTAGTCCGCGTCGACTCGAGTCCCGTTTTTATTTTTCTTTTTCTTTTCTTTTGCATAAAAGTCCAGATTAGAGAATTATTTATAGATCCTATGTCAGAGCTACGTTTGATCCTAAATTTTGGCAGAAACACTCCATGGTTATCACCTATATATGAACAAAATATCAAGTCAAAACTAACTGGATAAACACTCCAAATTTGTCTTTTAAATAAGTATTGGATTATTGAAAACTTAATTACCTAGCGCACTAAATATATCACGTTGATCTAAAATTTCTCCCCACCATGTAATATTCTAATTATTCATCTATTAAAAATGTTATGAGCATTTATAATTAGTAGTAAATACTTCATTCCCAATTTTTTTACTCCAAGGACCTATTTGTAAAACCTATTTGTCCCAATTAGGCTAGAATTGGGCTCTAGACAACATGCCCCATTCCTTAGTCTTTCAAAGGGTCAATGTGCTTAATTGTGTTCTCAATAATGAAACTAAATCTTGAATCAATATAATTTCTCAATTGGAACTCTTGTATGACATATGTGATCAATATTCATGAAGATCTAAGCTAGGTTTAGGGCTCAAACCATGAACTAGACTCATTATATTTCCTTCAATATTTTATTTCAGTTGTCACCTTAATAATCAAATATTATCAAATTCTCAAATTTTGAGGTTATTACCAAATCAGACACGAATGCACAACAGATACCCTCTATATTCCTTTTTCCTTTAAATCTAAATATCATGAAAATTGGATGGAATCTTATTTTAACTATAAATGTATTATATATTAAGTTCATTAATAATTTTATCATATACTTACTAGGTTCCAAAAATTTTAAGGGTGTGACAATACTACCCACCTTTTTGGGAATTTCATCCTCAAAATTCAGCTAAATTATAAGGGGCTACTTAACTTAGGGTTTCCAATATCTTACATACACTAACTTTTGATTATTATCAGAAGTTCTCATAGGAACCTTTAAAGTATAACCTCCTCATGGATTACTATGTCTAACATCCTTATCAATCTCTCATGTACGACCAACATAAAGATCTATAAGGGAATCTTAAGTACCTATAACTACTCTTTCTATAATCTTAATTCTTTCTTTTTATATATCTTTCCATGGATACTTTTACTTTGGTACCTGAGTCTCATGACTTCCACTAATGTCATGGGTCATGTCTCTTGAATTGACTTCCACTAGGGCCTAGTTGTAACTCCATAACCTCATCTCATCTCATTAAATGGGAAGTTATATGAATTATGCATAATTATGACCTTATGGTCTTACCATGATCTCAAGTTATTATACATGGATCTTATCTTGGAAACATAATTATGACTTAATACATCCAAATCTTATTATCTTATCATGCATTTAATTCTTAGATATTTATGATTCTTAGAATTTTTATTAACATCACTCTACTTGAGCTCTTAGGCATAGAAAGGTTATAATAATGAAAGTAAAAAATCTTACTTACATTAAGCTTAATGAGTGAATACTCATGGGCATAGAGAACTTACTTTGGTTAGGGAAATCTACACTAAAGTCATTTAGATTGCCTTCTTCTCTAATCATATACTACATGGTTAGGTCAAGATGATCTTTCTTCATCTTATTGTGGTGCTCCAAGTCAAATGAACCCAATATTATAGTAATCCTAGATCATTGATCCATACCACACATATCTTGCAACAACATATTCTTAAAGCATCCTCATGTATATCCTTAAAGACTTTTAGTCGCTCATAAAAATCATCATACATTAAGCTTAAACTCGATTCATAAGACCAATTCTATTGTTCTCAAGTATATTTCTTTAACCATTATCATAATTAGACTTCTGATCGTAATCCCTCCTTAGAATAAAGGTTCTAAGGACATCCAAAAGTTCTTTAATTTTAATCAATTATAGTAGGAAAAAGACCCCATCACCCTCCACTCAATATCCACTATAAAGCTATGTGACTCATCAATTTTGTCATATCTACCTTTGGTATGCATTCTAGGGTTCTAGTAGGTGTGCAATTAGGTTTAGGTGACTGGCTACCTCAAACTTTTGTGTCAACTTTTGTTTTATCAGCTCCCGATGTATGCCGGCCGGTCATACATTTGAAGGTGTCATGTCTTATCATATCTGTCTCCCACCTGATAGTACACATGTCTCATACCATATGCACTAGAAAGAGTGAGATAAATATAATAAGTTGAGATTTATACATATAACATACCCTCGATAAAACCCATAAGCTTGTATCCCATACTAAAAACATGTGGGAAAATGAGAGGGCATAATATGCAAAAATGTAATGTTAACATAAAAAGTCTAAAGCAGCTAGACACTAACCCTAATACATATCTCAACTTCTATTTCCTAACTAAAACTCCAATCTAGATATTATCATCCTTTTCTCACTTCTTTATACCTAGGGCTGCTAACTATCTTTGTAAACCTATCTAGTCTCATGAAGCTTCTAGTTGGGGCAATCTAAACTAAGAATATAAGAATTTGCCTGATGTCCATCTACATTATTGCTCTGATACCATATTGTAAAACCCCGATTTTCATATCCCATGAGCGGAAGCAAAAAAAAAATTCAACTAGGGAGTGGTATTCACATGATATTCATAACAATCATAACAATAACAATAGATACAAACCAATACAGACTACGTATGAATGAAATTCTCATTATTCTCTTAATAAAGGAATTCTAGTACATCATCATATAAAAAAGAAACTTAGTACAATGATACTACCTTATATAAATCTGATAACAAATCTAGGACCGTGAAAATGGCACTCCTCCTAGCAAACCTCTCTTAAAATTGGTTTTGAGTCCTTTATCTTGATTGATTTTCCTGGACATAAGTACCTACGAACATCTCATCCCCAGCCATGCACAAATAGGAAATTATTGTTAGAGTAAGTAGCATTGAATTTCTAATAAGATAAACATGAACGTTATATAACTGAATACCAAAATGATACCTAAAAGCTAGGAACTTATACTGATTCGATGTATCTTTTATTTACTTCTTTTATCTCCTTCTGGCCACCATTGTATGATAAGGCCTCTTGAATTGGCATATCTACATCCCGAATTGGTACTGAAGTACCCTGAATTGGCACTACATGCCTCTGAATGACACTGAGTTGTCTCTAAATTGGCATAACTACGCCCTGCTTGGTAACAAAGTACCTCTGAATTGGAGTAAGCACCCCACTGAATTGGCAACATATGCCTCTGAATTGTCCCAGGACTAACTGAAGGTTCTGACTTATTTATCTTAAGTCTAAACTTACTTAATTCTTAATCTAAACTAAAAATGAATATTGATAACTGAACTTTACTGAAATTTGAATCTAAACTTATCGTATACTAAAACTAATACTGATAATTGAATTCTGAATGTAAATATGAATCTGAATATAGTTTGAATATCTCAGAAGATTTGTCTTACTTATCTTAGCCTTGAAATTATCCTAATAAGAACTGAAATCTTATTCAACCAAACATAATTCTTAATCTTGTGAATATAAATCTGAATATGTATCTTGATTATTAAATACTTGAGATTAGATCTGAGACTCTTCTTTGGCATGAGGGTCTAATATGTGACTACTCACAATGAGTATTCTAAATATTAAATTTGAAATCTAGGTTCTTGTTGTCTAAATAAGTCTTTATTTAAAACTCACATTTAACTGATCACTTAGTTAAATTTTGATATAGAATATATGAATTATGTGTCTATAGATTTGAGAAATAAACTAAACTAAATAAATGAGTATCGAGCATATGAAAGTACCTTAAATTATACAATCTAAGATATGATATCCTCATAACATAAGTTCATCTGGAAAAATATATGAATATAAGAGAATTATTGAATATGAGATGCACATTAATCACTAAGCGTCTGAAAGTAACTTACTCTCTAAGTTACTTTGCATATGGGTAGGCTGAATTGTAGTAATAATGAAATTCAATGGAGATGGCCCACTTACCTTATTTGAGGAGATCCTAAGCATATCCCTAATTCCTTGGTTCACAACTTATTTACCTGGACATTAAGAAAATTCTATAAGTCTGCATGTATGCTCCCTATTTCTGTTCCTAAATTCTGAATGCCCATATCCTTAACCCCTTAAACTAAATTAGGGTCTCTATTTATATGAACATAACTCAAATATAAATCACATCAAAACTCTTAGTGCTAAAGCTAGATAAAAATATATATATCATACAACCACTATAATCTTTATACTCATATAAGCCACAAATCATCTTATGTGCTAATATGAGCACATACATCATATATTGAGAGTAAGCCTTAGATATGATAAAATATATTAAACTTAATGAATTATTTTTGATATTAGAGTAAAATACAATTCAAATCATTTTCCTTACCAAATAGTTCTTGAATCACATGTTGTCTCACAAATCAGAAGCATTTATCTTATATGATGGCCCCTTCGGCTCAAGAATCACATACTGATGTAAATATACATGAAACTCATGAAAAACATCAGAAATAGTAAGAACAAGGTATATTAGAGTTTAGGTAGAAATATCATATGGGTTTGCTATGAAACATTGAGTAAAATACCCATAATGCCCTTATTAGGGATCATATCAAAAACCTCAATAAACTTTAAATAACAATGATTAGGCTTTAAAATCATATTTAACATATAAAATATACTTACCATGAAATTTTCATGAATTACTAAAATCATTTTCTTTCTACTTCTTCCTTGATCTCCTTTTCCAGCTGATGATTGTAACCAAAACCCAAAATATGAACTCATCCAACCCCTAGTTCTACAAAACAAGGCTATTATAGACTATGAACCCTCCGAACAGATACGAGATCCATCCCCCTTAAATCTCTTTTTATGTATAGTAAAACAAGGGCCGGGACTCTCTAGTCAATGTGGACTCAAGTCCCCTTTTTATTTTTATTTTTCTTTTCTTTTGCATAAAGTCCATATTAGAGAAAATTTTATAGATCCCATATTAGAGCTTCGTTTGATCCCAAATTTTGAGAGAAACACTCCATGGTTATCACATGTATATGAACAAGATATCAAGTCAAAACTTACCGGATAAACACTCCAAACTTGTCTTTTAAATATGTATTGGATAATTGAAAACTTAATTACCAAGGGAACTAAATATATCAAGTTCATCTGAAATTTCTCCCCACCATCTAATATTCTAATTATTCATCTACTAACAATGTTTTGAGCATCTATAATGCAGTAAATACTTCATTCCCATTTTTTTTACTCCAAGGACCTATTTGTAAACCCTATTTGGCCCAATTAGGCTAGAGTTGGGCTCTAGGAAACATGGCCCATTCCTTAGTCTTTCAAAGGTTCAATGAGCTTAATTGTGTTCTAAATAATGAAACTAAATCTTGAATCAATATAATTTCTCAATTGGAACTCTTGTATGACACATGTGATCAATATTGCTATAGTTACATAACATGAAGATCTAAGCTAGGTTTAGGGATCAAACCATGAACTAGACTCATTATTTTTCCTTCAATATTCTATTTAGGTTGTCATCTCATTAATCAAATAATTATCAAATTCATAAACTTTGAGGTAATTACCAAATCAGCCACAAATGCATAAAAAATACCCTCTAGATTCCTTTTTTTTAAATCCAAATATCATGAAAATGGGATGGAATCTTATTGTAACTATAAATATGTTATATATTGAATTCATTAATAGTTTTATCATATACTTACTAGGTTCCAAAAAATTTAGGGGTGTGGCACATTTTTGTTTTTTCTAAATAGCAGGTTTGTAGACCTTTTGTATGACTATTTTGTAGGATGAACATCCTACAGTTCATTAGAATTACATGTTCCATCCTATGTTCAACTTAACAACAAGTCATCATACCTACAAAACCTACAATAACAAACACACACAATTCATCCACCTACATACAAGATTCATACTCCAATTCAATTGAATGACACGTACAAATACAATTCTCATTATATTCATCCATCTTCTCATTCATTCACACACACAAACACACACATACATATATATATATATACACACATCATTTACAAATGCACCAATACCATTCATATGATATGTAAAAATGCAATTCTCATTGTGTTCATTCATCTTCACATTCATTCACACATATGTATATATCTATCTATCATTACATATGCACCAATAATTCACCTCACATCAACTTAAAAGTTGCAAAAAGTCATAAGCACCACATATATATAGAAATAATGACATCAAAGTTTATAAAACTCATATTTTATCCCAATCAAATTCAAAGTTTACTTCCTTAACAAAGGCGTATGCACATTGTTCTCGTATATCATCTATCTCTTCTATTGTATAGGACATCATGTCAAACTACTACAAAGAAAATGATATAATTGAAGAGTTTGATTTGAAATTTTCATATTATCAAATGAGACTATTTACTTATAATGATCAAGACTATATAGATTATATTTTTCTTACAATGGATGTCTAGTACCACCTATCTGACAATCGGGTCAATATACCGCATCACATAGTATGTGCATGTCCAACCATTGTCTTGTATATGACACTATAATTTACAGTTATGTGAAGCTTTAATAAATGAAAATAAGCATAGTTGGCATATATATACATTGGAGGCAAAAAAATACCTCAACATTCTTCCAACTTAATGCTTTCTTTTTCTTATCTACCTTTCTTCCAGCCTTTCTGAATTCTTTTATACCCCTATAAGTTAATGTAATACATTTAATTAAATTAGTAAATAGTCATGTTATTAATGATGCCAACATTAATATATGTTGACGGATATAAAAATTTACTCACGCAAAGAATGCATTTTTCATTGTGTGTCCTCATTGTCTATTTTGTCACCCTTCGGATCATAATACACAATTAGCATCTCAGGGACAACTACCAACAACACCTAATGATTATTATTGAGTGAAAAGAAGGCAAACAAAAAAAACTCAAAACACATAATGAAATGCAATTTTCAAGTCATAATTATAATAAAAGTGCCCGATCAACAATGAAAGCAGCTATAATCATGCTCTTTTTTGCAATACAAAAATATTTAAATGCAATATAGCAGTATTCGATAATAGATATTGGGTCTTTATCTACACGGCTGATCAATGGTGGAACTAGAAATGTGTCACAGAACCATTTGTTACCCTCCTCCTTCCCCCACTGACTACAGAGTCAGTGGAAGTAAGCATTGGGCACCCGTCCATAGAATGGCACATAGTTTCATGCAAAGAAAAATATATGAAAAGGCAATAACAAACTAAAGAGATGGCAAGATACTAATCATGGATATAGAGATATGTACCGATTTCTAGATTCAAGTATACCCATTTGTATTTCATTAAAAAGCTTAGAGTCTTGAGTGCAGCGGATCTTCATTTGAGAACTATAAATTTGATAAATAAAACATATTAAATCTAAAGCATTAAGTACGATATGAAAAGGTATGTAAACAGTTTAAGAACACTACAAAACTTGCTTGGCTAGAAACAAGATCATAGTCAAGAAGAAGAAACAAAGTGATAACATTAAACGATATCATTTTATACAAATCATGTTTTAAGTTCCTTTATCCATTGTGTCATTATTAGGTTGCATAATGGATTTTTGTATATTATATTTATGGTTTGTCAACGTACAATACTCAAACATGAAAGTAGTAATCATATGAACAATATCTCAACAAAGTAAGTAAGTAGCCAAGTACACATATGGGAATATATACATACACACAAGCCAATATCATAGTAAGGTCAAGAGGAAGATGTACCTTGCGATTGAGTCATTATAAAGATCCTGACATCACAAACGATTGTAATTGTATTTATATCAGTAAGATTTGGCTTCATTGTTCATAAGCATGGTGGTTGGATGAGTCACTAGATGTAGGTATCATATCTTCAACATATGTTTCCACATTTAAACTACTCATGTGAGCTCATTATCAAGTTAAACTATACACCTTGGATTCATTTAAAACGTAGGGTAACACATTGAAACTGAGATTAGGGATCAATATAAGGGTTTTTAGATCATTAATTAGGGCTATCTTAAGATTTGAGCAAGCTTAGTAAACATAAGAAATAACATAGTCAAACTAGTCAATATCAAGCATGATTGTCATCCTTAGAGTATAGATGAAGTATACTTGAGTTATGTGTCATAACAAACACCAAGATACTGATTTGAGATCATTATATGGTAGGGGTGATCATTAGGCATGATTATAAAGAGACTACAACTTCAATTATGAACATGCATACCATTTCATATTTCAAGTCAATATTTTGGCATTTAATCGCCTTAGGGAAGATACACGATTCACAAGGTATTTGCGAGCATAAAGCATGGCAAGCACTTGATTTAAGAATTCACATAATCATTTTATACATAAAGACTCACATGTGAGTTAGGTTTGAGATTCATCATCAATGCATCTTTAATATGCACATTTCAAGGTGCAAAACACATAATCAAATCAAATTAGGATGCTAGCTTGGACAAGTTTGAATCATAGTTCAACATGCATCAAAATTTCCTAATTTATATCAAGCATGAGGATTTGAGGAACATTCAACAAGATTAGGCATGAAGGAAGTAGTCTTTAGCATCAAAAGCTCATTATAGGTCATATATGAAACGTTAGACGATTTAAGGATGCAAGGGGAAGTAAGATTCAAATATTTATGAATATGGATGTTCAAGATACTAAAATTAGGCTATGATCACATTTTGGTACATAAAATATTAAATGGGATAAACATCACAAAAAGGCTTTAAAATTATGCATTTTAGGATATCAGTCGAAGAAAAAGAAAAACTAGGATCTAGAAGTACTATATCAGAAATATCTCATTTTTGTGATTGAAAAGCATACATTACATGATAGTTTTGGACAAAGGAGTGATTTATGGTGATTTTTCATAAATATACCTTGGTCATGGAAATTCTTGATCGAAGGATTCCGATCTGATGGTCGAGGAGGGGCCACGTAGACCCTCCTCGATGGGGCACCCTCAGAACCAATCCCATGGTCTCTAGTCACAACCCTTAGTCGGGTATCGCTCCCCCTCACTTGGTGAGTGGTTGGGTGCGACCCGGGGTCGCTGCTCATCCTACTTCACTGTGGTGCCAAGGATGTGCTAGGAGCCGCTTGGATCGACAGAGGTATGCTCATCAAAGCTCCTTCCCATGGCACTTAGTGGGCTCAAAACCTCCTAAAAACTAGTCGCCCCACTCCAGTGAGGATGGGCAGACTCAAAGGAGACCCTAGGAGTGGCCAATCGCCCAAGCATGAGAAACGCCTGATCTGGGCAAGCTGACTGTCACCACCCCAAATGGGAGGAAATGGTTGGGGAAAGAGGGGGGAAAGAGGGGATGAAAATGAAGAACAAGAGAGGGGAAAAGATGAAAAAGGAAAAAGGAAAGCAACAAAGTTGTCAATTTAAGCAATAGGAGCTCAGATCTCCAGATTGGCTAAGCAAAAAGGGGAGTAGTTGGACTGCCATACCTTGTTTGACACAAGGTAGAAGGCAACCGAGGACCGTTGGGTTTGGGTCCATTATGGACTACGAGTCAATTTGATGGGTGGGAGTGTGGATCTTTTTCTTTAAGATGGAGCATTCTCATTGTTCTATAGCAAATGCCATGGATTGTTGAGGTGTTTAAGTTTTCTCAAAATTGTGTTTCTTTGACAACCTTGCAAAGAACATATATCTCAAATCGTAACTCCAATTGACATGATATTTTATCTATTGGTTAAAAAATTTCTTATAATTATTATGTCCAAAGTATTGATCTAGAATTACAATGTTTAGGGTACTCAATTTTGGAAAATACACTTTCAATAGTGAAATTATGCATTCAACTATAATAAATTAAGCATGATGTGACATTTATTCAATTCCATTTCATGACTTGAGTATAAGGTGGTTCCAAACCATATAATTGGGTGTGAGGCAGGTTGTTAACCATAGTGGAGCAGTGAAGGAGTCAAGATGTGCATTAATTAAATGAGAGTGAAAATCCAAGTTATCATATCCTCCCCACCTTAAAGAGAATTTTGTCCCCAAAATTAGATCGAGTCATCAATCGAGATTGATCTTTTTTCATCACCAAGATCATCCTAGTATCCTCATAAGGTATCATCACTAGTTACAATATACATCTTATTCTGAAAATGAGCAATCGAGTATCATGGTCAACATATAGTCACATAGATCATCAAATTGGAAGTATCATTTCACGAATCAACAAGTTTGGAGTGATTATCCTATATATTACCAAATTTGGAGAGAACACAACTTAGGTCAAATGAATAGAGACCTTTGAATCAGGAGTTAAGAATGACATTCATTCCTAGAAATTAGGGTCCTAGATTCTACATTTTCCTAGGTGGGGTTATGCATCCATGATTGAGAATTCATATTTTTACAATTCGAGACATACATCATATTTCAACATTGTAATTTCATTCTCAAAATCAATGGAACGTCCCGCCCTAGTCATGGAGATTAACCCTAAGTCATTAAGCGAGAAAATCATCATAATCATTATTTCAAAATTTCAAGACTTGGGAACACAAAGGCATCTGTCATACTTCAAGGGTGATCTCAAGATCCAAATAGGGTGATCATAGGAGTCAAGTGAATCTCAAGATTAATGATCAAGAGTCAATATTTCATTATTCAATATTGATGGTGAAGTTTGGACATTAAAGTATCAGTCTAAACATTTCAAAGCTAAGGTTTAGATTCTTATTTTAGACCTTACGTGTGACTTAGGATTCTACCCTTCCTAGGATTTGTTTTGAGATGTCATTCTAATTTTTCTTGAGGTTCCTCCAATAAGATTTGAGCACCTTATTTTCTATGTATTTCTCCAACCCATGTTTTCTCCATCTCTTAGGGTGCACCTTATTTACTTTATGTCCCAACATTGGGCTAATGGTGACCTCCCCTCCTGGGCTTGGTCTTCATGTTGGCCTTCCCTCCTGGGCTTGACCTCTTAGCGACCTTCCCTACTGGGCTTGGTCTTCATGTTAGCCTTCCCTCCTGGGCTTCACCTCTTGGCAACCTACCCTCATGGGCTTGGTCTTCATGTTGTCCTTCCCTCATGGGCTTCACCTCTTGGTGACCTTCCCTCCTAGGCTTGGTCACCTACTATCAGCCACTTCCTCAGTATTTTTCCTCACGTCCCTTAGAGATAGCATAGTTGGATTTTAAGGAATTATACTCAATATAATATATATTCTTTCATGATTTGTATACTTAACCCTCCAAACATTTAGTGACATTCAAGGTTATCTCAATTCTAAAAATGATTGATTAACTCACCCTTCTAGGGGTGATCATTCATCCATATACAATAATAGAGCAACAATCGAGCAACATTTTGAGCATTATTCCACATTTCATGGCATCAATATCGAGTTTATTTTCATGGTATTCATGGTTGATGTATGATCTCGGCCTAGGTCTTCCTAGGAACTTGACCATTATCTATAGTCAACGTCATCATATTCCAAGATCGTCATGAAATCGAGATTTTGAAATCAAGTATCAACATCATCATATACATAACCCCTTAGGGGCTTAGGTCAAGAAATCAAAATTGTGTAGAAGGGTTATCCTTTCCAAGCTCTAAATAATCAACAAGATGACAATTTAGAGGTAGTCAGAATGGGGGTGTCACCTAGGTTAGTTGAATCACAAGTCAACTACCACCCTAACCTAGCACACTCATCTATATAGGTCATGGGTTATAAAGCATATCCAAACAGGGTGAGCATCAACTATCAAATCATATTTCACAAGGTCATGAGTCAAACGTCAAGATCGTAATGGAGCAACCATACTTCTATATTTTGCAAGATCAAACTCATAATCTCATTTCATTCCTTTCAAGATCAAGGTAAGGGTAGGTTTTAGAAAATGAGAAATCAAATGGAGGACTCAAGAGTTTGAGCATAATAGGGCCAGAGTGATATTCATGTCCATCATGTTTATTCAAAATTAAACTTGCAAAAGAGGCATGGAAGTCAACAAGGAAATGCCTCATGTATAGTCGAATCAGAGTATGTGACATGATGCATATCAATAGGGTGAGTTTTGCTTAGATATGTTTGAGGTTTGATCCAAATAGGGACAACCTAGGTTTAATCAATAGGGACTCTATCAAACATGGGGTACAAAACATAGGTTCCTTCTTATATTACCAACATCAAGGATTTACCTCAAACATAGAATGCACTTATATCCAATTGGTAACATACTTTTGGATTCTTAGCACCGGAATCTGTGGAGCTTCTGAAGAGGGTCCAAAAAGTTATGAATAGTAATGTAATGTCTCCTAAGTGTATGGATGTAATGTTTCAAAGGATTGGCTTTGCCATCCAGAAAGGACTAGCGGCGCAGCTTGTTGCCCACTTGTCTTCTATTTCAATGTAATCCGATCTATCTACGAATACAATTGGTAACATTATTTTGCATGAACTTTACACGTACATGCGTTACTTTCACGAGACTTTCATTTATCAAAATAGGGTCTTTCATTCAAGATCAGATCATGGCATTATCATATAGATCAACTTTCATGAGCTCAAATCAATTTTGATTTTCCCATGCATAAGATACCCATAATCAAGAAAGCATGTGATTAAGAGTATGGGAGAAGAATCACATGAGAAAATAATAAGACTAACTATTCATCATCTACTGGGATGGCTTAGGTAGTCCTTAAAGAAGAGGTGAGATGCTAGAAGACTCTCTAAGCTTTAGGGGAAGAGGTATTATGCCTTATGCATATAGAGGCATGTGTGTTTGTCTCTAATACCATTTGTCACAGAACTGTTGGTTACCCTCCTCCTACCCCCACTGACTACAAAGTCAGTGGCAATAGGGATTGGGCGCCTGTCCATTGAATGCACATAGTTTCACACACACAATATATATGAAAAGGAAATAACAAACTAAAGAGATGGAAAATACTAAACATGGAGATAGAGATATGTACCCATTTCTTGATTCAAGTATACCCATTTGTATTTCATATCATATCTTAGAGTCTTGAGTGCAATGAATCTTTATTTGGGAACTACAAATTCGATAAACAAAGCATATAAATGTTAAAGCATTAAGTACTCTATGAAAAGGCATGTAAACAATTTAAGAATAATACAAAACGTGCTTGGCTAGAAAAATGATCATTGTAAAGAATAAGAAACAAAATGAGAAAACTTAACAGTATCATTTTATGACAAGCATGTTTTAGATTCCTTTATCCATTGTGTCAACATTAGGTTGCATAATGGATTTTTGTATATTATATTCAAGGTTAAAACATAGAATACTTAAACATGAAAGTAGTAATCCTATGAACAATATCTCAAACAAGTAATTAAGTAGCCAAGCACACATGTGATCATACATACAACCAAGGCAATACATTAGTAAGGTCAAGAGGAAAACATACCTTGTGAGTAGAGTACATGATTAACCATTGATAAAAAAACCTAAGTCGCATGCCTGACTAGATCTTGGAAAATTTAGCCTTCATATAGATCCTGACATCACAAACTAGTGTAATTATATTAATATTAACAATATTAGGCATCATCATTCAAAATCATGGTGGTTGGATGGGTCACCTATATCTAGGTATCATATTTTAAACATAGGTTTCCACATTTCAACTAGTCATGCGAGTTCATTATCAAGTTACCCTATACACCTTGGATTCATCTAGAACATAGGTTAACATGTCACAAATATATTAGGGATAAATATAAGGGTTTTTAGATCATTAAGTAGGGCTATATTAAGATTTGAGCAAGCTTCATCAACATAAGCATCAACATTGTCAAACTAGTCAATATCATGCATGATTATCATCCTTAGAGTATAGATGAAGTCTACTTGAGTTATGTGTCAGAAAAACACCAATATACCGATTTGAGATCATTATATAGTAGGGGTGATCATTAGGGAAAGATTTTAAAGAGACTAGAGCTTCAATTATCAACATACATACCATGTCATATTTCAAGTCAAGATTTAGGCATTTAATCACCTTTGGGCACATAACTGATTCAGAAGGTATTTGGGTGCACAAAGCATGGTAAGTTATTGATTTAGAAGTTCACATAATAATTTTATACATAGAAGACCCACATGTGAGTTGGTTCGAGAGTCATCATAAATGCATCATTCATATGCATGTTTCAAGGTTCAAAACACATAATCAAATCAATTTAGGATGCTAGCATGGACAAGTTTGAATCTTAGTTCAACATGAATAAAAATTTACTGATTTATGTCAAACAAGAGGATTTGAGGAACATTAAACAAGATTAGGCATGAAGGAAGTAGTCTTTAGCATCAAAAACCCATTTTAGGTTATATATGCAACATTAGACCATTTAAGGGTGTAAGGAGAGGTAAGATCCAAATATTTATCAATATGGATGTTCAAGATACTAAAATTAGGCTATCATCACGTTTTGATACATAAAATATTAAGACCATGCATTCAAACAGGATAAACATCATAAAAAGGCTTCAAAATCATGCATTTTAGGATATTAGTAGAAGAAAAAGCAAAACTAGGATCTGCAAGTATTTTTATTTGAAAGATCTCATTTTTCTAATTGAAAATCATATATTATATGATATTTTTGTACAAAGGAGTGATTTATGGTGATTTTTTAGATATATACTTAGGTCATGGCAAATTTGATCGAAGGATTCTGATCCGATGGTCAAGGATGGCCCACGTAGACCCCCCCACTGGGGTTCCCTTAGACCCGACCCCATGGTCGCTGACCACTATCTTTGGTCGGGTGTCACTCGCCCTCACTCGGTGAGCGGCTGGGTGCGACCCAGGGTCGTTGTTCATCCCACTTCACCGCGACGCCGAGGCTCCGCCAGGACTGCTTGGCTTGACAGAGGGATGCTCCTCGGAGCTCCTTCCTGTGGCAGTGAGGGGCTCGAAACCTCCCAAAAACTAGCCACCCAACTCTGAAGAGGTAGGGTGGACTCATAGGAGGCCCTAGGAGCGGTCGATCGTCCAAGCATGAGAAACACCCGATCTGCGCAAGGCGGTTCTCGCCACCCAAGTTGGGAGGAAAGGGTTGGAGCAAGAGGGGAAAAAGGGGATGAAAATGTAGAACAAGAGATGGGAACAAACGTAAAATAAGAAAGGGAAGAAATGGATTTGTCAATTTAAGCAATTGGAGCTCGGATCTCCAGATTGGCTATGCAAAAAGAGGAGTAGTCGGGTTGTTGTACCTTGTCTGACACAAGGTAGAAGACAACCAAGGACCTTTGGATTTAGGTCCATTATGGTCTATGAGTCAATATGATGGCTGGACTTTGGATCCATTTCTCTAAAATGGAGCGTTCTCATTGGTCAAGAGCAAATTCCACAGATTGCAGAGGTGTTTATGTTGTCTCGAAATTGTGTTTTTTTGACAACCTTACAAAGCTCATATCTCTAAAACTGTTACTCCAATTGACACAAAATTTTCTCCATTGGTTCAAAAATTTCTTATAATTATTATTTCCAACGTTTTGATCCAAAATTATAATGTTGAGGGTACTCAATTTTGGAAAATACAATTTTATTAGTGAAATTATGCATTCAAATATAGTCAATTAACAATGATGTGACATTTATTCGATTCTGTTTCATCAAATGAGAGTAAGGTGATTCAAAACCATATAATTGGGTGTGAGAGAGGTTGTCAACCATAGTGAAGCATTTAAAGAGTCAATATGTGCATTAATTTAATGAGAGTGAAAATCCAGGTTATTAGAAAATGCCACATAAGTTAGTGTGAACTCTCCACACACCCTTTATAAGTAGCTGCAAAATATGTAGTATGTATATATTAATACAAGAAAATAGATCAATATATATAAAATGAACTATTTATCCATGAGATCTCACTGTATCCAAAGTTCTATCACAGTTGTATTCAACCAAGCATGAGTAAACAACTCCACAACATCTTGTAAAAATACACTAGTATCATGGGCTTGACCTACAATGTCCTCCTTAATAAGGACCATCATAGACATAGTGACAACCGCGGGTACTGTAGCAATGTTACCCATCACGAAAACCCGGTGGCACATTTTGTAAAGAGTGCTGACTTATTGTTCTGTTCACGGATCACAACTATCAATTACTGGTCTACCTCATCCTGTTCCTCAGTTACTTTCGCCACGCCATCGCCTCGTGCCTCAACAATGGGGACTCGGCGACCTCCTCGACACCATGGGACTCGGTGACCTCCTCGATGCCGACGAATTCCCAAGGGAACTCACCTCGCCGTCCACTTCTGCCCACACCCTCCTCTCAGCTAATGTTGCTGCTGCTGCAGGAGCATCCGGTAGCCTACATCTCCTCCACCCAGTTCGTCCCCGACCATAGTGTCTGTCGGTGGCTTTGATCCGTGAAGCCCTCCCGACATCCACCTACGACCCCTACGACGACTCCGACTCCAAGAGCTGCGCAGTGTGCCTGTACGGTCTGGAATCCGGCGACCAGGTCCGTCGCCTTGGCGGGTGCCGACACGTCTTCCACTCCTGCTGCATCAACCCTTGGGTCGACCTCGCCAGATGCACATGCCCTCTGTGCCATGCGACGTACGCTAGTACCCGAGGAGCTCAGGGACTTGCTGCTCGTGTCATACATGTGGAGGGACGCCACGTCCATTCTGGACTCTCTCAACGACTCGGCGGCGTCAAACCCAGGTGAACTGTACCTTGCCAATGACGACGACTACTACCCGACGATCCAAGACGATGATGGTGGGGATTTCTATTCTCAACTCCTCGATGACGATGACTTGTCGCTGGGGTTACCTCCCATCGAACACTCTAGGGACACGGGGTTCCTCACCTGGCCGACGCTCCACGACACCAGTGTTGCTGCTACAGTACACACTTCCTCCTGATCCTCCACCCAGCTAGTTGCCTACCTGGTCCGGCAAGGTCAGGTGGCAGCGCACATCAACTTGCTTCTTGTATATAATAAGGTTACGGGACACTACCTTGGCATGCCTACCAGGCCTGGAGAATCATACTCATGATTTAATTATTTCCTCCCCCGCCTATTCCCCACTTTTTTCTGGGTTCATTTGTTTTTCAGAAGGGGATAAGCCTACTGCCATTGCCGTATTGATGCGGGAACTGGTCCAGGTGACTGCTCTTCCTCCAGCTGGGGATTCTTGCCCATCCGTTGGCGGATACAGAAAAGTCGGACGACCATGTGCAAGATTTTTTTTCTTCTTTTTTGTAGAATTGTAGTTCGGATTTAAGAAGAATATACACAATTTAATTTTAGGTATAAGAGTGATCTTACCAATTTGTATCATTGGTTTATTCATATATATTTTGATGCTACCTTGGTGTAGCTATAACTATTACTACCTTCTACAGAACATCAGAATATTGCCAGCCACGAAATACTTTTTTTTTATAACTCTGATGAGTATTTCTGCTACTGTCACATTCTTGTTCATTCTATTACTTTGTTAATAAAGCTGGGAAGTTGGAACACAACATGTGTGTCCTACAGATTTCATAGATCATGGAGTACTTTGAACAGATGATCTTAGCTCACCAAATATTTTTCTCGGCATCCTTGTTTTCCAACCTTCTTTTTATTGTTGTAGATTGGTTTTCTAGGTTCATAGGAATGCAGGAATGGGAATTTAAAGTTACGGCATCCTTGTTTTCCAACCTTCTTTTTATTGTTGTAGATTGGTTTTCTAGGTTCATAGGAATGCAGGAATGGGCATGTAAAGTTACGACAAGGTGTTCCATAGAAGTACACATTACGTGCTTGGCAAAATGACTGTATGTACTGTATATATCTGCTATTAATTTCTGTAAATTGGTACTAAGATTCATGATTCATGAAGGTGTATTTTATTGCTTGTTGTCAGCTAGTGCCAAATTATGAGCGATTCCAGTCAAACAATCCTTGAGGATACACGTCTCCCTCTCCAAGTTGGCATCCATCACCTTCTCTAGCATAAATTTGGATTTTGAATCCAGCTCAAAAATAACACTAAGGCCCATATAAGTAACACATGGTTATTAAAACTAACTTATTAGACACTGAGAGTAATAATAAATGCAGGTTATAGTTTTCTTAATGTTTGATGAGCCACGATCAACCCAATGATATGTAGATTCATATCATTATTATAATATTTTTACATGTATATGACTTTTAACATTAAAATGTAACTAGGTGACTAAGGTATGAACCTCAAACATCATATGAACAATTTACATTATTACAAGATGTTGTTTATGATTGAGTATGTATTCATGGCAACAAATTGAATCACAAAACTAACTATTTGACACCGAAAGTAATACTAGGACTCAATATTGATTTTTCCCTTATATTTTGGCTGAATTTACATCTGATTAAAATGGATTATTTATTAGTGTGCTGCAAAAAGACTGAATGTACATCTGATCTTGAATGCTTCGAATACATTTATGGTTTGAATGCTTATGTTCTTGAATGCTTTAAATACCTTTATGCTTTGAATGTTGTAAGAGTAACTATGAAACCAATACGAGTAACCGATACAACAATGGGAGTAACTGAACTGAAAGTAACAAAATGCTTGAGTAACTGAAAAGTAATGCTTGAGTAACTAAAATTAATTCTTGAGTAACTGAGAGTAATGCTTGAGTAACTGAGAGTAATGGTTATCTAAAAAAACCCTGCGAGTAAATGTCACAACCCTTGAGTAACTGAAAAAACACTGTGAGTAACTGAAAAAGGACTATGAGTAACTGAAAAAACACTCCGAGTAACTGTGACAATACTGCGAGTAACTGTGACAATATTGCGAGTAATTGAAAAAACCCTATGAGTAACTGTAATAGTAGTTAGAGTAATTGCGAAAACACTGCGAGTAACTGTCACAACCCTGCGAGTAACTGAACAAACAATGTGAGTAACTGAAAAAAGCCTGCGAGTAACTGAAACAAGCCTGCGAGTAACTGAACACTGCAAGTAATGGTTGAGTAACTGAACAAACACTGCGACTAACTGTCAAAAACCTGCGAGTAACTGAACAAACACTGCGAGTAACTGAACAAACATTGCGAGTAACTAAAAAAACCATGCGAGTAACTGAAAAAACCCTGCAAGTAACTGAAAAAACCCTGTGAGTAACTAAACAACCTGCGAGTAACTGTGAAACACTACGAGTAACTATGGAAACAATGCAAGTAACGAGTAACTCTAACAGCAAGAAGAGTAACTGTGATAGCCTAGAAAAGAAATACTATGATTCAAACTTAGTTACCCTTATACTTTGTAAGAGTAAATGTGACAACACTAAGAGTATCCATTGCACACAAAAACAAACACATATTCTTCAAAAAGAATAACAACTGATCAGAACATATTCTTTGTAACATATTCAAAGCAGCTGCTGGAGCACAAGGTAACACAAAGATAGATTACAAACACAAGTGAAGTATATACAAGGTTACAAAATCACTTTCACATAATCAATGTATACATACAGCTTCTACAGCTCAAGGTAACACAACAATAGATTTCAAACACAAGTCAAAATACATGAAACATTACAAATCAATTTCAAGTTACTGTGACATGGACACTAACGAGATGTAGCGAGATGCAACTACCACCGCTATTCCGACCACACAAGACGGAACTTATGCCTTCTTGGGGGACTTAGGCGGCCTTTTTGGGAGATTTGGGAGACTTCTCCTGAGACTCAGACATGACCGACTTCTTAGGGAGGAGCACTTGGTTGATGTTCACTAGAACACCACTATAGGGGATGGTGACGCCAGACATCAACTTTCCGAGCTCGTCCTCGTTCCTCACGGCCAGGAGCACATGGTGATGGGTGATTATGTTCTTCTTGTTGTCCTTTGCCACGTTTCTAGCGAGCTCGAGGACCTCGGCAGCAAGGTACTCGAGGACAGTGGGGACGTAGATAGGGGCATTGAACCCGACACGCTGGGCATAGCGGCCCTTCTTCAGGTACCTAGAGATCCTTCCAACGGGAAACTGGAGACCGGCCTTGGCGGTCGTGGACATGACCTTCTTCCTCGCATCACCTTTACGGCCAGCAACACCCTTAGCAGCCTTTCCGGGCTGAGGGCCGACACCGGCCTCTACTACGAGCAGCAGATGTGGAAGCCAACGACGAGTAGCGGTGGTGATGGTCGTCATGTTCCTCGTCATCGCCTTCTTCTACGCTCTCCTCAGAGGAGTCCTCCCCTTCCTTTCAGTTGTTGCTGCCATGCAGCAGTCAGTCCCCTCTCCTCTTCTTGTTCCGGCTAGATCTGTCCCGATCCCTGTCTTTCTTGGATCCCCGGTCGCGTAGCCTGCTGGACTCTTGCAAGTCCATGCCGCCGTCGTGGAGGGGGAAAACATAAAAGCAGAGAAATCAATGAGACAGTTGTTATTATAGCTTCTAGTAACAAAAATAGAAAAATGAACGGCAGAGGACCGTAAAGTAACTATTTGTGATTGGTAGTAACAATAAGTAATAAAATGTAACAAACCAGATACTAACAATTTCATAATATTGTAGAAAGATGAAGTGATTACTTTCTGTACAATGATATCGGTGCGACAGTATTTTCAAGCTTCTCAGTTTAAAAGAAAATGAAATATCAATCTGGTCTAAATTGACTTTAAGAGAGACTGTTTTACAAGATAACACTAACTTGATCTCAACACAACGGGTCTATTCTCACTGTTGCATACCCATGGTTTAGTGCAGTGGACACACTGTTTATATGGTCTATGTCATCGCCAATCGATCAATAATCTCATGAATTGATTAACTATGACATCTAAACAGCAGAATGAAAAAGAACAAAGCTCTTCTCATTTGATTTTTTTGTTTCTTCACTTCCTATTCCATCTCATTGGCATCAAGCTAAAGAAAAATTAAGAACTAATAGATGATAAAGATATAATCCTTGATGAACGAGTAACTGGAAAAAAAAATGCAAGATACACTACTACAGAAATGGCTTATAAAGTCGGTTTTCAAGGTGTCGGTTGTATACAAAAACCGACACATAAACCCTACTGTGTCGGTTTTTAACAGAAACCGACATCCAACCCATGAAGGTCGACCAGACACGGCAACCGCTTTTATTAAGTGTCGGTTAATTAATAAAGAACCGACACCTAAACTCAACCGTCAAACCCAAAATTCCAGCGAAAAAATTGGCTCCAATATTTTACATATTGCGTCAGTTCGTAACTAAATAACCGACGACTAAATGGTATTCGTGAGATAGGAATAGTTTTCGTTTGTCGTTTAATCAAAAACTGACAACTATAATATAGTATAGGTGTCAGTTTTTGCAAACAAACCGACACTGTTGGTTTAGTTGTCGGTTTTTTAAATAATCGACATGTATTTTCAACTTAATAGCTCACCCTGCCCGAACGATTCTTCCCATTTCCCTATTTCGTTCCCGATTTCCCTAGCTCCGGCGATTTCTTGCTCCTTGCCGCCGCCGCCGCCGCTCCCTGCCGTTCGTGCTCCGCCGTCGTGCTCCGTCGTCGCCGTTCCTTCCTCCGTGCTCGCCGCTCGTCGCCGTCGAGCGAGAAGCAGTCGGTTCCCGCCCACCCGCCGGCCTCCCTCTCCGCCCGCCGGCCTCCCTCTCCGCCTTCGCCGGTAGCAGCTAGGTCTCCTAGCCTCGCCGCCCTCTCCGCCGCTCCTCTCTTCACCGCCGGAAGCTGCTAGGACTTACTCCGGCCGCTGCTCCTCTTCCCTCAAGGTGCCAGCCCTGCCTTCTTCTTCTTCCTCTACTCGTCTTCCCTCAAGGTGCCGCCCTGCTGCTGGGCATTTTTTTTTAAATTTATTTACTTCCTATGAGAATCAATTTTAATTAGGGCTCATACACATATTGATGTCTAACACCTAAATGAATATCGAGTTAGTGTATTTTCCTAGTATCATGAAAGATTCTCAATCATGTGTATCAAATGGGATTCTTATATATATTCAGATCTTAATGTTATAAATGGAAGACTCGAATGTTATAAAATCCCATCAAAGTAGGTAGAAACAACTTATATATATTCATATCTTAATAATTCCATGAAGTACACATTATCTTACTCAGGAAAAGTATGTGTATAATGTAGGATTAGTTCCATATAATGGTTCTATTTTAGTAAGCACCTAGAAACCCGTCCAAGATTTACTCATTAGGAGCATTTCCTCATTTGTTCTCTAAGTATATTTGTAGACTTCTTTCCAAGCTATCATGTCTGCCACAATAAAGTTGGTTATGACAAGCAATAAAAGGTTAACTGATGTTATACAACTTTTTCTAAAAATATATAACATCGTTATATGTACTTACACTTTGTTAATACTAATATTGTGCAGTCTCTGTCCACCCATAACAGTCACTATGAACTGGGCCTCTATGTCAATGTTAACATTCCCTATTGAAGAACAATTGGACATCATCCTAGATGATCGTTCCTTAAACCAATTGGTCATACCCAAACATTGGCGTTTTCTAAAAGGAAGACACTACATGCCTGGTAAAGTGACCATAACTTTTGGCAATTATTCACATGTTATCGAGATTGAGTATGATTTGGCGGGAAATCTTGTATCAAAATCCGGTTGGCGTGATTGGATTGGAGAGATGCATGTGGTCTGCTGCAACAGGCTTTTTCTCCGTCAAGGTTGGCCATAATTCCATCAAAGTTTGGATAACCAACAACAACTGCGAGACCCCCGATCATCTACTGCGGTATGAGCGCACGACGTCGGATATCATCTATGAGGAATCTGAATCTGAGGCCCCTGTCAGTTCAGATTTGTCTAAATACAGTGAGGAGCTTCGTGACACAGCTTCATCATCAAAAAGAAGTTATTGATGCGGGACCATGTTGGTGTAGTATTTAGTTGTCTATCTATCTTGACTTGTCTGTATTAATAGTTTTTTTAATTATGCGCATGTTTAGGGGTACACCAACCCCTTTGTTTAGTTATTGTTTAGGGGTACACCCCTGTGTGTGGATGTAAAAAGAGATTAATGAATGGAACTGAAAGTTGCTACATGAATGCTTATAACTGAATTGTGTGTTCCCATGAATGTTCCCATTTGCATGATTACACTACAATTTTCTCATATTGTTTAGTCTATTTTAATATGACATACTTGCTTATATCTTGCTTAATGATGAACTGTAATGCACACATGTGACATGCTTGGAATGTAAATGATGAACTTTTCCCTAAATTGCCAATCATGCTATTAAAGACATCAATAATCACCCTAACTTGAAGAACTAGGATTTTAGGTATAAGAATGACAATACATTATTTGTTGGCCTAGAAACCCGTCCAAGATTTACTCATTAGGAGTAAATCTTGGATAGTCCCCGGTTTGGGACTGTTCTTGAACACCTAATCTCGCTTAGGATGTAAGTGTATAATGTGTATTGGGTTTTCAAGAAAATTTTGGCAGCATTTCCCCGTTTGTTCTCTAAGTACATATGTACTTGGAGAACAGCGGGGAAATGCTGTCGAAATTTTCTTAAAAACCCAATACACATTATACACTTACTAGTGAGATTAGGTGTTCAAGAATGGATAGGTGGTACACATTTATTATATATAATAATGACATCACATGTATTTGTTAACCCTAGACCCTAATCTTGTCCTAATATATACTTATTTTCTCTTTGATCATAGAATGGATAGATCATAGATGTCCATTCGCAATCGCTGCACTCCAGAGTTTATTTCTGGTCTTCACCAGTTCATTAAATTTGCCGAGGAACATAGGAAACAACCTGGAGATAGGTTCTACTGTCCATGTAGACATTGCGGTAACAACTTGAAAGTCAACACTGGTGATGAAATCAAAACTCATGTCATGTGCAACGGGATTATACAAGGCTATACAGAATGGCACTGGCATGCAGAGATTTCAAACCCGAAACCAGTGGATGTCGATAGCAGTGCTTGTGTGGAAGAAGAAATTGCCTACGATGACGTAGATGTGAATGAACCAGTTCCAGTAGACATCGTTGATGCGATGCTGGATAGTTGTGGGGTAGAGCACACCGATCCACCTCCCATTTTTAGAAACATTGTGCATGACGTTGAGATGCCGTTATACACAGGTTGTACTAAGTTTACGAAGCTTAACGCTGTGTTGAGATTGTATAAGTTGAAAGCTAACAATAGATGGAACGACAAAAGCTTCACGTCATTGCTGTCTTTGTTGAAAGAAATGCTTCCTGAAGGAAATGAGCTGCCAATCTCAACATACCAGGTAAAGAAATTGTTGTGCCCAATGGGAATGGATGCCAAGAAGATACACGCATGCCCTAATGATTGTGTATTATTTCAAAAGGACTATGCAGATTTGAAAGATTGTCCAAAATGTGGTGCGTCACGGTATAAATTGACGACTTCGGGGGAGTCCAAAACTGGTTCTCCTGCCAAGGTGATGTGGTATCTACCTATAATATCACGGTTTCAACGCTTGTTTTCCAATCCGATAGATGCGAAGAATTTGAGGTGGCATGCAGATGTTAAGAAAAATAATGATGGGATCCTACGACATGCATCTGATTCCCCACAGTGGAAGAAGATTGATGTATTGTACCCTGAATTTGGTGAAGAAGTCAGGAATCTAAGACTTGGGCTTTGTACAGACGGGATGAATCTGTATGGGACATTGAGCATCCAACATAGCACTTGGCCAGTCATGCTTGTTATATACAATCTTCCTCCCTGGCTGTGTATGAAAAATAAGTACGTAATGCTGTCGTTGTTGATATCGGGCCCTAAACAACCTAGAAATGACATCGATGTTTATCTTGAACCTCTGATTGATGACTTAAAGAAACTTTGGGGTGAAGGTGTGATGACCTATGATGCTTCACGAAGAGAGACATTTCGTTTGCATGCTATGTTGTTTTGCACTATTAATGACTTTCCAGCATATGGGAATTTGTCCGGATATAGTGTCAAAGGAGCTAAAGCGTGTCCTATATGTGAAGAGAACACTGATTCAACAAGACTAAAACATGGCGGTAAGAATGTATATCTCGGTCATCGAAGGTTTCTTCTAAAATTCCATCCGTATCGTAGGAAGCGCAAATCATTCAATGGATTGAATGAGGAACGCAGTACACCTAAACCTATACCAGGGGAGGTTGTTTATGAAAGAATAAAAGACTTTGTCAATGAATTTGGTAAGAGATCACAATGTACTAAACGGAGTGACAATTCTTCATTCAAGAAGAAGTCAATATTTTGGGATCTTCCTTATTGGAGTTCTTTGACAGTCAGACATTGTATCGATGTAATGCACATTGAGAAAAATGTTTGTGATAGCATCATTGGTACTCTGTTAAATATACCGGGTAAGACTAAAGATGGGATAAAATCCAGACTGGACCTACGTGAAATGGGAATAAGGTCAGAATTAACAGAAATACGTGAAATGGGTAGTAAAAGAACATACTTACCTCCCGCATGTTACACGTTGTCTAGAAAAGAGAAGAAAGCTTTTTGTGAATGCTTGATAAATGTTAAGGTGCCACATGGTTACTCATCCAACATCCGTAGATTGGTATCAATGAAAGATCTGAAGTTGATAGGACTTAAATCTCATGATTGTCACACTCTAATGCAACAAATATTGCCCGCGGCAATTCGATCTATATTGCCGAAGTATGTAAGGTTTGCAATCACCAGACTTTGTTTCTTTTTCAACAGTCTCTGTAGCAAAGTTATTGACCCTGAGACTCTCGATAATTTGCAAAGAGAAGTGGTTGTTACCCTATGTCAACTTGAGATGTATTTCCCTCCTTCGTTCTTTGATATCATGGTACATCTTGTTGTCCACTTGACTAGGGAAGTGAAAATCTTGGGCCCGGTTTTCTTGCATTGGATGTATCCCTTTGAACGATACATGAGCATTTTTAAAGGTGATGTTCGAAACCGTTATCGGCCTGAAGGGAGTATTATTGAAGGTTATGTGGCAAGAGAGGTTATGGATTTCTGCAATGACTTTCTCAGTGATAATGACACTCCTGATAATGACAAGAATATTGACGAGCTATTTGGCAAAGGAATTTTGGGATCACGTGTGAAAGTAATCAGCCGTGAGCAATTGGAACAAGGTCATTTGTATATTTTACACAACATGGACGAAGTGAACATTTATATCGAGGAACATACCAATTTCATCTAAAGACAATATCCTCGATCCAATACAATGTGGCTTGCTAGAGAGCATAACAAGACTTTTATTAAGTGGTTTGAAGATAAAGTCTTACATCAACTATCTCAAACACCAGATGATATTACTGAAACTATCAAATGCCTCGCCTTTAAACCAAAGTTGACTGTTATGTCTTATGAAGGGTATGACATTAATGGATTCACATATTACACAAAGTGCCAAGATGATAAGAGTGTCGTCCAAAACAGTGGGGTCACCCTTCAAGCATCGACTATGTTTTTTGCAAGTACAAAGGATAAGAGTCCACGTGAAGCTAAAATGTCATATTACGATGTCATTGAAGAGATATGGGAATTTGACTACATAGATTTCAGAATTCCACTCTTCAAATGTAATTGGGTTGATAACACCAAAGGAGTTATAGTGGATGAATTGGGTTTCACTTTAGTGAACTTTGAAAAGATTGGCAAGAAGGCTGAACCATTCATATTGGCATCACAGGCGAAACAAGTATTTTATATCGATGATCCTGCAAATGATAAATGGTCGGTTGTTCTTCATGGTAAAAGACAGTTCATTGATGATCCTATAGATGAAGAAGAGTACTATGATAAATATGATGACTCCAGTCCATTCTCAGTTGGGTTGCCAACTCCAGAAAATATTGAAGCTAATGATGACTTATATGTGCGCGGAGATCACAATGAAGGATTGTTAATTGATAAAAGATCACAATTTTAGAGGCATGCATGTTTATATTTTTTTATTGAAGCTAAATGTTTACTTTTTTAATATCAATATCATTTTCTGATTTGATGTTTCATTATCTTCTAGTTAATACAAATGCTAAACATTGTGGGAGGGTGCTAAAGAACTATAGGACCAATCTCACCCGAGATTACATACGCGATGCTGAGAGTAGGTTCTTGATCTATTCCAATTCTAGACATTGATCAATATTTCACTAACTCTACACTAATAATTTTTGTTTGTATTCTCTTTGAAAAATAAATATAGGAAGAAGGCTATGCAGGACGGACATGACATAGCTATGCAGGATATGCAGGATATGTAGGAAGAAGCCCCAATGAAGAGAAGCAGGATACATATACAATACATAAACTGCAGCACACACAAGTGGTTCAGATTCATATAACAACATGACAGACTAACACATATATAGTGCATAACAACAGCAGTGCCGAATTTACATACAACACTAACTTAGTACATATATAGTGGGACTAAGGTGACGATACCACCTGCTAAAACAGGTTACCGACTACATGTTACGACTGGGAGGTCGTGATTCAGCAATGTATGCATTAGCAGGAGGACAAACAGATCACCATATGAGGACAAACATATGGTGATTTGTTTGTCCTCCTGCTAATGCATACTGTTGTTGAATCACGACCTCCCAGTCGTAACATGTAGTTGTCGGTAACCTGTTTTACCAGGTGGGATCGTCACCTTATAAGTCCCACTATATATGTACTAAGATAGTGTTGTATGTAAATTCGACGCTGCTGTTGTTATGTACTATATATGTGTTAGTCTGTCATGTTGTATGGACATCGATTGTATTGCTCAGGTATTATATAGTCTCATTAGATAATATGAAATATATCAATCTTATTTATAGCTCATTAATTATATATATACATCATTCTCTGTATAGGTGTTTAAAGCTGACCCCACTATAGGAACGGACTTACCAGATGTACATGCTCCCTATATGATGGGAGAATTAAATGAAGTAAGAGAAGAATGGGCAACAACCATACAAATAGTGGGGGCTTTAAAATATAATTGGGATCTTGATAGCAAATAATGACTAAACAATGATATTTTGTAAATGAATTTCTGAATTATAATATATGTGTGAATGTTTCTACATGTCTGGATGTTTCTACATGTGTCTGAGTGAAAATGAATGAAAGTGTTGGTTGCTATATTAATGTTTCTACATGTGTGAATGTGAATGAATGGAACTACAGATTGCTAGCTACATGAATGTTTCTAAATGTGTGAAAATAAAATGGAACTACAGGTTGCATTGCTAAATGCATGTGTGAATATTTTTGTTGTTAATTTTGCAGGTTTGTGGCCTGTTGTCGGCTGATATCAATGGATGTCGTAAAACCTACAGTTCATAACTGAACTGAACAGGTTTCTCATCCTGCGACTAGCCACAGCAGGTCTGCAGGCTGACAGAAAAAAAAATACAATAGGCGTCGGTTATTTGTATAAAACCGACGCCAAATAGGTTACAGTGTCGGTTTTTAATAGAAACCGACGTCTATTTCCTTAACACCATAGCCGTGATGTCCAGCACGGCCATGTTGGGATTTATATGGCGTCAGTTATCAGCTAATAACCGACGCCTATAGTGCCCAAGTTGGCGCCCTCCTGTGGCGCGAAGATATATGTCGTCGGTTATTTGTAAAAAACCGACACTGAAAGTGCCCAAGATGGCGCCCTTTCTGTGGCGCGAAGGGTTTGGGCGTCGGTTTCGTATCTAATAACCGACGCCTATAGTGCCATGATGGCACGTTTTCAGTGGCGCGCGAAGAGTTTGGGCGTCGGTTTTGGAACTGACGCCTAATGGGTGAGCTTTTAGTGTCGCCCACATAGGTGTCGCTCAGAAACCGACACTAAAGGCTTTAAATAACCGACACTAAAGGTAGGTTCTGTAGTAGTGATAGCAAACTTTTCAGTCATTGTTAAGTTTTTCCAGCGTACATATATTACATGACCATAGATGTATTTCTTCACACACTTCATATACCATACTAATAAAATCAAGAACTCAATACCAAGAAAACAAGGAGAAAGGAGTCTTAGATGGTAGCAGGAAATTATGCACACATGAAATTATACGCCCACAAAATCCGTCGTCTACATAATCAATTAATAAATGTCTACACACAGGGCAGTCAATGGCACCTAGTTTCTTCAGTCACCTATGCCTCCTGGACACGAGCTCTTCGGCATCGTGGACCTGTTTAACTATGTTCTTGCATTAACACAATAACTACATGCATAAAAAATGGTCTAACATTAACGATGTGTTGGATGACGATGTGAGCATATTGTCCTCTTTTTAGAACATGATCCTTAGATATTGAATTGTGGCATAATGACAGTGAGGTCCACTGAAGTAGCAGACCTGCACAAGTAGAGAACGGTTGAACCAGGAAAGGGGATGCATCCTTTGACGATGTGGTGTCCTCTTTTGTATCATTTAAGATTAATACTGGGCTCATTCCACTTGGCGTGGAGCAAAGGTACAATCTGCCTCGATCAGTGGGAATTGGGGTTCCGTATGAAATTGCATTCTCGCTGAAAGAGCCAGGACACAGAGAAAGGGGCAATGGATGGAAGAGGCCTCAAGCGTGAGGACGACGATTAGGAGGCGCATCTTCAGCAACGAGGCCACAGTAGGGAGCTGAGCGGACGAAGCCTTGGAGGAGATACCATGGCACCAATAGTGTTCTGCGCGACGATTGGAAGGAAGAATATTTTTGTACTCCACGACTGCAATGAGCAGAGTAGGTCTGGAGTCCATCACCACAAACAACCATCATCGGCTTCTGTGGCATCCCGCTTGACCTATGGTATGTCGAGGAGTTTGTGGAGACTCAGAACTCAGCATGGCGCTAGACGACGGTGGTGGTGCCACAGTGGAGGGGTGGAGTTAGAGGATGGGGGGATGTATCGACTCTTCTACACCAGTGCGGAGGACGATGCCGCCGCCGGCGGTGGTGCTAGGGATGGTTACTCGTCCTCACTGTGCCTGGGAAGGAGTCGAGGAGGCGGCGGATCCAGAGGAGGGAAAGCATCTCTTGGCCCTCCCCAGCGTCGTGTCCAGGTGATTCAGTGGCACAGCCGGCTGCTGAGGGGTGGGGGTGGGGGCGGGGGCTGTCGGTATTTACAATTGCTGCCACCGTGTCCACAGACGGGTAGGTTCAGGAAGATACCCGTGCGGGCAACGAATAAACTCCCATATATATATATATATATATATATATATATATATATATATATATGTGTGTGTGTGTGTGTGTGTCATATGTGTGTGTGATATTGGAAAGTCTGTTTAATTAGTTAATTAAGTTGTTGGGTCTATTTGTAATATGAGTTGAATTGTACGTTTGGCCCATTACAATTGGTGTTAAGTCTGTACGCTTCTGTCTTATCCTATTTATAGGGGACAGGGGATGCCCTTCTATCAATAAGGAAAAACCTACACACAGAAGAATTTTCCATCTTATCATTTTTTTTACATATATCTATCTATCTATCTATCTATGTGATAAGATGACCTTTGTTGTTTCTCTATTGTATAGTTATACATTCATCACAAATGAATATGGGTACATATAAGCATTTTGTACTCAAGCACATAATTCTTGTATCAATATATATATATATATATATATATATATATATATATATCCAAAAGAATTGTGAACCTTATTACATGTATCTAGTTTCATTTGTGATGATTATAAAAGTATAAAAAGTAACCTTATGGATGTGATTCATACCACTTATATAACATGTGTATCAAAAATGACTTCAATATGACATTATTAGATCATTAAATGAAAGAAAATACATTTTCTAATCGACGGTAAGTTGTAGAAATTGTAACAACCGTTGAACGATAATTTGTTATATATCATGATATACATGAGGTATGGTTGTGATTGTTTGAACACATCTAATATATTGGCTTTTAATCCAATCCATACAGTTGGATTGAATTAATAAATTGAACAGATGTCATTGTCATGGTCAGTACACATAAATTACATGTACTGACCGGTGCACACTTCCTAACCTTTCTCTCTCTCTATATATCTATACTACTATAAAAAGAGGGAGTTTTTCCATCTATTTACAATATAGCCATTTTGATCCCCAGCGGCCAATCAGAAGTTAGCATTTTGAGTTGTCGTTCTCTCCTTCACTCAATCTCTTCTCACATTTTTTCTAACTTTTTCTATTTTAATTGCTTTTTATTCACCAAAATACTTCTCTCCTATTAAACTACACCTCCATGATTTCCTCCAACTAACCATTATCACTTCCCTCCAACAAGCCATGATTGCCTTCACGTATAAGAGTGAAAGAGGAAGGGTTGAAGAGAGAGAAAATCATGGAGATTAGTTAGCGGTATCCATAAAGCCATCACTCTTTTTTCAGTACTTTCTGTATTCTTCTTTATTCATATTCCACACCATTATATCATGTTGTAAAATCTTCCCAATAACTGAAATCCACTCTACCCACCAATCACTCGCTTGACATGTATTTTTTGAGAAAATGGATGAAGAAAAGTTAAAAAATTGTGACAAGAGAGAGGTTCAAGAAGAGAGTCCTATTTTAATATACTATTCTATGATTGGTCGGATGTCATAAAATGACAGTGTTTGTAATTTGGTATACAAATTTTGCTTCATATTACTTAAACAAAACTATGATGATTTTCACAACATACAATAAATAATTTATTTAATGTGATTTTTTACATAAGAACTACATACAATTAAGTTTTCACATGCATAGGCACGTGTGTGTTAACTAGTATATATATATGTATATATATATATATATGTATATATATATATGTATATATATATATATATATTGATTTTATCTATCATTTTTAGTCATTCCCGTGAAATCCATTCTCCCTTTTTCCAAACCGATTCTCACACCCACCTCCATCCATTTATTCAAATGCAACACATGGTTTTTCCATTTCCGAATGCCACTCACACGTCGTAAGACTCTATTTCTCTCTCACTAACGCCTTCCCAACAACCTCCCAAACTCGATCCCTATTTCTCTCTCTCCCTCCTCAATTTCGCCTCTATCAAAGCCTTTAACTCCCTTGTAGTAATATCATCATTTAATAATACTATCCCTATTAACAAACTTATCTCTTAGAGATGGTTAACGTTTTTTCTCCTCTTTCATAAAGACTATTAAACCGCATTGAAACAAAGCCTTTAACTCCCTTGTAGTCATATCATCATTTAATAATACTATACCTATTAACAAACTTATCTCTTAGAGATCGTTAGCGTTTTTTCTTCTCTTTAATAAAGACTATTAAACCGCATTGAAACAAAATCAAATCCCAAACTAATCGCTTCATAAAAAATTGCATCTAGATTTGTCAACGTTTCTCTCCATCCCCACTTCCCGACGTCTTTCCTCATTCTTCCCCAAATACCGAGAAAGTTGGAGTTGATAGCGAGAGTTTTGAGACCAGCTATATGCCGGGTTTGAGGGCATCCCTTTTTTGGATTAGAGAAGGGCTAATGAAAGCCTAATACCCTCACCCATAGTCTACATCACTTACTCTATCTTAAAATAAAATAATGGAGGAACATGGGTAGTATCGTCACATATCAGGTTAGGTGAAGGTGGAACGTGGTTGCCAACCTGCTATAATCTCATTCCAACCAGATGGATAGAGATCAATAGATCACCCCATCAAGAGTCCAATTTTATCTAGAAGATAATCCCATCCCTGACGAAAGATATGTGATAATGGTGTTTGTCCCATAAAAACTTGGGCTACTTTTTTCATAGAAACGTACCTTCATCCAACCAATATCTACATTTGGAAGGAACCTTTGACATGTGACCGTGAAAGTGATTCAAGATAATAGATAAGGTTTAACCTTTAGGAAAAGAATCGTCGAGACCCCAAAATGAAATCCATAAAAGGCTCAAAAGAGGGTGTTAAGCGGATGTAGCTCATTTTGGGAAATGGTAAGAGGATAAGTATAAGACAAAAGTGTTAATAGGAGGTGTTGATAATTTCATATATTAGATGAACCTTTCAATCTAGGGGGTCCTCCTTCAAGAGAGTATGTTGGGTTTGAGACACCCAACCAGTGCTTGTGCTAAACATGCATCTTTCGAGAGCACCTTGCATGTTTACCAATCATGGACACATAATGGAAAGAGTGATGTTGCATGAGATTGCAAAAAAAAAATATTCCACCCCTCCGCACACCGAAATGACAAATAAGACAGGACAAAGAGTTAGGAGAGAGAAAATTTTGGCAAGAAGGATGTTGATTGGTTGTTCCTCATGAATTTTCAAGTAAAGAGACATAGGATTTCAGGAATAAAGGCGCGAGAGACAAACATATATGATGAAAAACCATCCATCGAGGGAGAAGATAAGATATAGAGAAGAAACGAACAATGATTAGAGATAAAGGCTAAGAAAACCTTCCATCTCCCAAGCTAAAGAATGGAGAAGTCCTGAAGGAAGAGGTTTCCATGTCATCACGCCTCCTTCTTCCACCTCACATCTCATACCCCTAGAAGAAGAGGTTTCCATACCATTGTTTCTCCTTCTACTACTTCAGAACTCATACCCCTAATGTTTATATTTTTATCACCCATTGCAATGGTAATTCTTCTTTGGAAACGAAGGGCTAACCAAAAGGAAAAGCTAATCATATTTTGAAGGATCCTTGCAATTGCAATGACTTTGGAAATAGGGGCAGAATAATACCAATTTCATAGTAGGGAATATATTCATACCTATATATAAACAAATCTAAACAAAATGCTTCACAATGTAATCTATGTAGTGGTGTGAAACAATAATCATTAAATGAGAAGCTAAAAAATTCTAAATGCATCACATTTATGATGTTTACTAGTATTAAATATGAAATTATTTTGGCAATGGTGATCTCAGGCATGTAAGGTGTCTTATTTACCTTTGACTTATTTTCCAAGTCTTGTCAATGATAAAAAGTTTACAATCAAATAAATTTAAGAAAGCGACATAAAAGTCCTAACCTTTACCAACACATTTCTTTCATCGAGTTTGTTTTAGTACAAAAATGACATTTGACTAATGTATTATCCTACATTACATGCATTAAATGAATAATAAACATTATTGGGAGATTGGGTGAGAAATAAACAAAATATAGATTGGATGGTCTCTCTCACAATGCTATATGGATAATCAAACTAGATTAGTTCCAATGAAATTTATGAAAGACTACTTGAGCACCTGATTGATGGAGAATGGGTAGTTTTCTTATCGTATTTTTACTCTATTGTTATACATTTAATGTTTCACAATCCCATAGGGTAGAACAATGTAGAAATATTTACTTCTCTTTATTATTATAATTTTTTACTGAAGTTACCATCTACGATTTTTGGAAGGAGCGCTATGGATGGTATTAATATGGGTAATTCATAGTCTCATGGTATTTATGGTTATGTGCAAAGATAAATTGTTCTTCACCTAAAATAAGAAGTAAAAATCCTATATCAGATTAATAAGAAATATGTGTGATGTTCTTTGCACATGTAAAGCATGCACATAAAGGCTAATGAAACCATGTTTGATTGTTTGATGTTGAAGTGACTTAGGATGGACTCTTCAAACTTCTTTACCTAAATAAGGATGGTTTCCCATGTTTATGGATGAAATATGGTAAATTTCTATTAACCCTTGAGTTATAAATATTCTTGAGGAAAACTACCACAACTCGAGTATATGATGCAGAAAAGTAGTGAACTCCCTTGAGTTATAAATGTTCTTGAGGAAAACTACCACAACTCTTGAATTAGATACTTAGGTGTATAATAGAAACCTTGCAAGTATCCACTTTATTCCTAATAAAGGGAAATCTTGTAAGACATAGTTTCTAAACCACCAAAAAAATAAAACAAGGTGAAAAGACATGAAATTACAAACTTTTAGCAATTTATTTAATAGAGTAGAACCTATAAGAAAATTTGAGAATATGCATGTTTAACAAAATCAATTTTGTTCTTAGTTAGGTGCCAAACAATATTAGAACTAATGATAACAATATACCTCATGAGAAAATTCCAGAGTGAAAATAATCATACCCTAGAATTGGATCTGTGGTGAAAAGAGAAAACGTCACTGGATTCAAGTCAAGATTGAGAAGAGACACTGCTACTAGAACGAATTGGGGAAAAAAATGTCCTATAGATATCAATTTAGAATGACATAATAAAAAGCTCCCCAATGGATAACTATAAGAAAGATAAACTTGACCTTAGAGGTGAGCCAAGGGTGATAAGATACAACTTCCTCTATATTTGAATCTAGCTTGGGTCAATGTAACATTTTAGGGCCGATCCCACAATGATTTAGAAAGACATATTAAAGTTTATGTGATTATCTAGGAAATTCAAAATTTGGGTCCAATAAGTATCTTGGCAACCCTCGGTGGTAGGGGTTTCTTTAAAAATTACAAGTTGTGACTGGATGAGATGAGGGAAAGAATTGAGAGATGGTTTGGCCTTTTCATTTTGATGGTGTGATGATTGTTCCTGGTTAGATCAGTATTACAAAGTATAATACAATTTTGGTGTGAGGTCTATGAGGTGTTGATATTAGTAACTAATGGCATGAAGAAATTGATAGCTAATTTCATTTGAGGTGGAAGGAGTCAAGGTGTTTCTTGGGACACCATTGCTAAGACCTATGCAGAAGATGATCTCAATATCATTAACATTTTGAAGATCCTTGATGCTAGACAAGAAAAGTGGATGGATAGGTTTGTTACCAAAACACATGGTATTTGGACTACATGGATGAAATTGATGTATGTACCTATTCCTCTTACCCTTGGGTCTTTGTCCTAGAGCGTGCGGAAGGGGACTTGTAAGAAATGGGAGCTTTTCAGTCACATGTATGATGTGGATGAGCACGGTCTTGCTAGGATGGTGAATTATAACTTGAAATTATGGATCAACACTAATGTAGGAAACTATGTTCCCTAGTCAAAGGTGCAGTACGGATCCTACCACATACCCAAGTGGAGTACCATGGCTTATAAAGCCATCCTTGGGAGACTACTAATGAATGATTGGTTGAACAACTGGGGTATTCCTACTCTCTAAGGTGTGTGATGTGTCATAATGGTAATCAAAACCACAACCATCTGTTATTTTGAATGTAGGTATGTCAAGAAGATATGGTCCTTGGTCTAGGTGAAAATCAATCGGGGCCCTTGCTCAGCTAACAACCGAAAAGAAGTGTGGGAATGAATGTTAAATAGTCTTGGTAACCACAGAACAAGACTGAATTTTGGGCGTATTCACTTTACGAATGTATGTTTTGATGTTTGGACCGAAATGAATGTTATAATCCATGGTAAACCGCCTACTGGGACCTATTTAAGAAGATTAAAAATGACATTAACAGTGTTTTGAGAGTAAGAAAGAGCTTGTACATGGGTATTACTTCACAAGGTAACTTGTACTAGGGTTTTTGTAGGTAACACCCTATATAGTTACTTTTTGTAGGTCCTTTTACCTACCACATTTTGTAGAGATAGGGAAACAACTGCTTTTAGCAATTATATTTACCTATTCCCATAAAAAAATGGGATACATTATTAAAATCATGTGATTGAACTGATATCAACAAAGAATTTAAAATTTGATTTCAAAATAACCAGATAAAGAGTTAGATATAGGGTTTCATCATCATGGAATATGAAAATTTCTAGTAGATAACTCTCCATAAGCCTTGATTATTGATATATTGGTAATTTCTTGTGTAGTTTCTAGTTACCCTTTCAACTATTTATTGCAGAAAAAGACGATCTCTCATTTTCACCAAAAAAGAAAGACATTCTCTATTGATACTTGAAATCCTAATAAAACATTAAGCATGTAATGCTACCTACAATTTCTCTTTTATAATTTCATTTTTAAGAGATTGATAATTTTTTCCTTATTCTAACCCATCGTTACCCTATAAAGTTGTTGTTAAGGTTATTGAAATAGAATATGTGATGACCAAACATCCAATGTATTATTAAACATGAGGAATGAAATATATTTAATGACCAAATGCATACACGGAAGATTATGCAAAATAGAAATTTGTCCAGTGGGGATACTTTGCTTGCCTCACTAGAAGATCTACTCATAATTAGACATGATACTAATGCATAATTTCTTGATATCAATCACATAATTATGATTTGTAAAAGATAAAAGAAGAAACTCCATTGTAGCAAGGGATTGAATTTTTTAATTCCTCCTATTTCTGTCGGTGAAGAGTCTCAAGTATGCTTGAATCTTCTTCTTCACACTCCACACTTACCACCAGTTGTTTCGACCTTCCAAGTATCTCCTTTTTAGTTAAAGGCATTGGATACCATCTCTCATATTTAAGGGGTGTATTTAAAAGATTTGGTTCTTTGGCATGTAAGTTAGGGCATTCGTAGGAAACTTTAATCATTTGAGACAATAAAATAGATTGATAGGCAGGCTTGATAATTGTTTGGTCCTGATAAAAAATCTATACAACTCCCTAGTTGATTGGTTGGTGAGAAATAGACCCTCGACATCTAACTAACTAGTTGGATGTGTCAATTATTGTCGTATTTGATTTACTATCGCATGTCAACTATCTATCCATCTAGTCGATCGAGTGGGGGTATAATGACCGCATGGAGTGTATTTTTTGATCCTTTGAATTCTAAAATGGTTGGGATGATTACTTAACTTCATGTTGTCATTTATGGAGGTGTGGGGACCCTACAATGGTTTCCATGAGGATCAATTTCCATCCTTTCATCTTTTCTCGAATGCTTCATCTTTAAGCCTCGAAAGCACATCAAATACAATAAGTAGGTATTAATGTATACCTAAACAAAAATAAGAAGCATATCAAATGGTCATGATCTAATATACAAAATTTGAGGTAATTAAACATGTAAAGTAGATAGTTTGGATGTGCATCAGATATGCCAATTATTGTACTAGGAGAGTGAGAAGTTTAACCACACATAAATGCTATGGTGCACTTTTAACCACACATGAATGCTATGGTGCACTCTTTCTCTTGTTGGACTAGTGTCAAATCAAGATTGAGAACTTGATGCAAAGGATAGATAACAAATGGATTGGGACTAAAAAATGAAAGGAATGAACATTTCATTTATGTCACAATATAAAAATAGACTATAAACTAGATCAGAGAAAAGATCATACAAACATAAACATAAATGTAGCACAAACCTAAATGTACTACTGGTAGGTGTTACCATCCTCAAACCACTTGACAAAGAACTACATTCCTATATGTATACTTTTTTTGAAACATGAAGTAAAACTCAAATTCATGTGTCTTAATGTCATGGGATGATCAATTCACTACCTATTTATGGTTAACATTACTCATTGTTATCAGGACATTCTAGATTACTTGGGATCTTTCCTAATTTTAGATCCTTCTTTGGAAATTAAAATTGAAATTTAATATATAGACAAATATTAAAAGTGTATCTAGTTTTGGAAATAACACTTGAAACATCTCCACTTATGTAAAATTGGTAGGATAATTCTAGATCATCTTGGAGGAACAATGTAGACTGTTAAGAAAGAAGCACAATGAAAACTTTGTATGATGTTTCTTTTACTACATGTTATGAAAGTAAATAAAGGATATTGCAAAACTTAATGATAATGGTTCTAAGATATTTTGAAGTGAAATGTTAAACGTGATGTAAACTATATTCTTAGTCATCATCATTACAAAGTTCCTTTCCAAGTTTTCATATTGGTAACATCACTTGTCTTTGGGAAATGCATACAAACTATGTTAAAAGTGCCTCCCCTCATCGATATTATTTCATTCACATGATTTCCAATAAGAAGTATGGTGTAATTGAAATTGGTACACACATGTGATGTATGAAAGGACATATTTGCCATTATATTCCATTCCCTTGCTTTCTAATAGTAAATCATGTCTTAAAAACAAAAAGAAAGATCCATATTTCAAAAGAATTGATAGAAGAAAATTAAGAGAAAATATAGAGATCATGATTATGGGAGATGTTGTGTGATCTTCATCATAGGAATACAAAGACATCATAGTGTGGTGTTTGCAACATATCAACACAAACACACTCGAGAAGGTGGTGGATGGTAGGGATCTGATATTCAATCTATATTCCCCAATTATTCCAGGTGTGAATATATTATAGAGAGAATGATGAATATCAATAGCTTTTTTACATGTAGACTCGAGTATTTTCTTATTGTAGTAAGACAATGAGGTATGTATGAAGTGCCCTTTTGGAATTAGGCATAGGGGGTAAGTACATGTGCTTGGTTCTTAGGGTAGCAGTATTGCTACTCACCTCGACCACCGACCTGGTCACCCACGTGACTGTTGGGAGTGGGAGAGATGATAATGTGGTAGAAAAATCGCACTTAAAGGAGATAAAAAAAAGAGAGAAAAAACAGAGAGAGAAAATTATTTTGCTCATAACTTTCAATTTGAAACGAATTCTTAGCCAAAAAAGCATTAGATTTATTATAATAATACTTTCTATCAAGATCAATTATGACGTATTTTGAAGAAATAATAATATGAGATAAGTAGAAATGTACAATACCATGTTATTGAGATACAAGGCCCACGTTTTGGGCACAATAATCAACAAGTAAACATTAACATTGTACCCCAAATGGGATTAATATACTCAAAACATGAGTATTATACCCCCAAAGCATTTGTACTATACTCAGGTAGACAAATAAAAATAATACAATACCCCGTGTGTTGACCCATTCTGGGATACAATACGAATATTTACTTGTTTATGTAATGTACCCCCAAAATATTAGTATTGCACCCCAAAAATATGGGTACTATACCCCCAAATAGGGATACTATATTTCACACATATTATTCTTTCTCAAAATATGTCCACATTAGTCTTTTTGATATTTTTAAGAAATCTAATACTTTTAATTCTGGCAAAAAGTTCATTACGGATTGAAAGTTATGAGAAAAATATTCTATACTTTCCTCATCTTTTTCTATTTCTCTCATATTAGATTTTCTCTACAATATGTGAATATTAGTCTTGTTGGAAAATATTTTTTTAAGAAAACTAATTATTTTTATTTTGATAGAAAGTCATTACAGATTGAATGTTATGAAAGAAATAATTTCATACTTTTACAGTCTATTTATTTTTTATTATATTATTGTCTTTTTAAAGTATGTCAATATTTGTCCTACCAGATGGTATTTTTTGTAAGGAACTTAATGTTTATTATTTTGACAAAAAAATCATTCAAAATGAAAATTATGAGCAAAATAATATAATGGCTGCATTTCTCTTTTCTAAAATCTTATATTGAAAATATTGAGAGAATCTTTTGCAAACACGTGTGATTGGGGCAGTGTTTCTTCCAAGGCATGGGTGGCGAGCAATGGTCAATGTAAGTTGTCTAGAATTTTTCTAAAGG